>VXBO01010540.1:454033-506780 GCA_013400135.1 Rhinoptilus africanus
CCCTGTTTTTTAATTTTATTGGTTTTTTTTTTTTTTTTTTTTTTTTTTTTTTTTTTTTTTTAGTTTTACTGGGATTTTCCTCCCCAGAGATTTTAGCTGTAAGTAGAAGGTTTTCTTTGAACTGGTTTAAACTAAGGCCCTCTTTCTTGTCACGCACAGACAGGGAAATACTGCAAGATGCTGGATTAGCTTGTTCGCTTTTCATTGTTTTCTTTTGTAGCAGCAATCCGTTTAGCTATGGTATGCTGAGTTTATCTGATTAGCACTTAATGAGTGAAGGGAACAGGGGAAATGTTGCCTGAGTTACTTAAGCCTAATAAAGTTTTCGGTACCTTCCCCCCTCTTTCTAAATACCTGAACTTTCCTGACCCTCACCCCTTGCTTTTTTCCCTCTCTTTGAGCTCGTTCCCATATGAAATGCCTTCTCCCTGCAGCTTTAGCTGTCAGAAGTAGTGGTGCCGTTAGCTGGATTTTGTTCGGTGCACATTGGTCACAACAAACATCCTGCTCAACAGTGTTTGACAGTCTGTCTTGGAGCTCTTACTAAATTCAGCTACTGTTTTTATGCTGACTCGCATGCCTTACCTGGGAAAACTTACTGACTAAAAATACATTAACCTGCAGCATGAGTGTTTCTAACTTAAAATCGTTAGGTATAACTGTAAGCAATGTAGTAATTTATTTAGGTATGTTAGCAGTGACAACTTAATGAGCATTCACTGGAGCTTGAATAATTACATTATATAAAGAAATTCAAGAAAGCTGAGGTTTAGTAATGCTAAAAAACTGTGTGTGCCGTACAGATTGCGAGTCTGTTACCATAATTAACTCGATAAGTTTCTTGCATAACTCTTATGTTTTCTTCTGGACTTGGTTTCCCTCTTTTAGGATTAATTTTTGTCTTAATTTGATGTTGTGCTGTAAAATGTTTAATACAAAAGTAAAATTTGGAAAAATACAGAGAAATCATCTGTATTAGTTTATGCTGCTTAAGTACCTATTGGGTGATTCTGTTAGTTTCATACAGAAATGCAGAGTTGTCTTAATACCAATGAAAATAGATCCAAGGAAAGTACAATTGACATAAGTGCAAGAAATTCCTTATGCATTGTAGGTTCTATAGCTGTTGAAGTAATAAAGAAAAAGCAATAGAAGTTTAGGTGGAGTGCCAATAAGACAATAGCGTTGCTTAGGAAATCTGAACCTTTGTCAGTAGGGACCTCTGAAAATATTCTCAGTTATACTTGCTTAACAATACAAATTTTTAATAGATCTCACGTTTCTTTTATCACTATCAGTGTCCCCAGTTTATGATAATAACAATAATAATAATCTTAGCAATAGGCAGTTAGTAATAGCAGTAGTGATCCTGTTAGAGAAGAATGTGTGGGTATGTTTTGAAATAATTTTAAAGGTAGTAAAAGGATGTCAGAAGTGCAGGAGTACACCAGGGTGCTTGAGAAGGGTAGAAAATGGCAGTGAAGGATTTTTGAGGTCTGCACAGCTTCCTGCTGAGCGTGCCCCAAGGATTTGCCTTCCCGGGTGAGGTACTGTGGCTGATGGCATTCACATTCCCAGTGCATTGCAACGCAGAAATGCTGGAGCCAGTCTGGAAATGCTGCACGCTGAACTAAATGGTAGAAATTTTGAAGAAGGAATCCCTGGTTTTTCACTTCACTGACAGCCCAAACAGTGTCACTTAAACTTCTTCATGTTTCCATTATTGTTTTGTTTTGGGTTTTTTGCCTGCTCCTGAATATGTACAGCTCATGCCAAACTTCTATCCAGCCATCAAGATGGAAAAAAATAAGGTGTTAATCTGTGAATTAGGTATTGAAATATTTTGTAATTTCATTCAAAGGTTTATTTAAATCATGAAAAGTATGTGTGTGTGTTTTTCTTTTCCCCTCTCAGGTTTGCAATTATGTGTGGCTATATGTCTCAATTTGAAAGTGTACAAAACAAAATCAGGAATGGTTATCTCTTTAAGGTATGTTTTTGTAGGGTTTTGGGTTTTCTTAAGCTATTCCTTTAAATTATTTCCTTATGTAGTGTCAAAGACAGATTTTTCCAGCACAGTAATTTAGCCTCACAGGTCTATTTTGGTGCCGATGTTAACGTGGAAAAGTTTATATACTTAGAAAGAAAAAGATTATATACTTAGAAAATATAAGAATTGAGGTGGGATTCTGGGAACAGCATTAGAATTTTTGTTTTATTTTGTAGTCAAAGGAGGGGAGGAAAAAGGAGTAATAATTCCATTTAGAAAATAAAAACATGAAATATTAAGTGAGGAACTAACACAGTTAGCAGTCGTCCTTCGTGCCACCTTTAAGAAGTAATATTTGTTTTAACATTGTCTTTTTAAAGATAATTATGGTTTTTAGAGTTACCAGTTTGTGTTACATGTGCTACTCTCCCCCTGCTTGTCCTCGGCATTGCTTAGGCGTTTTCCATCCCTTGCCCTCCGAGCCGGCATCCCCGTTTTCTGGTTGTCAGTGAGAGGCAGCAGATGTGTTCCACTTTGCTTTGTGGGACATGCCTGGAATGGGTTCCTCTCACATCATGTCCGTGTTAGGGCTTGGGGTGTCACAGAGCTTTCCTATGAGAGAGCATTAATTATATCTGAGCTGTGCCAAGCGAGCTAAGCCCCGAGCACTGGGACAAGCTGGGAACGAAGGGAAAATGACAAATAACACAAGTGCTGCAGTTGTTTAAGGATGGAGTTTAAAAGAGCCCGCAGCGCTACCAGTAGCTTTTTCAGCGAGGTTTTCCTCTTCACAAGTAATTACTGAAATCCGTGTGAATCATTTGCAAATGTTAAGGATATGGGAAAATAATAGCATGGAAACATAGCTCTGAGACGAATAGTTTGTGGACAAAATGATAGAATAATTATCTCTTAGATCTGTATAATTCAGATATTTTGGTGACTGGCTTAATTAGAATAACAAAGATAACTGGGGGAAAAAAAATGAAACCTTAAAAGTGAAATTTGTTTTGAGAGGCAAAAGGTAGTTAGAAGTGAAATAACTTTTTTTTCTTTTTCAAATTCAGGTTGAGCAATAGAGCTTTCTTTAGTAAATTAAAGAGAGAAAAAAAGATAGTCATGACCTGCAATGAAAATGGTTTTGGAAGAAACACCTCATTAGATACTTTCTAGGTTTTACAGTTCCACTATAAACAGAAACATTTTATTTTCTGAATTTCACGTTAGAGTAACAGTTTATTGTGTCACATACCGTTTCACTGAGGCAGTCACATTCCAAGGTGGAAGAGACTGTGTTTCAGCGATGGGTGCTGGCATGTAAGATTTATCAAAGAGACTGGTTGCTTTCTCACTGATCTGGAGTGTGACAGTTTCCTAACACTGACTGTAAATAAAATTAATTTAATTGAAGTTGTTGTCTTTTTAAGACAAAAGTTCTTGAAGTTTTTCATTGAACTTTAGAGATGCTTAGTCATGTTCTAAATAGAGCATGCCTTCTTGCATTGCGTGCAAAGTTGCTAAATAATTTTGTTTGTGGTTTCCCTCCATGAGGAAGGGGTTTGCTAGTTAAAATATTTTTAGGCGGTTAGAAAAGAATTGCAGCAGAAGAGAATTTTAAAATTTGTTTATGATTTGCAGCAAACTTCTTAGAATGTAAACACACTTGCCAAGCAAACATCTGAAGTGACGCTGATTTTCTTTCTAATAGGAGCACCTAGACAAAGCAATTGAACTTAAGCCTCAGGATCCCTTTTTATATTACCTAAATGGAAGATGGTGCTATTCAGTAAGTTGGTTTTTTTATCTAAAGTATGAATTGAGTATACTGAAAAATGATAATGTATTTGAAATGCAATAGTGGGGCTTAAAGTTGGTGTTAATTGAAGCAGATGTTTTGAGATAGATGAAACAGTACATTTACATTTCCTGAATCAACTTCCACATGTGTGATGTTAACTGTTGATCGTTCCTGTCATGTACTATTAAGTAAGATGTGCTTGTATCTCATCTCCCTCATTGTTGCGTTCAGGTTTCTTATCTGAATGTATAAATGAAAAGTAACTGATATTGGAAGGGAGAAAGGGTGACCTGTTAATGTCACTTCTCTGTTCTGCCACAAACTTTCTGGGTGACCTTGGGCTGATACCTTAGCCTTTTGGTAATTTTATTCCCCATCCATAACTGAAGTTAAAGGCACTTACATGCTGTGGGATTAAGGCTGTGGCAGCAAGGCTACCGTGCCAGCTTGATAAATTCCAGGAGAATGTCACAACAAAGATGCAGGCATAAAAATCTATAATTCACCAAAAAGTTTTGCAAGAGATACAATTTGTGTTATGCCAACACAAGAGGTGCTTTTAAATATTGTGTTAATACTCATATATGAGAAATTAAAACAATTGATTTACAAGTTTAGCTGTTGATTAAGTTGTGGGTTTTTTGTTTTGGTGTGGTTTTTTCTTTTTAGAAAAATGGTGCTTGTGCTTGTAATGTGAGAGTTGTCTTATTCTTAAGCCCTCATCTTTGATTGCTCAGGTGGCTACCCTTATCGCTTCATCTTTAGTGCTGTGAGGAATCTTTCAACAGAAGAAAATGTTTTTGCCATAGCCTATGCTATAAAAGATCACTGGGACATTTCTCAGAATAATAATTGCTAATGTGCAGTGAATTCCAGCCCTGCCTTTTTCCTCAAGTTACTTCCAGTGATAGTCACTACAAAGTGCCTGCAAACTGGAAAGAAGGAGTTGCTGCGATACATTGCAGCCTTTGACTTTTGTCTTTATCCACTATAAGATTTAATGCAAAGCAATCTTTCAGTAGTTTTTTCAGATCATATATTTAACTTTAAAAGAGCTTTCAGCAACTCCTTTTCTCAGTTGATTTGAATAAGGAATGACACCAGCTTTTTCAAAGAGCTTTTAATTTTGCTTTTCATCACACTGTACTCTTGAATATCAGCATTAGCTATGCAAAAGTGAGTTGCTGAAGATTGTCCTATAATATACTTGCTGTCCTGCCTTTGAAGAACATCATCTCTCTCACCAGTGATTCCTTAAGCACTTTTACACCATGCTATGTCCAACAGATGACTGCAGCTTCCATTTCTGTCAAACACTCAGAGATGTTTTTCATGGCTTATTTCTTACTTGAGCTATCGCTTTTGGAAACCTTACGTGTAATCTCAGTATACCTCACTTTGTTCTTATTGCACTGTTTTTTTTACTCGTTTCACTTAGTGACAATCACCACTTCCTGACTAATACATGTGGTTTGTTGCATTATGTCATTACAAACTCATGTTCCACACTTGCAGCATCTATGAAGAACTTCCTTATTGAACATTAAAGCCACAGATTAGCATTTACTTTAGGGGATGACCTGACCTGCATTTTATTAAATGCAACAATCAACCTGAACAGATGTAGCCACTGAAATACTTAAGGATTGATTTCTCTTTTTAATCTTTTTTTTTTTTTAAATAATTCTTGTCTTCTGTAACTGCCATGACAAAATAATAACATGAAACGCTTAGTTTTCGTAGTGCAAATATTCCATGGTACGCTATTTTCATAGTACAAATAAATGCAAGTATAGGATTGAATAATGTTTTGTTTTAACTGCTGGGGCTGTCAGCTCTTGAACACTTTCTGGCATTTGCACACTTTCAGTAGCAGGATGAGGCCATCATTTGGGAACACTAGTTTTGAGCCTCTCCTATGGAAAGAAGATCTTAATCCTAGTCCAGTGAAATTGGTGATATCCTCACTAGTTTTAGACTGTGTGAGTAGGTTTCTGTGCTGATGCGCTAACACAGGTTTTGGCCATGCATGTGATGTAGAGTCATAGGAGCTTGTGGAAGATGTGGCAAATTACTTGGTCCTATTCTGCAGCCTATGGTGTTTCATGCTCTGCTAATTACCCCAGAAGTAGGCTATTGGCTCTGTCATTGGTTCCAAATACTTCTTCAGGGTAGAGGTTATCATACAGTGCTCGAAAAACACATATGTCACTCTTCCTCTGTAGTAGTACCTGTAGATAGAGTGATAATGCTCCTCTTAAACCCTCTGTTTTTTCTGTTTAGTCTAGCTGCAGTTGAGGCTGGGAAGGCTTTGTTATCCAATGTGAGTAAGTTAAGAAAAAGGGATGACTGAGGAAAGAAGGTTAGTTTTCACATTTAGCCTAGCTGACTTTGGGGTCAAGTTAGGAATGGCCACAATATTTGTTCGTAAGTGTTGCTTCCAGTGGTTTTATTGTCTGGTTTTAGTCACATATTCTTTTACTATTTTAAAAAATCTAACTAGTGTTTGATACTTTCTAGACATCAGTAACACTTTTGGGAAACCTGGGGAAACGTAACTCTTCCTCGTATAGTCAAAGATTTCCTATTCACTCCCCATTTAATGTTAGGGGATCATACTACTATCTTCTAATGCTGGTTTTTAGGCTGACAAACTGAAAAAATAAGTATAGCGTAAGAGACTGTAAAAGGAGGTGCTTCAAGTGTTGTAAATGTGATCTCCAGTTCATGTTCACAAGTGACAAGTCAGTTGAACAGACTTTTAGATAAAGTGTAGTGGAGGCAAATGGAGAAGATTTATTGAAGGCTGAAATCTATGTACAGAGACTGCATGCTGTAATGGTAAATCTATTTGATTTGTGGAGTTTTGCCAGAACTTAGCTCTGACTGCCATTTCTCACCTTCCTCAGCATAACACAGTCCTTCGCAAAGAGCAATGGTACAGCAGTGCCAAGTTTCTTATTCAGCAATTATTCTCACTGGTGCAGATCTGAAGCTTCCAGCAGGAAGGATGAGTTGGATTTTCAATGCCTTGCAGCAGTGGGGGTTTGTCTCTGATACAGAGACAGTGACAGTTGTGTGCTCTCTTGTTTAAAAATCAATTTTTGCTGTTTCTTATTTCTCTTACCTTTATAAAGCCAGTAGCACTATACAAAAGAGGTAAATTCTGTTCTGGTGTGTGTATCACCTCAGCTTTGTTAGAAAATTACTTCTGGTACCACAATCAGTTAGGCAAGATTTTCAATAATCATTTCATAGATGTCATGATGGTCAAAATTTCCCCTGTGAGACCTGCTGTGTGTACAAGAAGCCGTGTATAGCTCTAATGCTTTTTGTCTTGGTTTGTGGAGGTAACAAGGGGGGTGGGGGGAAAAAACCTATTTATTTATGCATTGAGCAAACATAGTTGAACACCATTAGTAATGGATAACTGCAGAACCCTGCCAAATATTATTTTACTGTTCCTTTTTCGTGAGCTGATGTGAACTTCTACGTAGTGGTAGTTTTTTCCAGGGTAGCTTTAGTGATAATGTTAGGAAAATATGATTACCATATAATTGTAATGAAGATACTTTAAAATATATAGTAAGCAAAGTAAACCAGTGTTTAGTATGTAAAAGAGGTGTTACTATTCCAAAGAAAAACAACTGCAGTGAAATAATTTTCATTTAAAATTTCTTTGGTGGTGGATGAAACTTTTTCTCCTCAGCCTTCTTTGACAAAACCAGGCTTTGTTAAGTAGGTATCTTTTAGGGAAGGTTTAATGTTTTAAATATAGGCTTGGATTGGTTCAGGTGATTTAAATTAAGTACGGTGTTCAGAGCCTTTCAGGTTTCATCTTTGTTTTTGTCAAGGCAAAGTGGAAACTACTTTGCTCAGCAATAATATTTATTGGAAGTGAATTGATCTGTGGTACATGGTGTATAGGAAATAGTTTTCCTTCCTTAGTTTTGGCCACAATTATCTGATAATCCTTTATAATTATAGAATGATGCAATGATTTGTGCTGGAAGGGATCTTTGAAGGTCATCTAGTCCAACACCCATGGGACCAAGGTGTTGTGTTTGTGGATTGTTTTAGTGTTTATAATAGCTTTTAAAATACCTAGTTAAGACTTATGGCTACTTGCCACTATAGGACTGACACAGAACAGTTAACATATACTTGTGGAACTGGATCAAAGCCTCTGGTGAATGCTAGTGGGGTGTTAAAAATTAGATCTCTTGGGATTTTCTTTTTGCAGGTTCCATGCCACTTGATGGATTCATGTGTGGTGCACCCCAATATCTGTGTGGGTTACATCAGGGAACAAATTGACCCAGTTCCTTTGTCTCTGTGCTCTGTAAGTCTGCTCCCCTTACTGGAAAGTGAAAAGCCCAGGGAATTCAAGTTGGATAAATGCCTAAATGCCTGTGCAGACTGTCCTGGTTCCTCAGCTGGCAAGAAAGAGAATATCTGTGCTGGAAGCCAGTATTTTAAAACTGCTGTCCAGTTACTTAATCTCTTCCAGAACTCAAATTGTTGCAAAATTATTTAATAAAATTTTACATTAATATATTGTAATAAAAAAGAAAAAGAAACTCTCTGGGGATATTTAAGTAGGTGCCATTAATATTTTACTGAAGCTGGATCAATTGAATGCTTTTCCTTTATGAAAGACAATTGTGTGATCTGTCTTCAGTGAGCTATTAGCAAGGAAACATTGGAGGAGGAAATCTCTTAGGGCTGGAAGTCAACCTTGGCTGAATTTTCAATCCAAGTGGGTTAGTTTCCTTGGTACCAGCATCCTGGAATTTGAAAAGAGCTGTCAATGGGCAGGGTTTGCATCTCATCAAAACCAAACAGAAGACAAAAACAAAAAAACAAACTCCAGCCAGTGTGTTAGTTCACATGTGATTTTTGCTTATCCGAGGCTGAAGAAGGGAAAGGGATGTTGGAAATCCCTTTCCCCAGTGTTTTGGGGAGAACCACATTTTCTGCCTTGGTCTTCAGAGGAACAAGAGGCCTGATAGGAACCTGCTGGTTACGAACTTTACAGTCAGCTGCAGTTTAAGTCTGAGGGTGGCATTCTTACATCTGTGGTATTGGTAGAGATTTGGGTAGAATAAATGGATAGAGCTGGCTGTTTGATAAGTCCATAGGAGAGATTGAGACAAGCATCTCTGTTTGCTTTGGGATACTGAAGAGTGGCTTCCTCTCTGTGGCAGAGGCCAGGCTGTTGTGGTGACCCACTCCCCTCCAGCCCTAGGGAAGTTCAGGAGGCGGCTGATGGTCCCTCAGGCTCTTGTTTTTCTCTCCTGGGTGAATGGGACTAGCTCTGCTTATGTATGGCAGCTGGGAGCAATGTTCCTTGAGTGACCTAATACATCAAAAACTGATACTCTGTGGAAACACAGTCTTCCTTGCAGTGCTTTTGTGAATTTCAGGTTGCTGGGGGGACTGACATCAGGGCTTGGGAGACTAAAAAAAAAAGTCAACTCATTTAAGGTTTGGAAATCATCTGTAGGGCAAGGGCAATATTAATTCTTTAATTTTGTTGTTGTTGCTATTACTTACTGCAGTAGCTGTCTTTCTTATTACTTTCTGCTGTCCTATACTTCTCTTGGAACATGCATTAAGTGAAATCATGGTTCCGCTGAAGCTGATGAGTTACATGATTGTGTACTTGATTTTGCATGGACTTCCAGTTATGCTTTGCACTATTTGGAATAACCTTGACTGTAGATGTCAAATTTGCACTACATTAGATCATGCTACATCAGGATTTCTGTTGCCTGTGCTTGCTCACACACAGAAAATGCTTAATGAATTCAGTTGGTATGGTAAGAATGATGTTTCCATTTCATTGAACATGGCATAAGATTTACTGTAATAAAGTTATTTCAAATTAAAGACTGTGCTTGTGTGTGTTTAGGTCAAGGGTATAATTTCCTGTTCATCATTATTGCTCCAGGACACAATCTTGTGTCTTGCATAGAACAGGTCTTTTCCATTTGTCCCACCTCAGTCACAGGGAGGTGCAGCCTGGTTCAGGTGAAGCGCAGTTAAGCTGTTGCAATGGGATTCACCTCATCTGTCTGTAGCCATCTGCAACGTATAATTGTCTATGCTCCTTTTGTGGTTGAAGGAAGGAAAGGTGAGGAAGAGAGGAGTCTTCATCCCAGGCTAATGTAGGTGAAGAGGAATTGCCTAATGGAAATGCCTTCCTTTGAATTGACCGTGCAAGGAACCTGGGCACCTCGCGTAAACCAGGCATTTAATTTATGGATGGCTACAGTTAGCTGCAATGAATTCATCAAGCCAGTGGTATGTAAGTTGGATTGGTCGAAACACTACAGAACTCTCAGACAATCTGTGTCATAGTCACAAAGTACAATGCTGCAGCTGGTGCACATTAAAGAAAACTCGCTCTTGTGCATTAACGCATTTCACTTTTAAACATTGTTTTAGGTTGGTGGGATTTGTAATATAAAAACATCTAAGCGCATATATGTTTGGGCTTTTTTAACTTGGATAGAATAGTGCAGAGCAACACCCAAGTCAGACAAAATAAGGACTAAAACCTCAGTAAATCAGTTCTGATTAAATCTTGTAAGAAAATAAAATAACTGCCAGGAAGAGCTTGTGTTTTCAATAGTAATTGTAACTCCACATGGAAAACTTGCCATTTTGTTTCCTCACTGCTGTATAACAGCAGACACGTGTGTAGTAATTGTATTTGTGCAGTGTATGCGTATCTCTGGAGTGTTGTGTGGTCTTGCACAGAACAGTGTAAGAGTATACATTCCCTTTATTTTTTCCCCTCTCTTCTTCCCTCTGTAAGCTACCTCTATCTTGATGTGATGCACCTAGAAATATAGACACACCCCCACCCCCCTCTTCCAAAAGAATAGGGAATGCTGCAGCATTAGAACGGTGTGAAGAAAACAATACTTCTGCAAAAATCCTTTTAATATCTCTCGTTACGTGTCTCAGAAACTAGAGAGCAGCTAGAGAAATTAAGTGTGTGAAGGAATTATATACATACCTACAATTTGAAGTTTTAACCAGCTTGCTGCAGTTTGTAACACAGTATAAAAGCACTGCAGTGTAGAGAGAGAAAACATCTTGTTATTTCAGTGAGTAAGATCTCTGGGATTCCTGGAGAGCTTTAGTAAAAAAAACCAACAAAACACTTTATTTCCTTACAAGAGGCTTCAAGAGTGGGATATGTGAGAGAGAGAGAGAGAGAGCGTGAATGAAAAGCTTTATTTTCTTAATATTTTTTTCTCTCTGGAATATAATTTGTAGTGGTTTTGTGTGAAAGACTTACTGCTGGCATTTAACATGTAAGGCATTGGACCTTGACAAACAAGCAGCAAGACTTGACCAGGGTGCATTCTGTCTCCAAGCAATGTTTCTCTTATGTTGCAAGAGTCACTGCGGCCAGATGAGAAAACATGGTCCTCTGTGCTTTCCTGATGCGTACAGGCCTGTATTTGTACTCTGTGCAATGGTATTTTTAGGGCAGTTTGCAATAAGATATACATAGAGCTTGATATCTGCTCAAAAGAGAAGCATTCTGGTTGGTGTCTGTGGATAGTAATGTGTGAATGGATTCTTATATTTTACTATGGTTAACTGACATCTACTGGATAATTGCTGGATTTAGCTGGAGAAGGTGGGGGGAGCAGCAATAGCCCTGAAGAGACTGGAAAGCCAGGGAATGAGGTGGGAATAATCTAGAGCTACCCAAAACCTTATTAATTTTTACAGCATTAGGACAAACTTGAATTCAAGGCTCAACTCTTATTTGAATTGCAGCTCCCTCTAAAAAAGAGATATCCCTATGTGACCCATATGCCACCTCCAGGTCTCCAATGAGAGGCTGTCTTTCTTTGCCTGTATGTGTCTCTTCTCTGTGTTGCCTCTGCATAGATCAGGCCAGAAATTGCTAGGAAAACACAGAACCTTGTTTTTTACGATTTTTAAGCTCAGGTGTACTCTGTGGTAGGAACCATCAGTGCTGTGGTTCAAATACTGATGAGAAGCAATAAAGTCCTGACTTTTCTTTACAGATGTAGTAGAAGTTTCCAAAGGAGGGTGGCTTCACTTCTCCATTTAAACAGGCTCCAGTCTCACATTGCATTTCTCAGCAGCTCAATCCATCGTCACATATGCGAGATGTGTATTGCCAGGTTATGTAATGGAGCCAAATACCTTATGGCAGTAACCAGAGCAGTTTCTGTCAGGTGTCAGTATACGTAAGGGAAGAATTCATGCACGTTGTTTAACAATATAACAGTTCCCTAAAGTCCTTTTATAGCAGGCCATCTTCCTGAAATGAGAAGGTCTTTGGCAAGTGTTATTTGTCAGATTTGAAGAGGAAAAAATTAAGCCTATTTCTTAACAGTGGTCGTTACCCACTTCTGTATATTAAATTAACTTGTTTTACAAGCACCAGAAGCACTCACATTTTGACTGTAGCAACAGCTTTTCATAATATTGAAAAGTAGTCAAGTACACGGACTATCACGCTAAGCTGTCTGTCTCATGAAAACCTTAACAGGTTTGAAGTACTATTCCTAGCCTTGGCTTTTCAAAAATGGCAAGGTCTTATGAAACCTAAACTGTACTTTAACCTTTGTACATTGTAATAGTCTCATATCAGTGATGTTGATATTTTGTTATGTATTTCTTAATGTGTATATTTTCCTGTTAACAGAATCTAAAATCCAAAAGACTTGAGCTGGCAAAATGATGGTATAAAACATTCCCTCACAGGTTGTTTTGCAAAACAGGTTGTATAAGCAGTACAGTGGCACAGGACAGTATTTACTTCAACACTGACAAGCAACCCTAAAGACATTTTTATTTATTTTATTATTATAGGTAGCTCAGTTGTCTTGGATTGAAAAGAAAGTAGCTGCTGCTCTCTTTGGGACTCCACCAACTTCAACGGTAGAAGAAGCATTGCAGAATTTCCTCAAGGTAAGTCACAGCCAAGGATTTTCCTGTGTGACTGTTTAGCAGCTGCTATATGTGACTGTTGTCAAGGTGTCTGCTCAACAGATTATGTCCAGTAGCTATAAATCCAGGGCTTTCCTAAATTCCAGAGCTCTCTACTAAAATATTTTTTTTCTTTTCTATTTTAAAATGAGGTTGGAGATGAGTTGCTAGCATTCTTCAATGACTTGCCGTGGTTAATAATTACTGGATTTAATGAGATGGATATATATACCATCGAAACAAATTAACCATAGCAATAACTGATCATTTGTCCATTCCTGCAAGAAGGTTAACATAGGCAAGGAAGACTCTGACACTGAGGCAGTTATCTTTTTCTAATCTGCAAGTCTTTTCACTGAATTTTGGTAGAAGCCTTTCTTGTCTGTGGAGATGAAATTACCGTTGTAGTGAAGTAGAAAAAAGCCCTGTCATATAGGTCTGTGTTCCTGGGCACTCTACTCGAACGCACAGTTATGAGAAAACGCTACATGAATAAAGTAAACCTGTCTTTCGGTGTCTTTTATATGAAGCATTTTTACTTCTGGAGCTGAAAAATGCAAGTTTTTCACTTGACTGAATTAAAAACATAAATGTCCATCATTATGATTACTTTCAGTCAGTTTCTCAAAGGAATTGGACAAACATATTTTCTTTACTATCAAAAGTGCTTATTTTCTGTGTTCTTGGCCTATTTAAAGATGGAATGATGTCCTGGATTTTGGACAATACAATACATTACCATCTTCCTTTAAGATATTTCATCTATAAGGTCAAACTCCAAAGGTGGTAGAAATAATTTTAAATGTCACTTCAGCTTCAGGGCATTTTGTGTTGGGCTGCAGTGTAACTGTGGTTTTAAGTCATCTTCTGCAACAAAAATTAAATTACTGTCTAAAAGACAACTGTTTGGGTTTCTTTTTCAATTGTTTGATAATACACAGTTCTGGTGAAAGCAGCATTGTTTTGGTCCAAGGATACAGCTACTGTAAATTTCACTAATGGAATTTTTCTCTCCCAAAAGCTGTTTGTTGCTTAAAGCTGCTTTTTGGTTAGTATATAATTAGTAAGGTTTTTACTCATCTTTCAAGCTTCCTTAGAAGGAAGACAATCTTGAACTTTTTTAACGACCTGAACTCTTCAGCAGATTGTAATGTGAAAAGAAAGGTGAACCCAGAGTTAGAAGACATGGGTCTATGAAAGAAAAATAATTACAAAGTTGATGAATACAGTTCATTACCCCTTTCACAAAGTGTGAATGGTTGGTTGCTTGTTTATTTATTTGATTAGGAAATAAATATTAAAAACCTAAGGAGAGCAGTGTCTTCCAATGCACTATGTAAGTGAATGAATCCAATAGATATACTATAGAATGATCTGATACCTTTACAAAGCACTTAAGGAGAGAGGAGAGGAAACAGTACAGAACACTGTTACGAGCTCAATAGCAGCAGCACCTCATGTGCCTGGTTTAGCATTTCAGTTTGGGGTTTTCTTGTTTTCTTGAGGGTTTTTTTTCAAGTGCTAAATGGATTGTGGTGCACGCAGTAGGAATGATTCAGTCTGATGTTTGAGGAAGCTTAGTGTATTACTGAAAATGTTATGCAGACCACGTAAATCCCATCACACAAGTTTTATGTCTATTTTCTTTCCTGTTTTTTATTATCTAGGCAGAAGAAATGCATCCAGGATATTCCAAATATAATTATGTGTATTTGGCAAAGGTAACCAAGGTCTTTTAAAAATAATGATTTGTAGACTCTGGTATTCTTACAGTGGTCTGATTGGAAACAAAATCTTTTTTCTTCTCAGTGCTATAAAGATCTTGGCCAGAAAAACAATGCACTGAAGTACTGTGATTCTGCACTGTCAATTCTCTCAGTTACTAATGAGGTGGGTATTGAGAGTGATAACTTGTTCTCTTGTGACCACTGTCTTGTCTTTGGCACCCATTATTGCATTGTCACTAACAACGTACTGTATCACTTTTTCCTCTGAACAGAGAACTTTCCTTTTTCCTCCACTATACGTTGGTTCATTACAGTTGTCTGTATGAACAGCTTTAAAAAAATCTTTGGGGAACTGTCAGGGACTTATCTGTGTCAGAGGCTGTCAGAAATTGAATTACACTCTTTGTAATTCAAGCAATTTCATTAGACTATTATCTTAAGCATAAGCAGTTCAGTGTGTCACTCTAGCTGAGCTGAAATTTTGACCCAGACCTACTTTTCCTCTGTTGAAAGTATTATGGATTTTTGTCCCACAGTCTCTGTCTCTGCTTTTGAAAGTCTCTGGTTTGTGAGTCTTGTCAAGGCTTCCAGGGCAGCGTGTTAGCTATAGCAGAGGTAGACGAGTTATTCAAAATTGCCTTTGTCTTCAACCACAGTGCAGTTAAGGAGGCGCAGTTCTTCCAGTTACATCTACTGGAGCATAGTTCATTCTAAGAGATTATTAAATTCTTTTTTAGGCCCTTTTGAGTATTTTTAGTATGTGGACACAAGATTTCTACAGATATTTAAGAGATTTTAAGTGATTTAATTTCTCAAATATAAACCAAGTTATGGCAAGAAGGTTCACTCTGTCTGATCTCATGTAGAAGCAAGTTCCATAATTACCGACCTATAACTGGAAATGTCTTACCATCCTAGAGCGTGACAAGTTCAAACCTGAGCTTTGTCAGCCTAAGGGACCCCCTTGGAACACAGCAGATGTGGTAGGGAGAGAGAGAGGTGATTCAAGAGACGAATTGGCCCTGTCCCATTTAATTCTTTGAAGTTAAGGAAAAAGACCATTAAACAACTCTGTAACTTGATTGACAACGAATGCTGTGTGTGGAGCACTAACATGTTTATGTCAAGTGTTCCTGCTGGGAAGAAAGACCACTGCATGCCTCACCAGCAGCTGCTCCTGGGTGGCCTTTATTTTTGGCCCAAGCTGTAGTATGTACCAATCATAAATTAAGCAATCATTGCTTAAATTCAGTGTTGCTTTAAATATGTATTGATACAGATATGACATTAATAATCTCTTCACGCTGCTTTATTCTTTACTTACTGTTGAAATGTACCTTCAGCTTGCCTATTACAGAACACAAGACAGACTGCTATAAATTATCTGTTATTTGCATAGAAGGTAGGACCAATGGCGTAAGGGAGAGAGCATGCAGATGAAATTGCTTGAACTCAGCCTGTTTTGTATATATCTGCACTGAGTATGAGAGTGAATTTTTTGTTTTTCCTGTTTTCAACTTACTACAGGCCAGGTAATCTTGCAATGAACTCTGAAGCTATCTGGTAAAATTGCAAACAAACCTATATCAGAGAAACTTGTGGTGGGCAGAAGACTACTGGTGTTTAGTAAACTGGAAGTCATTCATAAAGACTCCTTGAAAAAGTATAGAGATACCATAGATTGGTATTCATGTTTGATAACAATAGTGGTGGGATTTTGGTGACCAAAGGTAGTTTCTGAGGCTTCCTCTACACTTGGTGGAGAGAGATAGATGCATCCAGGTGCCTCATCCTGCCTCTCTCTGTCCTCTGCTGGCAGAGAGAGACTAGATGCGAAGATACGTGTAAGATGCCTACCTGAGACACCTTGCTCCTAGACTGTGCAGTTAATGAGAGGTGAATCCTGCCTCTAAAGTCCAGTGTCATGAGTCTAAACGTGAACTGGAGTTCAGTATGTCCTGGGCCACCTGGAGAGGCTTAGTCCCTGCTAAAAGGAACGCCCCATCACATTTCTGAAGTACTAGCAAGCCTGAGAAGGAGGGGGGACCCTGAGGTAGGGTGTGTGTATTCTGGCAAGCAGGGTGGTGATGAGAATAAGATTGATCCTGGTTTGTGAACAGAATGAGAGCGGCAAATGGGCCCCAAAAATCCTTTGTCCATCTGAAGAGGACAAGATGATTTGTCCTCTTCTGTTTTGACTAATCCTATAGATATCACAGATTTGTCTGCTTTGTCTTGTTTACTTGTGGTATGCTTTGAGTTAAGGTTAGAAAAAAAAGTCCAGGAAAATATGGCATTGGGGCATTAGTGTGTAATTCAATTAAAAAAAAAAAAAAAGCAGTCAGCACAAAGTAAAACCAAGTACACACTGAAAAGAATTACTATAAAATGGAGATCTGGAACACAAACTCTGCTGATGCTGTTACCTCAAGTCCCATCTGAATTAGAATATTATGTGTTGGTTTGGTTATTGTGTTAGAGAAAGACTGTTACTGATTTTGGGGGGAAACATGTTGGAACTGAAGTGATTCAGGGCTTGGAGCTGGACGTAGGAATAACATTTAGTCAGGTTAGTTTAAGGGAGGCAAGAGACTGTAGTAAGACTAAAGAGACGTTGGGGAGACAGTAATAACCGAATGCTGATAAAGTGCCTGTATTGACTAGAGCACTGTAAAAGGTGCGGTTCATGGTCTGAAACAGAAAACACAGGTCAGCAGCGGTCTGAGGATTTCTTTCAGCTTGCCACAGCCCAGGACCTCAAGGTTGTCAGCAGCATGGTATGTTGTCACAGTCATGCGAAACTCATCATTCCCAAGTGTCATCATAGTTTCTCATGTCATTTTTTTCTGATTCTTCAGACAGGGGAATTCCTTTATTGTTTTTAAATGTTGGCTTCTACTGAGAAACGTGTATATGTATAAAGGCATAAAATTGGGAGCAGACTGAGGGACAAAGTTGCTGGAAAGGTGCCACATTGAGGAAATGTATAGTATTTCATGATATAAATCATCCCACAGCATAAGTATAAAAAATAATAGTAGACAATGGTTTACTTTTTATTGCTTCTGAGCATCCATAGTTTCCAGTGACTTCAGTGGGAACCAGAGGTGCTCAGCATCAGCAAAATAGCCCATAGCTCATTTTAATCCTTAGGTCAAATTCTCAGCTGGTCTAACTCAGGGCACTTCTTCAACACTTTGTCTAGGATTAATTTCATGTAACGTTTCAAGTTAAGTGAGATTATTTTTGTCTTCAGTATTGTATCACATCCAAATATCCCTTCTATGCGTCTGTCCTACCACCTACAGAATATGTTTTTAGTTCAAGGAGTAGAGGGGCTTGCAAACAGAGGTAATTCTTGTTAAGGGAAAAAACCAAAAACAAACACATGGCCAGTTTCAGCCCTATTATGAACCTAAAAAAGGATACGGAAGGAATAATAGAAGAAGAGACAACTTCTGATTGAATGACTCCTGTAAATCCTAATACCCATTTTTAAAAATAGTTTGGCACATTTTTAACTTATCAGTCTATGCATTTTTGTATTTTAAAATAATACAGGCATTTTGGTGGAAGTTACATTTGGAAAACGAAACTGATGTTACAGTACTACTTCAGAGACTTGTCTCTTTATCCTCTCTATTCTAAACAAAAACCCTCAATGAATCACACAGTCCTTCCTTAGCCATAAATACTGTCATACTGTAAAGTGGTACTTCACTGCTGGAGGTGCACGGGACATTAAATTGTCCTGCTTTTCTCTGGTTGCTGTCCAGGTGGATAACCTCAGGGTCCTGGGAAACATTCACCCTTTCAGTAAAAGAGAGATCCTGATGTTCGGGGCTGCTGTGAGTTATTGTAAAGTGCGTGACAGCCCCTCTGTTTATCTAGGAGATGTTGCGTTACCCTTAGTGAGACTCATTACTTTGTAGTGTGCTCAAAGCCTTGGTGAGTGTGGCTACATGAAGGGCTGTTGAAACCAGATGTGGTGGAGGGGGAAAAAAAAAAAATCACTTTTTTAAATTTGGGGAGAAAAATCTAATTTAAACATGAAAACATGAGCGTTCATCTTGCATATAGAAAGACTAAATGAGTGAGTGAGGGTGTATGCTTAATTAAACACATATCGCTTTGCATGTAAGGGGAATAAGACACTGATTTCTTGTTTATAACAAAGATTGTTGCTTATTTTCAAGGCTGGAACTTGTAGAAAATTGAAGTCTCAACTTAGGATTTTAAAGTTTATAGTAAAGAAATGATTTTTTGTTGTATCTGGAGATGAGCATGTGTATGCGAGCGAACTGTGTGCTTGTAGAACCCGTAAACTCATCACAAAAGGATTAACACCCCAGGAGAGAGAGAGATTAAAATTTCACTTTTTGAAAATGAATCTAAAAAGCAGCAGTGGTATTACAAAAAATGCCGCCTTGGTATAAAGACTACAAAGACAGCAAAGCAGATAGAATGCAAAGCAAACCTATTTGCACTGAGAGTTGCTGAAAGTCTTACTTAAAATGCAGATAAAAGCTTTCCTGAAACTGAGAATGTATTTGACAAAATTGTTGGTAATTAAAAAAAAAATCTTATTTTTACAATTAATTTTTTAATTTCAGAAACATTCCCTCTTTCACAGCAGTTACAACTGAAGGCAATTCAGAGTTGAAATTAACAAGTGAAGGAGGTTTAGATAGTGCAGAAATTGACCATTATGGCATTCACCTTTTACAGGTGTAGAATGGCAGGAAGCAGAGACTTGTTAAATACTCTGCCTTTAGCCTCAGTGACACTTGAAACTCTAGAAAAACCCACATGGAGGAGGAGGTAAAGGTAATAATGGGCAGGAACAATGGCTGAATGTTTACATAAGAAAGCAACTGCTGAGGAGAAATCATACCCGTAGGATTTTCTTACATTTTTTTACATCACCCTAAGTGATCTCCCTGGTCATTAATTTACATTTTTAATATTGTCTGTAAGGAAAAGAGTGGGAGTTGCTAGAGGGGTGGAAGAGAGGACACAGTATAAACTACAGCACCCTGTTACAACAGACCATTTGTATATCTTGAATTTTCCACAACAGATTTTCATTAGATGCCTACTCCAGCCACCATAGATTGGTCATATGTAACAGACCTTGGTGTGATATTTCCAAGAGATCTCATTTGAAGCTGCTGTGATAATTTGGCCTAAGTAGGATTTTGAGGAGGAAAAAGTAATTTACTTTTACCTTTAAAATGAAGGGTATGAATTATGACTTGTTTGTGAAAAAACTGTGCATAAAAACATTGTGAATAATTTGGGTTAACGTTATGAAAAATGATTTTGTTTTCTCATTAAACAGAATACTTTCTTTTCTCAACATCATCAGCTCAGTACAAAATGTCATTGTTTTCAGAAGATATTAGTTCCTTTAGATTTTATGCACATTTGTTCTCTGAATACCAAGCAAAAGTCCATGGTGTTTCAATTACAAAATAATGGAAATATTCAGATTTGTGTTCATTTTGAATTCTAGGCTAATGTTTTCCTGATAATACTGTTTGTGGAGTTGAACAAGAATTTCCTGATAGCTACCACAAACCCAAAATTAAAGTATCTTTTGAATATACTTTAAAAATCTATTCCTTAATTAGTGATTCTATTCGCGCTGAATATGAGTGCTCCAAGCTCAGGGAATGGGCTGTTTAAAAACTCTTTATTAAAGAGATCAGATTTCAAACTGTAAAATGCTTGTGAAAATGAGACATTGGTAAAAGAGCTGCCAAAGAATTTGAGACCTCCTATATTTTACGTTATTTTGCACTTCAGAGAATACAGTCTATTTTTTCTCTATGTTAGTTATCAAACTGATTTGCTGTCTGCGTGCTTTTGAAGTTCTTGCCAAAAGGTTTGTTTGCATTGTCTGCTTATTTTTTCTCCCCCTCCAAAAGGATTCCAAAAATGATTATTTTTTTTGTAGTGTAGTAGTTTCATACATAAGGATAAAGTCTATCCTGATAAATACTGAGCTTATTATATTTAATAATAAAGTGACTAGCTTATCACAAAGTATTCATTCCAACATCCTGTCAATGGTAACACAGTTTTAGCATAGTTCTTAGTGTGGCAAGACTGATCAACAGATGATTCCTTAAAGTGCGCTGACGATGAGGGGGAGAGTGGGAGAAGTATTCATGGAGATGGTGGTGCACTGTGGGATAAAGAGGTTCACAATTGGTTTCCTAGTTTTGTAGAGTGGCCAGGGGGAAGTCAGGCTTACAGGAGTTTGAAATATATTGTCTCAGAGTCGATATACAGGGTGAAGAAGAAACTCAACAGGCATCTTTCTGAAGGGGCTGTAACTGGGTGTGATCATATTCAAGTTGTTTTGGTGATGTCTGCACAGAAAGAAGGGCTGTAGGTCCCGCTGTGCTGGGGGCAGCAGCTGGACAGGAAGAGGGGAATGATTTGAAGACCAAAAGCTCTGCACTGTGTGTAATAGTAAAAGAAAACTAGATTACAGGTGAAACTTAGTCTTTTAAGTTAGAAAGAAACTAGCGGGTAAAAGTTTTGCACAACTACTAATTATTCTAAATTGAATTCTGCCATTTTGTAATTTTTCAACAGCAGTCCTCGAACTAGCTGAACTGTTCTTTCAGTCTTCTGGCTGTGAAAGGGTGTTTTTCCCTCTACTATAAGTATAAGCACAAAATGTGGAATTATTGTCAGCTACGTATTTTAAAGCTGTGCTTGCCTTGATCCTAAAAGCCTTGAGAAGTCATGGTTCATCCCCCAAGGAAGATACTAAAAGTATGAAAGAACATAAAATGCCGTAACTTATGACATACAGCAGTCATGCAGAAGGTTGCAAGTGGATGATTGCATTGGTTTATTGAAATGTCTAAGAGGAAAAACAGTATTATGCAATTGTATGGAAATTAACGCCTACTACAGTCACACCATCTTTGAGAGTCTATCATGAAACTGAGAATGGACAGCATATAGCTCTATGTGATTTCTACTGTGCACAAGAGCTATTACTCTCTAATTAACGATTGTCATGGTTGTGCATGTTTGGGAATGTCTTCTGTTACAGTCCAGGATTTCTCCTGGAGCTGCGGAGGAATGATACAGCTGTAACCGAAAGCAGGGGTGGCTCTCAGCACGGCGTTGCTGTTACTGCGTATCAGAGTACAGCTTTGGACCACCCTTGCAGCCCAGCTCATTTATTATGCCATGCAGCCCCGCTGACTTCAATGAAACCCTACAGGATGCATGTCAGCTTGGGATTTGGCAGTGGTTGCACACAACTCTGTTATAGTTGGCTGGTGTAACCATTTTGGCTGCGGTCATGGGGTTGTATCATTTTCTGTTGACAGTTGGGACTTTGTCAAGTGCGCACATGTGCAGTGCCTGGGTCGAATGTGTTTAGCGCATAAGGAAATAATTAGCAGAGGTGGAAGGTAAAATCATTATCTTTCTGTCTCTGCTTTAATTGCTATTTAATTTTTACATGCACATTTATATGTGTATGTCTGTGTGGATATATATTTATCAGTAAATTTTTTTCAGCAGAAATTAACTGTCAAAATGTGGACTACCTCCAGTTAAGCCAACATTCCCTTTTTCCCACCAGCTCTTGCTCTTGTTTTCAACTCTTTTGCCCTGTTCAGTCCCCGGCCTCCCAGGTCTTTTTTTCCTGTGCATATCCCCTGTGGATGATGAAACATAAAAGAAAAGCAACTAAATAGGAACAGGGGAAAATACAGTCAC
Organism: Rhinoptilus africanus; assembly: GCA_013400135.1. Taxonomy (NCBI): domain Eukaryota; kingdom Metazoa; phylum Chordata; class Aves; order Charadriiformes; family Glareolidae; genus Rhinoptilus; species Rhinoptilus africanus. The sequence continues at coordinate 476,289 of VXBO01010540.1, forward strand.
TGACCCTGTAATTTGAATACCTTTTGTGTAGCAGTTTGCAGAACATTTTGAACTCCTATTCAACTCTGAAAATGATATGAGAAGTGTTTAATAAATGTAAGCCTTGACAACAGAAAGTCAAGGCTGAAAATGGCTGTGCGTTCAGTCAGCACTGAAATAAGCCTCAGGGTGAACAAATGGGACTGACGCAAATCTATTGCATTCCTTCGATGACTTGCACCTCTTCCTCTCCCTGCCATGCTCTAAATGGAGATCAAAGTCTGCACGTTTTTGAAAAGAAAAAAGAAAAAGCCGACCTGATTGTTCATTTTCAGAAAGCCACAGACCCAGAAATCAATGAGGAAAAATGTTGGTCAAGTACAGGATTTATGGCTTTCCCTTCCCATTAACAGTGAAACTTTGGGCATTGATGTAGTTTTTGTCCTAAAATCTGGAGACTGGCACACTGAACAGAGTTGTGGCTTCTCTTTCCTTTCAGTGGGACACACCTCTTGTTCTGGAAGGGCTCTTCCAAAGGTGACATAATCATTCCCTTCACTGGCCATTCTCAGCTTTGTTTTTAATGCCATTACAGATTTTTTTAAATGCTCTTGTGTCTGAGTTCTTATTATTGACTGGAAGCTGCTGGATCAATGAACACAGCTGGTTAAGTAGTTTGCAACAATAATAATTCCTGCTTTTATTGATATAGTCTTGTTTAGAACTGGCAACCCAAAAGTGGGACACTTTGCACGTTTGCAGTTTGTTCTCCAGCTAATTCTTAGAATAATCATCCGTTGGTTTCATTCTTTTTCCTCAGCCCAGAGGAAGATTCAGGAAAGATTGCCCAATATTTTTGGGACGTTCGCAGCTCATTAAAGCTCATTGCCCTATAGAATCCTTTGCTTCTAAGGAGGGGAGGCAATTACACAAAGTTGTTTGGAGATATATTTTTAAAATGTGATATCCTGCAAAGCGAGTAAAGAATCTTATCCACCCATGAAAAGGTGAACACCATTCAGATACAAGAAGTCCTGCACCTTTGTTATTTTTGGCTTAGAAAAGTGTGAAAAGAGTAGGACCAGATAGAAGGAAACCTTTTTCACTTTCTTAATAGCATGGGACAATATCTGTCTTTTTACTGTTTTGTTTAATGGAGTTTAGAATCATTTTCCCAAGTTGCCCACAGTCAGTACAGAAAAGTGTATTTTCCCTGAGCTAATCAATGTATTGATACAAATGTTGAGTTTTCCAATTTTTATTGCAAGCCGTGGGCTAGTGCTCCAGGCAGCCTGTTGTGACATGGAGTTTAAGGGGTGCTGAATTCAGTTTGACATTTCCTTCTGTTAGAGTATTTTGGCAAGAGCTTCCTGGCTTTGCAGTGAGTGCCTTTTAGGGCCTCTGATAAATGATTAGGCAGATAGTTTAGCCTATTGTTGCCAGTGGGAGCAAGGCAGTGACTCCAAGAGAAGTGTCCAGCTAATGTATTAATGCCTTAATCCAGACCAATAATATAATGTAGTTTGACATGTCTGGCATATGGTTTCTATCATCTCAATATTCTTCTCTATTCCTCCGTGACATTATAGACAACTAACCAAAATAAAGAGAAGCAGGAATTTCTTCACCCGTAAAATGTATTTTAAAATGTTCTGTATTTTGTTCCAGCTCTTTGCTTGATTGGATAATGAAGTGATCCTGAAATTCAGTGATTACTTCACTGTCTGTCTACAGTATTTTCTTTCTGGATTGCCTGTGGCATTATCTGGGAAAGAAATACTGGCCTCTGTCATTAGAAATGCTTGCACAAAATTTGTGATGTGCAAGTGCTTTTGGCTTGCACTGCTAAGCACACACGGCTCCATGTATTGGGTGTTCAGGCCCTTACCAGCCTGCAGGTATGAGGTGCTCACCTTTTAGAAATGTGGTTTTAAACCAAGGCACATTTTCCAAGCTAGAAGTTTTGCAATGGCGAGTAAAGTAAGTGGATTATGTCTAGGAGACATTTAAAAAATAAGTAGAATAATGGAGGTTTTTTACTGTGGTTACATGTTCATATGCATGTACCCCTTTCCAAAGAGATTATACATGGAAAAGCCAAAAGGTATGTCACTGGTTACCTGTGAAAGAGTCTCTGGGCTGGGTTTGGTTAAAGCCCCGTGCAAACTGTGCACTTGCACATCAGTCTGAAAGGAGCCTTTCCCTTCTGTCCTTGGAGGTAGATTATAGTGTTGGCTCTGAGCGTAGCAGATTACTTGCCTCTTGCTCCCTCATTGGCTCCGCTCTGCTATGAGCCCAATAGTGTAGGCAGAGCCCATCAACACCAGTATGGAATATACTGAGAGTGTAGGCGGTCCATGGTGGTTACTGCTGGTAGGTATGGCTGTATGCGCTGAAACCACAGTCTAACCTATGTCATTAATTACATTTCCCCATGTTTTCTTGTTAATTGCGTAATAAATCATTAGCAAACATCATGGAAATATCTTTAGAAAAACTGCACGCAGTTGGGTTGCAAGCTTACGTAAAGTGTAAGGCAAGGCAGTACTTTATGCAAAGTACACCAATAAAAGTTATGGCCTAAGCTGAAAGGCTTACTGGTCTGCTGAGAAGGCTATTTGTGGCTAACATGTTAAGTGCTTTAGCAGAGCTGTAAAGGGAGGCTGCCATCTGGCTCTTGTTTTCACTTCAAACTTTATTTTTGCAATCACTGATAAATTAACTTACTACACAGTCTGGTACGTTCTGTGGCTGTTGCAGTTGTGTGTTATGTCTGTTATTAGTAAAGAAATGTGGATAGGCATGTATTAGGCAAACGAAGGGATTTATCCTATCTAAGTTGATGCATGATTGTCTGTTTCTTTCAGGACAAAGAGGCCCAGAAAGACTTGGAGGCTTTACTTCTCACACTGAAGCTGTGATACTACGCACTTTTAAACTCTTCAAGCCGTGATAGAATTGCAAATTTTAAATGAGACTCTCTAGTGACTGGGAACTGCGGGTAAATTCCAGCTAAATCAATGGGAAAACTGTCATTGATTTTGGTTGGCTTGGATCTTGGCCTTTAAGCATCTGGCAATTGTGATATGAAAATGATGCATTCTTTTTTGACTATTTATAATCTCGTACTGAAGTTTAATTTTAGATTGCTGACACTGTGAGTCTGATTCTCTGAACATGAAGTCCACTGCTGGCAATGGACATACTGGGTGTTAGAATGCAAAATGTATAAATCTCACTCTTTGAAAGATTAATCAACTAGTATGCGATGCCAGCATAGAACTGTGTGTAGCAAAACCAATCAACCAAAATATTTCTATAGTAAATTATATTTGTATCAAATAATTTACACAGATGTGTACAAAAGAAAATAATGAATGTTTATGTTTACACATTTCTCTACTCTTATAAAATTAGAATCCTGTTGAAGTTGAAGAAAAAGCTGTTGCCTCCACAAAGCTCTTTTTACTTTAAACCTACTGTTGGTTTTACATGGAAATGTGAGGATTTTATAAAATATTAAAGTTTTATTTTATTTGTAACATCGAGTACAACATTAAAAATCAGACCAATTAAATTAAGTGGTTTAGATTAATCTATTCCAGCTGTGATGCCTAATGGATTTGTTACAGGACCTCCATCAAGTTTGTGACTCCTGGCTCTCTCTCTTTGAACAGTTGCCTAGCACGGTGGCATCAGTGTGTCTTTGGAGAACTTGGTCTAGCATGTGACCATCACTAACCTTTTATATCATCTATAGAACATAACCTGTACATAAAAATAGACTAATTAAAAACCTACTACTTCTGTCTGAGTGTGTAGGACAGCAGTGTTTTCAATAGAATGTAATGAGTAGGAAGGGAATTTTGTTCACCTACGGACCAATCTGGAATTCACCAAAGTCTGTAGAAAAATAAAGGCCAGTTTTCATTGGCTTTTAATTCAGGATCTTAATCCAGATGCAGGGAGTGTAACTGGAAGAAATAAGCATTTCTGTTAAGGGAAATACAGTTGGATAAAGACAACTGCACATTCCCTTGACCTATTTGATATGTAAGATAACATGGACAAGGAGGACTCATGGCACCAATATATTGAACTAGCATTTGGGGCTTTAATTTTGGACAGATGGGGAGCCGTGAAATTAGCAAGTAGGAACTACAGTCGTCACAACAAAAATTTAAAAATTGGGCAGATGTGAAGGAGTGTGAATACATATGAAGTGAGCTTTAACTACTAACAACAGAAGGCAATAGATGCAGTAGACTGAAAGAAGACAAACCTGTAGAGTTACATTTGAATTTAGCGTGACTCCACGGCTCTCATAAAGTACAGAGATTTCTTCCCATGAAGTAGGGCTGTCCATTTTTTCAAACATTTCCTTTAAAAATGTGGTTTTAGACATGCAAGTGTTACTGTGAGATATCCCTGAACAAGAACAAAATCTGAGTGTTTGGAGCTGGTTCAAGTTCTTGCTGTTATCTTCTTGATTTTCATTATTCTGAAGATCTTCACAAGTTGAAATACACATTTTAGTTGGTTTTAATGTTTGTTCTGAGGGAAAATAGTTCCTATACCCCTTTTTCAATTCCAGAGTTCTGGTTTTTCATAGACAATTTCAGACAACAGGGGAAATACCATGTGAGATAAATCCTATCAAATAATTCTTTCTGTGACAGAATAATTGACTTGTGAACAGAAAAGCTTCAAGGGTGACACATCTTGATTTTGTTAAGGGGTTTTTGGTAAAGGCTGTTTTTGGCATTTTCATAGCCAGTGCAGGAAGCATAGTTTAAATGGATCTACAAGAGTGATTTGTGCTTAGGGTTGTTGTTAGCAATTCACTGTCGCCTAGGAGGATGTTAATAAGGAGGCCTTTACTTAGATTGATTTTATGCTACTTGATATATTTTATAATGTAGATTGGATTATGCAATAGATATTTCATTTACAAGCAATTATTGCCAACAAAGGCTGGAAGTGTATCGAAGGAATAGATGAGAACAAGAAGTTATTTAAATTAATTGTTGAAATGAGGTAACCTAAGTAGGATTGCCTTCATTAAGGGCAAATAGGAAGCATTGAATTGAAGTAAGTCACAGACAGAGGGTGGAGGAGAGCTGAGTAGCTGTGGTAATTCTGTGGAAACGGACGTGCAGATTCCAGTGAGTGGCAAGCTAATCATGGGTCAATAATGTCATGTTTTGTGAAAAAGCAAATTTCATACTAGACTGGATAAATAAGCATTCCCCATTAAATTCACATGAAATAACCTTTTTACTCTAATTAGGCCTAATAAGATCTAATGAGGTCTGAGCTGGAATACTATATCCAGTTTCAGGCACCACACTTCGCGGAGGTTGGGGGCTAATTGGAAAGAGTCCAGCGGAGAGAGACAAGAAAGATGGGAGTGCTAGACAACATCATTTTGTGTGTAAAAATTGAAAGAATTTGGTTTGTTTAGTCTGCAGGAGCAATGACTAAAGGACTAGTCACATTTGTAAAAAGCTATTGCAGAGAAGACAGTAAAAAAGAAAAATCAACCCAAAACCTTGTTCTCCAAATCCTCTGTTCATAGGACAAGAAGTAATTGCCTACCTTTAGATTAGGCATTAGGAGAAAATAATCCTGATGGTAACTTTGCAAAACCCTGCCATACATTTCCTGAGAACACTGTAAAATCATTTACACGTGTTTTAAAGGAAAAGTTAAACAAAAAAGACTTTAAACATTGGCAAAGTTTTAAGGCGCAGTTCATCCTCTGGCAGAGGTTGGACTAGATGACTTCTTAAGATCCCTCCTGGCCTTGCTGTTCCCGGGGGAATGCCCAATTCCAGCTCCCTAGGAGCCATAGAGGCTCCGGCTGGGTTTCTGGATTGTGTCTGCACACACCGGCACTGTGTTGGGCCCAGGCTACCTAGTGAATTTTTACTCTGAAACATTTAGCAGCATGTTTCAAGGTGTTAATTTAAAGATGCGCATCATGGCTGCCCTCGACTATTTATTTATCACACCTGTGGTTTTAGTCCACGATTACATTTTTAAATGAAGTTTCTGATTTCATAAGTGAAATTACTGATCTTTCTTTTCAGCCTTCTGAATTAAGACCATTCTTCTGTTTAATTTTTGGTTATTACTAGTCTATGTGTTAGAATCACAAAATAACATCTGGGAGAGAAAAGGATGGTTTTGATTATTCAGTCTAAGTTGTCTTTCATAATTCACAGAAATATTCCTTACTGGGGTAAGAAGCTGCTGTTTTCTACAGCTAAGATATTTTATGCTTTTAAAATTTTTTACTAGTGTACTTGAACATTCTCAACTTTTTTCTCTTTCTGCTTTGCTAATCTGAGAACTTATAAAATTGAAGCGTGTTCCCTGAATTGTTCTCCAATTGCTTCTTAGAATAAAGCTTTTGCATTTAGTTCTAGGCCTAGACTATCAGTTCTCTGTGTCGTATCAGCTGAAGAAACAGCAAGCATAGTTCCAGGGGCCATATGTTTTCTTTTTTGTCTAAAATATCCACAAGCAGACATTCACTTCCGTAGTTTTGTCTCCGTGGAGGAGCTAGAAGTAAACCGTATTAACCCCTGCAGGTCTTTCAGCCGTGTGAAGCAGATGGGGCTGCAGGCCGGCTGAAGCCACGGTGCCTTGGCCGCGTTGCCCACTGCCTCCCTTGGCTCTTCCACTGCACCATCACTTGTTTGGTCTCTGTTCTAGTACGTACACTGTAAATTTTCTGGGGCAATTTTGTCTCTTTACATGTTTGCAAAAGGTGAGTTCAGGGGGCCTTGATCTGCTACGGGGATTCTTGTGCTTCATTGTAGTTAAAATGCCTAGTTCTGCCTTCCTGAATAATTGAGGTGATTTTGGGGGGGGGTTTGTGGTGAAGCTGAAGGCTCTGTCATTGGTTCCTGATCCCTTCACAATTGTCCCCCTGCAACAGCAGGTAGTCACGACCTAAGTTACGTATTTTTTGTAGCAATTGGCCACTGGCACATTGTGGAAACGGTTACAGTGATACACTCTCATACTACTTTTTTTTTTAGATTACTGACTTTTCTTTTGCAGAGTCCTAGGGCGATTTACTCATTTTTATGTAGTAATATCAATACGCTAACTTCTGGAATGAATTAGGAAGCTGTCCAACAGTGGTGAGCAGCTGGCAATTTATAAAGGAAAGTGGCAATTCCTGTGTCCAGTTAAATAATTAAAAAAGCAAAACCAAAAACCTAAATCCATGCCTACAACCCTGCTATTACAGCAGTCAAAGCCTGAAGTAAAAAAACCCCAACAATAAAGAAGTGGCTACCAGAGATCCAGCCGGGCTCAATCCAAACATATCAGCTTATCTAGATCTACTTGTCTTCAGCCACTACTACCTGAACGCTTTCTACCTGAAGTATCCTAGAACTACAGGGAGGTCCATGGGTTTTCTGGAATGTTCCCAGGCACCCTGGAGGTTAGTCTTGTGGTGTTCTTTCAGTGGGCACAATAGTCATGATGGATGCCTTACACCTACTCCAAATCAGAAAATCCTACAGCAATGTGACAATTAAAAATGTATTGCAGCATTCACCCAGTACAAACTCAAGAAACAATAATTCTGACTGAAGAGCCAACGTTATTGTTGGCTATTTTTTTTCTTCTGTACATAAGGTTATATTCTTATTTTCCAGCACTTTTCCTTCTTACAGACTCCAGAGTTCTTGGAGCAGAAACAAATCAAGCTGTCTTGACAATACAAAAAGAAATAAGCTTTTCTGGCTCCGTCTATGCTTATGTTTGTGTTTTTTTAAAATAAACAACCAGTCATTCGAGAAGTGTCTGTGGGAGCAATGTCCAGCGTGAACTTGAACGTGAACAATCTGAGCTCTGTGCTTGCTAGTGCTGCTGACCCATGATGTGACTGGGGAGAAAGCTACTTAGCTACATACCCGTCACACGCATGCAAACACCTTCCATCCACTCTTCATATGCCTTATTTATTAGGATTAATTATGAGCTGGTTTGAATTGCCTACCTGTGGGATGCAAACAAACAGCCACATAATACTGACTGGGAATATTGTAGCCTAGACAAAGATATGGGAATGAATGTGGATGTACTTTTTAACCTACCAAACTAAGTTCAGATTTCTCATTCAGGGGTGAAGGTAATCAACGTGGCTGATGAAATTTCAGCCCCCAGGGGAGAGAAATGTTCTTGTTTGTTGTTCAGAAAAACGTGACAAATCAGAAAAGTGGATTCAGCGATTTACTTGTGTTTTCCTAATCTTGGAAGAGGATAATTTATGAAGTCATTTGTAAAGCTCATGACTGTGGCTCTGGATTAAGGATTGCTGGTTTTCAGAATGCTAGCCCAGCTTATCTGGTGCCCTGTAAAATCACATATGAAGTCTTAAAGCAATAATAAAATTCACGTTTTTCAAAATAAAAGAGCAGAATGCTTCTACAGCAACACTTTTAAGTGCAGCACAGGGTTTGTACAAAAGCAATGCTAGACCGTGTGTTGGTGTTGATACCACCAGTGTATGGGTATTGGCAGTTTTAAACAAAGCAGTGTTCTTGGCGCATTCATCACGAATCCCTGAGCAAGAATTCCCGGTGCGTGCTGGCACAAAAGACCATGATTGAGTGTGTGACTTTATAGTCATTTGACATTGTCTTTGTTTTAGAAGTGTTTGTCTTACTGAAGAGTAGTTTCACTTGATTTGTCCCTATAAAACCTACCTATGACATTTTGGTGCCACTGAGAACATGGCAAAACAGCCTCTGGACAACAGCGAGACCCAGGCTTTGTGCCAGGATCGGATTTTTAACAGTACCTGCTCGACTTTGTGTGACATTTGCTTCTGTACATCCTGATACTTGGTTTGGCTTATTCCAGCGGCACGCTGCTTTCAGCCCCTTTCACAGCCATTCCTACAGGACTAAATGTTGATCCAGGAAACGAGAAGGCGAGTCTTTCCAGCTGTTGTGGGAGAAATTCAGAATAGATTAGGCGGAAAAAACACCAAACCCAAACAACTGGACCTGGTCCTGTGTGGTCATTTGAGCAATACTTTTAATTAGTTGTCCACCAGACATGATGTCTGTAAAGGGCATTAGTTTATTCTCTAGAGGTGGAGTTTTATGATCAGTCTAGCCTGTTGCACACCACAGAATTTCTCTCCAGCCTTTATCATATTTATTCCCCCCCCTCAACCCTTCCTCCCGACTTATTTCACCATCCGAAAAAATGAGGCTGATGCTGCTTCTTTCACCCCAGCGGATGGTTTGAAGGAAAACACCTCAGGCAGCGCGGCACACTTCTCCTCCCTGAGGGCATCGCGGCGTTTGAATGGACCATCGGCTTCGCCACCGAAGCTGGCAGCAACGCCCCCATTGCCAGGCTGGCACTGCAAAACGGGAAGGCTGTCCTGCGGGTTTTCAGGAGCTGGCAGAGCCAAGCCAAGGTTGGGCCGAGTGTTAACTGGTTGGAGAACGCACACAGCAGCAAACGGTAAAATCAGCTTCGCTTTTTAGGCCTTTCTTACTCTTTCCATCCTTAGGAGCTGTGGGGGAAGATGAAGCCTGGGGAAGCATTTAGGCTGGTTTGGAAGGTGGGGAAAGCCTGTGCCGATACGCTGGTAGCTAAATGGCGGTGCTTCCAGCCGTGGAGGCAGGTTTGCGAGCGCAGCTGTGAGCGGCCCCTCAGCTGGCGAGCAGTGCGGGGGCTGGAGCTGCTCTGCCCACAGCTGAGGGGCCGGGGGGAGGCGGGAACGCCCGGCCCAGCTGTGGGGAGAGCGGCCTGGGGGTGCGGGAGGGCCCTGGCAGCAGAGAGTCAGCAGTTGGGCGCACGCCGTCAGGCTAAAGCTTCCCAGAGAGCTGGGAAAAGGTGCTGGGCTCGCCACCCGGCTGCTTCCTGTCTTTGGGGAACACGTGCCGGTCGCTCGGGAGCTGTGTCACTGCAGGAGTTTGCTGGAAGATGGGGCTGAGCCTCGGCAGCTGCTGGCCCAGAGTGGAAGGAGGGGTGAGTGATACTCTGATACTCTGCGGGGTATCCAGCATAAGACTGCTGCGGCTCTATGGGAAAGAGACCGTGTGGCACGGCGGGCGGGTACTGGTGGGTGTTCACAGTTAAAAGAGAAAATCTGGAAGCTGTCCCTAGGAAAGCTAACCAAAGGCAGGCTGGGGTTGGTAACTCCTGACGAGGAGACACACTAAGTCTTGAGCCTGTAACTACCTGCGTGCAAGGCTCTCCTCCGTGCAGGGCTTTGACTCCCCTCGGGGCCTGCAGGAGACCTGGGGGGGACAGACCAGAGCCCTCCGTTGTCACCCCCGCATCCTCCTCCGGGGCACCAGCGCAGGTGGCTGGGGACAGTGGAATGAAAATGGTTTTTTTCCTTCTTTCCTTACTTCAGAAAATGCTTCTGTTCATCTTCACTAACTTAAATTTATGTGGAAAAATACAAGGTAGAAAAGACATTTCAAATGCATTACCTATGAACTGCCATTTTCCTGTGGGAAGAGCTTCTTACTGTTAAGCAAATAAGTGCTAAAATCAAGCCAGAAAGCTAGTGTGAAAACATTGCTGGAGCCTGGTTTTGTGGGATGTGCTTTAACTGCCAATATTTTATTCAGTTTCCTCCGTACCTGCTTACAGCACTTAGTTACAGTCCTCGCTGCCGACCCCGGATGGCGGCCGTGGGGCAGTCGGCAGCTGCCTCGAATGAGCTGGGCTCCATCAGCAGCGAGGGGACTTAACCCTGAGTCCCGGCAGATGAGGTCTGCTTCATTCATTTGCAGCCTTAAATGAAAGCAAAGGGGTGTTGTGTTTTTCTTAAATTGCAGGGAGGGGGGTTAATCCTTAAATTTAGACTAGAGAAGGAACTTGAATGAAGGAGCTTTTCTTAACATCAAATGGGGAACAGAACCAAATGTTTAGTAAACATCTACAATGGCATGAGGCAAAGGCAAGCAGGCTGATTGGCTTCACCTGCCCTCCAACATCCTGCATCCTGGTTTCTGCCTTGCACTGGAGTTACTCTGGTAGGAATGCTGTGGATCCGGTCTTATTTTGAATGTCAAATTGTAATTACATGTGCAAAAATTGTACGGGGAACCGCAGTTTCTGTGTTTGTGCATGCATATACATACAAAAATATTTGTGTGGAGATATATATGTGTGTATATATATCCATAAGTTTAATAGAAGAACTAAAATAGAGGTGGCTTGCTGCATTTTGTAGCTACAATGAGCAACTTGATTACTTTGTGAACCTATTGAAATTTCTATCCACGTGCGAAGTGAAAACTTGGGATAGACTCGGCCCACACATCCTTTTATAGCATAACTTCTAAGCGCGGAGTTAAAACTGCTTCGTGAAAGGAACTGCAGCAGTTCAGCACTTAATTGGACTTCCCTCTGAGAGGAAAGATAGGAAAAATATCTGCTGAATACAAGGTATTGCTGGATACCTTGTACGCCAGAGAGGGAATGCTAGATGATAACCCTGCTCAATACTGCAGGCTCATCTTGATACAGAGCTGTCAGTTCCTATTGGAAGCCCCTTACATCTTCAATGTGGGGCAGGCAGATGGGAAAGAAAAAGGTAAAAGATACATTAATTTACAGCATTAGCTTTCTTTGCCTTGGCTTATCAGTGAGCTTGTCAACTCCAAAAGGTTCACTGAGTCAGTAGGAATCAGCTCGTAGTCCATCAACCCTGTCTCTTCTGAGAGAGGTGGTTGTAATTGGTATCCCCAGACCATCATATCTGCTTCTAGGGAGTCTGTGGCTGAAGGGGAGGGGTAAGATGGGGGAGAGCTTTACGTGTCTGGAGGTGGGGGGTTGTCTTTTGAGGGTGCTTTTTCATACCTAAGAATTATGGTTTGCAAAGAAATGCCCATGGAGGCTTTCTCAGCACTCATCTGTGGGATGTTTGACTTTCTTTGGTTTCCTGCACACAGTACTTGGTCACTGAAAATTAAAGTAACTCCTGTGGGAGTGGGAAGGGGAGAGAAATTTCAGGCAAGATTGAAGCACTTTTAGGTATTAAGTAAGAGGAGACTGAAGCGCATCCCTGAACGGCTCCTGCTGAGCCGCCAAAAGCTGGTCCGCTCACCCCTGTTAGACTGAATCTCTTCCAGTTTTCTTGCCAAAACAAGTGGTATTTTCAGTCGTACTCCAAGTAAGGCGAAGTCAAAACGTAACCTTAAACCAGCGAGCTTTAGAGGCAGAACTGCAGGGGCTGTGAAGTGCTTTTTCCACCAAGCAGACAGGCAGGGCATTCAGCAGGAACCACAGGCCTGTCAGTCAGTTTGACCTGAGACAAGCAGGGCCCCATGGCCAGAAGAGAAGTTGTCCATAAAAATTAAGTCCTTAGCAGAGCTGTGTACGTCTCCAGGACTGCAGTTTCCAAGGGTTTTGGCAAACTCTGTTTTTCAGCATTGATGTCTTGTGAGTCCTTCTCTCTGGAGTTGGCTTTGATTTTCATTCCGATTATTCTGACGCATGGCAGTCAGAAACAGACAAGTTTGGATCTTTAGTTCAACATTTGCTTTCTGCGTTGGCGTCTTCATTACTAGGTACAGCCTCCAGTATATTTAATGCTTACTGCATACAGTAGGTACAACTGAGAGGAGGTAACACCGTATTTACTGAGTTACTCAATCATCATACTACCAAACTACTTGTAATTACTTACCTATTCTACCAGACAGGGTCTCGTCTCATCTCTAGCATAAGCTTTTGCAGCTAAGTGGAGCATATCTTTTTTTTTTTTTTTTTCCTTGAGAGTCTCCTGAAAGTTACAAAAAAATATTTATTGCACTGGAAACCTGTGAAACTTTCCAGTCAGGTAGTATTTCACTCAATATAATTATGATAAAAGACAGCTGATGTGGAAACTTGGGTATGAAGCAGCTCAATTGCCCAAATCCACATTTCCTTTTTTCCAGTGACATAATAGATTTTCTAGTTGTTATTGACAGATTTCATAAGGATCTATCTCATATTCAGAGACGGGTTGAGTAACTCTTGATATTGCAGGCATCGCAGCAGCCTCAGAGAGACACGTGGTCTTTCAGCACAGATAGAATTCTCAGTTAAATTTTGCAGAATAGTTTAGAAAACTTCTGCTGTGAAAGGATACCCTTCTGAGGAGTGCTTTGTGTAAAGCACTTTACACCAACGTTTGTGTGCCGTGAGCACGCAAATATAATAAGTAAATACACACAGTATTTACCTATTTTGAGAAATACTGCATAAGCATTTTAAGACATTTCTCCTATAGTTGACACTTGCCACTTGCAAATTGCTCTGCGTTCCTCATCCTTCGTATTCTTCTAGTTTTAAAACCAAACAACATAAGCCCTCAACCCACTCTCTAACTCTGATCTGGAGAGGCATCCAGGTGCCCTGGAGTTCAATAGGGATTTTCCTGCTGATCTCAAGTGGAGTGTTCCCAGGTGTGATAGTGAGTAGTGTGCCATAAAATTAACTGTAATTATCTTCTGGGTTTCTGTCGCTGCCTGAAAGGATGTGAAGTGAGAACAGATGAATGCCCTGGGATAAAGCTGGCCAGCGGAGGTGTTCAGAGAGCATTGTGTGTTACAAAAGCTATAGTTTCTAAACTGACTGGAAACTTAGGGGATGGGGGGAATCAACGGGTTTTGTGGTATAAGAAGGAAAACAGTACATTTCCACTGCAATGTTATCAGTGTGACAAGTTGGTAAAGAACTTAGAAAAATCATATTAAGAACAGATTGAATATGTTGACTTTGAACTGTATTTTTCTTATTAATTAATCCAATATTTTTTTTCTCATGAAAGTAGCTTTAGTATTTCCCCAGTATTAATACACAAAGAGGCAAGTCCATCAATTAAGTTTAAATATATATATATCAATACATCACCACTGTTCTTGCCATAAACAGACCACATGGCAGCCTGTAGGCCTTTCCTAATAAGCAGATAACCCTGTGAGGACATGTGGAGGAGACAGTGATGCTGGACTGCTGCCGCAGTTCCCTCTCTGACAATGTCCCACTTTGTGGAAGCCTCATCTGTTGCTCCAGCTGTTGGAGTTCTTGTTAGTCATATTGGAGACAGCCGCGCAAACATGAAAAAAGAAAGAAACAAGAAACTCTGAAGCATGCCGTAATTTCTGCTTTGACTCTCGGCAGTTCCCGGCTGCCATTTGACTGGGAAGAGGGACACAGAGGAGTCTGAGCGGTGCCGGGCAGCAGTTGCTGAGGTGCCTGGGGCACAGCGTTTGTTCCAGGATCTACACGTTTTGTTGATTCCACAATTAAGCGATATGGGATTTTAATTTGCTATTTACTCATTTCTCATTTCCTTAATTTTTGGCATTCAGACCCAGTTTTGATGAAAAGATTGCCCTAGGACACGAGCACTTTCCTGGAGCTGAAAGTTGGATTAGCAAAGCACTTTCCTAGGATCTTCTCCTTAACACCCGACTCTTTCTCTAGGGAAGGGGTGGGCTCGCTGTGAGGGCTGTGGCCCGAAATGTGCACGTAGGTTTCATGGTAACAGGGATCCCCATCATGAGCTTTGGCAAGGGGCTTGGCTGCGGCGATGTTGCTAGCTTGGGGAGTGAAATTTGTGAGCCTGCTCAGGATCCCAGCCCCTGCAATGAACAGGGAGAATTCAGGTACCCCACAGAGGAGCAGCGAGGTGTTGTTTTCTTAGGGGGCCGCAGTCTTCCCTGTTAAAATGCCTAAGGTAGCATGTATGTCTGCATCCTGTGATGTTTTCTCAGTTCGTACTCTAACCCTGGCAATCAGCCAACGTACTGGAGAAACCGATATATCCACCGTTAGGGAATGAAGAGACCTGTCTGCCCCTAAGTCCCATCGTTGCCCTTGGCTTAGGTGTAGGAGTGCCACCCTGACTTATTTTATGCGTTTGCGTTTTGTCAGACGTTACCAGTAATGCATAATTTAAGGGATTGTATTTAACTGTCGGTGATTCTGGGATGGTCCCAAATGAGGTCTTCTACTAAAATCACCTTGTTTATGGGAATTGGACGCAGCATTATTTACTGTTGCCTGAAAGGCAAGGGAGGAACAATGCAAAAATGCATCTGTGTGGAACATGTTTGGCAATATAATGTTTTTCTGGGATAACTGCACATTGTTGAATGATTATTGCCAGGGCTATGTCCAAATTCTTTCCTCTTCCTCCTGTGAAAGTATGAAATTCAGCTAAAGTACTTGTATCTTTTTACGTGAAAACTTTCACAGAAAGATTAGAGGCTGGTTGTTAGGCTTTGTTTGTTGTTTAATTTTTTTTCTTAAAAAGAGATGGAGAAGTGCAAAGTTACTTGTATCCAGCGTTTTGAGTACGTGAGAGTTAGGTGCCTAAATGACTTCCAGGGGATATGGTCTTGAAAACTTGAGAACTCCACCCTCAGTTGGAGCAGAAATATACTGGAAGCATCTGATATTTGTTGTGTTGGGGCATAATCCTGAAGTTTTGTCCTGCTAATGTAGTCCATCTTCAGTTAATATAAAGACCATTTGAACTTCCTTGCTAACAAAGATCCTTTCTCTACTCCCAGAAAGCTTAGGCGTATTTGCAAACATTCAGAACTGAGGAAACTTCAGGTGACCACTTGTGTAGAATCACAATCTCTTTGTGGCTTGTTCTAGGAGAGCACTGTTCAGTTCCACTGCAGCAGTAGGCTGCTTAGTAAGATGTGTGTGTCTTTTTCCAAATGAGATCGAAGTATAAAATTTTCTGATGAGGAAAAAAAAAAAGAAATAAAAAAGAATAGTGGTGATCTTATAAATGAAAAAAACAATAGGAATAATAAATAAGGAAAAAGCTTCTGCCGCCAGAACAAGCTCTGTTGTAAAAGGTGGGCATCCTAGCTGTGAAGGATGACATGTGGGAATGTTCTTTAAGGTTTTTCTCCTACTCCGCTTGTGTGGAAAAACTCTGCCACTCCTTGGAATGCTTTTATTAATAACTGAAACACATATTGGTGCTTTAATTCACCACGGATTAAGCTCTCAGCTTTCATCTTGTTGACGATATTGAACAGCCTGGCTGCAGGTGAAGACTGCCCTTTGCCAGGAGATGCTGAGGTCTCATGAAGGAGACCAAGAGCGTCTATTTCTTACATATTACTGTAACTGTCTTTTTCTGCCCCCTCTACATAGCTGAGCAAGGTGCCAGGGGCAAATTGATGGACTCCAACCTTTGCTTTTAACAGCAGAGTTACTTCTGCTGTTTGTGACTCCATTTTTCCCTCTACAGGGCTGACTGCATTTGGAAACCTCTATTGCTGGCTTTCTTGCCCCTGAAAGACCAAGCATGGCTCCAGGGTTATTCTTTTCCATGTATCTGCATATTTCTGCTCTGAAATAAAGACCCCATAGGCTCTAGTGTCGTGGGTAGTCTGACATGAAGGAAATATTTCAGCTGTGCCTTGGTCCTTCATTAACAAGTGTATGATATATCAGTGTCTCAAAGTGGACCGGATTCGGAGCCGAAGACAGAGGTGCAAGGCCTCTCTTGCCACTGATATGCCCATATCGCTTCCAAAGAAGATGGTGCTCCCTCTTGTGTAGTCTCTGCACCCATCTCTCCTTTTTTGTGCTCTTCCCTGGGGGTCCAGGTGGGCAAGATCCCACATTATGTTGGCTCCTGAAGGTGGCACCTGAAGTGAATGAAGTTCTTTGGTTCTAGATGTGCAAGTTTCTCAGCAGATTTGCAGCCTTATACGTAGATACCAAGTTCACGTTCCGAGCTTTTCTAGACACTTACTCTTTAGATAGAAAGACTAAAGGAGCCTGGAGGTTGGTGTCACTGAAGCCAAGTGGCCTGTCCATTCTGCACTTGGTTTCTCTGTCAATGCAGGTTAGCTCTATAGGTGGTGCAGGCAATTCATCATAGGTATTGACAGCAATATAGGGATTTTTGAATTAAATTCTTGGTACTGTGCTACCTGTGAAACTATATTTTGTATTCTGTCATGACCAAGGCTGTAGCTGGAGAGTGAGAAGGAGAGGAATTGGCTAACTAGGATGCAAATTGAAGCTTTCTAGGGCCTTAAGCAGTTTACATGATACAGCATTTTAATTGGTGTAAACCCTTCCAGCAAGGGGGCAGAAGGGGATTTACTGAGCTTGGAAATAATTAAAATCATGCTGAAACTTTCCGAAACAGGTGCTAAATGTGACATAGTGTGTGGTCTCCCTGAAGAGGGTTGGCTTTCCCTATAAATGGAAAAGTGCAACATCAGATGTTTCAATGCGTGCACATGGATAAACAATGCTTTTACGGCATATTAAGAACAGTTTGGTTTATGGCTCTTTAGATGCATCTTAAAATCTTGTTCTATGATGACTTTAGCAGACCTGTTCAATTTCTAAGATGTGCTTCTAAAGCAGGATGAGGATTGTACCTGTTTTTTATTAAGTATATTACAAGCTAAAAATAAATCAAGTTGCAGACAGCTGACTGCAATGTGGACCCTCGATGTGTTTCATTAAAAACAATAATAATTCTCAGGCGCGTGGAGACAGAGATCAAACTCTTTTTGCCTCCTGGAAGGCCTTTTGCTTGTCTGGGGGAGGAAAGTAACCTGACAGTCTTTGAAATTTACTGATATTTATCAAGATCACTAGACTTTGAATGGAGCTTTAGTTAATTATGAACTTTAACCCCATGTTTTAGTTTGTTATTGGACAAAATGATTGGCTTTGTTGTGCCTTGCAAGCTACTGACAGAGAAGCTTTCTGGTAGTGTGTATAAAAGGATCCTGGGGTTGGATGTCAAAGCTTGATAACTGCAAGCACAGAATTACAAGGAGGGTGGTCTAATTTTTTAGACCCACATAGGGATGTGGTGATTCCCTCCAATTTGCTGTTTAATCATGTCTGAGTACCTTTGTGAAAAATGGACTCAAGCTGACTTAGGAGTTAAAGTTTCAATAGGGAAATTCATAGGACCTTTGCAAGGTAATTACTGAGTACAGGTTGAGAGCCAGTCCCTTGAAAGAAACATTATTTAAAAAAAAAATAAAATCTAGCCTGGCCAGAGCTAGCCAACTGAAGAAATATTCTAGAAGAACAGTGGATTTTTTTTTTAAATCTTTACCATATAAGCCTACACTACTACTGAAACCTGTTTCCCCAAGAGTCACATTTCACTGAAGTTTGTATTTTCTAATAGTACTGCTATTTAGCAGTCAGAACTAAAAAGGCAATAAACCACATGCATTTAAGATGAAAACATGTTGTGCCTCCTAATAAATTTGGAGACAATATATGTGGAACAGTTTAATAAAACTTGTTTTGGTGATCATCTGTAAACAAACATTGGATAGAAAAAAGCCCATACAAGAACTAAAGTACAGTTTTGATACCTCTTTTTCATAACTCAACAAAATGTTTCTGGATGCTGGGAAAGCAAACCTTCTGCAAATGATTTTGACCAATAGCTGAGCAAGGATGAGAGAGCAAACAAAAAGACGACACGAAGGAAACACTGGAAGGAAAAAGTTAGAGTTCTAGCTATTTTTGAAGTGCTGTTCAGTGGCCTGAATTCCCCTGTCCGGGTTTGGATTGACATAAATTGTAATTCTTTTTCCTACCTTTAAAATTCAATTTTCAGTGTGCAGTAGATTAAAAAATATGTGCTAAATGTAATGGCTGGATTAGGGCCTTAGGTCTTGCAAACATGTCACTCTGTGGCTTTTCCTCTCTTAAATCCTGACTACAAAGTTTGACTGAAGACATGCCATGCATTTACCATTGTTGTCTTGATATTTGGAAACATATGAGACTAGATGACAGTACTTTGCAAGGAATGTATTTTTAAAATACTGAAGGGAAAGCTTGGATTCTCTGATTTACCACCAACACAATGAACACCGACTTCTATGCTAAAACTCAGTGAGCAAACGGGGCACTGTTTTTTACCCATGTCTCAAACGGCACGGCTATTTCACTTACCGCTATAGGTAAGGTTGCTCCATGTAGTGCTTAATTGTTACTTCAAGTATCAAAGACACTGTGGTGCTATGTAGAACTTCAAAAGGTTTAAAACCTTTGAAAGGCGTGGGAGATTTTCACCAAAGGGTCGTACCTGTGTACACTGGTCCCAGTGGTTCGGGAGTGATTCCTTGTTGGAGCCTTTGCTTGTGAAGCGTCCTGGACCAACCCTGCTCCTGCAGGCGAGCAGCCGCCTGGTTCCTGAAGTCAAGTGGAGAATTCCCCCTTCTCTGCTTGTGCTGGCCCAGGTCTTCAGGGAGAGCCGGCGGTACATGCGGTTCCTGTTAGTTCGGAAAACAGAAACATCTGGGGAAGACGTGAATGACTTACTGGCTCGGTTCAGCAGCAGGAAAGCCTGTGACAGATCGTTCTGGCCAGACAGATCCCCTCTATTATGTGCTGAAGCAAGGAGCAAATGCACATGAAATTACATAAACCCAGCTCAGAACAGCAGGAGATGGGCAGTAATGGCTGTTTCGTACGGCCTTCCCTGTTCGTGCCTCTGGGGATGCTTTCTAAGGGAAGGCTTTTCTCATCCAGTGGGAGTGGGGGGCAGTGCTGAGGAAAAACACTTCCCACAGCAGTGGGTTTCCCAGGGCGATGCCCATAGAGGCTTAACTTCAAGAGGAAAGGGAAGTGAAGCAATGGTGAACATATTATTTGCTATGTCTTTACTGTAAAAAATCTGAAGAAAAAAGCCTATAGTGTGGTGGGTAGTTGTTATTAATGTGAAGGTAGAATGACTAAATCAGCTCCAGGAGGACCTGATTGTTCAGGGGGTTTGTCCAGATGACTTCCAGAGGTCCCTTCCCATCTCAGCCAGTCTGTGGTTTTGTGAAAATAGGTAGTTAAATTGGGTTAGACTCTGCAACATGGCGTGCTTAAACCAATGTGACTTATTTCCTCAATTCCTAGGGAAATGTGTCCTACTAGTGTAAAAGTATTGGGTTTTTTTCTAATCTGACTGCACCACTGAAGATGTTCTGTAGCTTAACATGTCTGTTCCTAAGCAGGGCAGACCTAAATATCTGCCTCTAGCATGTGGTGAGTAGTAAGGGAGGGGAATGGCACATCAATAAGCTAAACGGTGGGTGGTCAGGATGAGCAGGCTGTCTGTGCTCTCCAGTCAGTGGAGATAAAAGGTTGGATGGGATGAATTGCCCTCTGCAGGGGCCTATGTCTGTGTCTTCATCAATTACAACCTGTGGTCCCTAGAGTACGCTGGGGACGGGGCAAATTAGCATTAGCAGCTGCTTGCATTCTTTTTCCTCATTTTCATTCTCCTCCATGTGATGGTGCATTTCTTTCTATTTTATCTGGCCTGTTATTTTAACATTTCTCCTTCTCTGCTGTGCTGCCTTTCTCACTTCTCAACTGCCACGATTTTCCCTATGCTTATTCATACATACATACAGAGCTGTCTTTGCTACTGAGCCTGCAGAACTGCTACTGAGTTCAGTGAAATAACTGACTAGAATTCTTTTTCCAGCTAAAGTTGTATTTCAGGGAAATATTTGAAGAAAAGAGAGGGATGACGAATCCTCAGGGAGGAACTTGTTCATAATTATATGAATATCTTAATTGTATATGAATGTAAGGATGCAGGAAGCCCTGCTAACTGGATCTTTACTAGGGAAAACATCGCGGTCTAGTTGGGATATGGTTTGGGGGCTATAAAGAGAGCTAAAGAGGCCCAGTCACTCCATTAATTGACTTTTCATAAACCCTAGAAGAATGCATCTGTTCTCTTGAGAGCAAAAGTTTATCTTTAGTATCCAATCCTTACGTATCTGTTCTGCTTTCACAATTTCAGCTATTCAGACAATTGATGGAGTATCTATCTCTTCCAAGAACTTCCCTAAAGGTTTCTGTTCTGCTGTACAGTTTTATGATTTTTATTCCCAATGAAACTACTGTATGACTTTAACTCTGGGGACAGGCTACAGCTATTTACTCAAGCAGAAAAGTATTGGTTTGGAGTAAGAGATAGCTTGGGAAGATAAGAAAGGAATCTTTCTGGCTTTCAGTAAGGCATGAAGGTATTTGAAACAGTGTTGTATAGTGAACACATTGTCAGCCAAATGCTTTGAATTCTGGCTTTGCTGATGACTTCAAGGAAGTGAGTACCTTATTGTTGAAATGCAGAGGACAATATTGTCGGTGTGCTGTAGAGCTGTGTGCACACATGCCAAGTTTCTTAGTCAATGCCAGCAGAAGTAGGACATTTTGTGTGCAAGTATAAGGTCACTGAAGGATCTGCCTTGTAATTTTCTGGTGAATCTTCTTAATTTAAATATTTGTCTAAACCTGATTGTTTCCCCCCCCTCCTTTATGGGAATTCATCCTTGTTTAACTTTATTGAACAATTTTCTGTGGTGTTTGTGCCCAAAGCCCACTGGCTGATCTGCCCGCAGCTCACTGTGGCGCAAGTGCTTGTCGCATACTTAGAAGATGCAGGCTTGGCAGGGTGTTAGGCACCTGAGAGAAAGAACGCTTATCCAGAGAAAGCTGGTGGAAAATGCTTCCCTTTTGTTCCTGTGCCACCTGGAAGGGTTGCCCAGAAAGCTTCCCTGCAGGGCATATTGTTCTGGAGCGTAGGTACAGCTCTTCCTCACTTCTGCCAGAAACAGAAAGATGAATGTAGTTATGCCTTGGAACAAGTTGCAGCACGACACCATGTCCCAGCAGCTATACTCATGAATGAAGGGAAGGAAAAGGAGTTTTCTTACCACGAGACAAAGGTTCATTTAGGAATCTCATTTTTCATTAGGGTAATTATTGTGAAGTCTGAGTTTAATTTCTGGTGGCACTTTTTATCGCTTGAATTGAGTTATTTAAATTTCCTGAACCACAGAAGATTAATAGCCTTACAATTTATGATTTTCCTCTGTAGAGTGAAAAAGTATAATTAAAAATAAGATGTACTATAGAATTAAATTTTCAGACTGCAGCTTGAAAGTTTTTCACAGAGTACAAAAAGAAGCATGGAGTATTGTTTCATGCTGTTCTGCAGATGATTGCAAATCATACCTGCTTTTTGAAGTCAAAATTTGTCTTAAATCTTGCTTTCTTACTGGGAACAAGGGTGTCTCGTACCCCATCTCCACTTATCATGAGTAGACTCGTCCAAATAAGTGGAAGTTGTTCTGTTATTCTTAGCACAGAAAACATGATTACGTGAAATCCCTTTTGCTATCATGAGAGGATTAGAAGCCTGTTTCTGCATAACTGTTAGGCTCTTAGCAGAGCTCAGGTTAGGAGAGGAGAGTTGCGGAAATAAAGTCTGCTCTTGTAGAACTGTCCTTGCCAACAAATGGTGATCCGTCACTGAAAATATACCAATAATATCATGGGATAAAAACAGTTCTGGAGCATCCTGCAGTATACGTGCCGTTCTTTCCCTGGGGGATATTGAGCAACCCTAGATACAACTGAAAACATAACTGTGTAGCATGGGAAGAGCCATCTGAAACAAACCTCTTCCTGCTCAGCTCATTCAAATAAATGACTCTGACCCGCTCTGAGTGGACCACCTAGACCAGTAGTGTTTCTGTCTGGTGTAGCGCCTGCTCCTTTTCACCACTCTGTCTGAATATTGAGAGGAAAACTTCCCCAAAAGGTGTTTAGACTGTTGCAGCTGGGCCATCTTTTCCTTGTTCTCAGGTGTGGGGGATGCTGAGGCGGGGAGAATGACAGACTCTCCATGGCTTTCTGTTGTAGACTGGTTTGGTTTTTTTCAAATCCTGCAGTCTGTATGGCACAGCCCAATCACGTGTGTTTAGTTCCTCAGCTCTCATTGCCACGTTTGCTACCTCCCAAATCTATTACTTGAGTTAACAGGCAGTGAGGAGTTAGTATTTGGACATCCTTTGTTTGTCCAAAGTTTTCAGGAAAATAATTGCTCCTGTGTGAAGGCAGGTGTTGGTCCTGGTGGTCGTAGTTGGATGGTCCCTGCTGCTGACGTGAGTCAACCTCTTTAATACCCTGTGGATTCTTATCACCCTAATCTTGACAAACTCTGTGTACAAACAAAGTAAAATCACCACCTCTCTTTTCCTGGAAATCAGAGACTCTGTGCACAGTTCCTCTCTAGCAGGAATCTTCCTGCACTTTGGACATATGTTTTCCTCCGCTAGCTCTCAGCTGCTCCTGCAAATGACTCCTATATACCTCTGCAATTGATTTATACACTTTAATAAGTCGTACACGTGCAGTTGAAATGCCTTGGCATCCTGGATCTTCTGAGTTAACTATAATGATGGATCAGTGTCCCCAGACATCCAGCACCCATAAAGAGTGCAGGGAATTGAGAGACTCTTGCTTGATTTGCTTAGTTCTTAGCTTTGTGCTTTCAGGTTGCAGCAAGATCTGCTCAAAGTATTGAAGGACAGGGCAACACTAACAAAACAAGGAATTTCTTGGTTACTGGAGCTGAAGTGTCTGAAAGTTGGCAAAAAGCCCCAAAGAAAGGCTATCAAAGCATTAATGAGAGCCATCTTAAATGCTCCAGGCTGTTTGTACTTAACGCTAAGCTTGTTTTCACCTGACAGTGAAGTGAGTTGGCTTGGTCTGAGTACAAGTGACTGGAACATGAGAAAACTCAGCTGCAAAGATGCAGGGCGGTAAACAGCAAAGAAGGTGTTGAAACTTGAATCGCTGTATCTGTGTTGCGCCGTATATGAAAATAACGGCACTGTTCAGAATCCATCTCTTTTCTTCATCCACAAAAAATCCAGATCCCCCTTCAGCATTATCCCAAGTTCAACTTATCGTATGGGAAAATGAGAGGTCTGAGTAAAACTTAACCAAGCTAAAGATGGAGTAAAGGCAAACGTTAACTGTTCACTTTCCATGGCTAATTCCTCAATTTTTTCTCAGGTAAAATGTAAGCTCCCGATTGCCTAGTCTTTCGTTGCTCTGCCTGGATAATCTGAACCAATTTCATACAGACAGACCTACACATCAGTCCCTGCCACTCACAAAAACGTCCTGGTTCTGATTGCAAAACCAGTTGGAATTTGTTGTTACGGATTTGCATTTAGTTACTTTGTGCCACAACTACGCTGGTACTGATGGCTGTTGCACAGATCCTGGACTAACCCCCCTCTCCTCTTTTTAGCAGTGGTTGTTTCTCAAGTTCTGGCCAGTCTTGTTCCTTATTGTTATATTATTGCCATTTATTTCAGCATCTCTGAACTGACTCCCGCTGAAGCCAGCAAGTTTAACTATTAGCTTCATAAGGAATGTAATGCTACACTTGAATAGCGTAAAATTATTCTGTACCAATGCTGCTAGCTCAGTCTACTTGCTTCACCTTCTTGTTATGTAGTGGAGTGGTCTGACAGCTACTGGTTTTCCAAGAAACGTATGTTTGTCCTAATTTCTCCCTGTGCTTCCTGTTTTGGAGGGGTTCTTTGATGTTTTGGTGTCCTCAAACACCAAATCTTATCCTTAACTCAATTTGAATGAAAGATATTACTATAGTTCTGGGAGGTGGATTGAGTATGTGTGTGCACACGTACACAGAGAAAGCAAGGGTGAGATGACCCATTGCCTTTCCTGACCCATTGAAATCACTACAACCCCAGCATGGATTTTTAAAGCAAAAATCTTCTCTTGAATACAGCTATTTAACTTCTCTGTGCTTTATTTCATGAAGAAAGAGCAACATGGAATTGCCTAGTATTGCTATGGCGACATCCAGTCAGAGATTGGTGAGGGAGGCAGTGACAGTGCAAGCACAAAATCTCTCATGAGATGTGCATGACTTGCTGTTAGATGTGACCTCGCCTAGTTCTGAAGATGATAGCTTTTCTAACAACTGCTCCAATGAAAGAGATGGAAAATGGAAATACATAATTTAAAAAAAAAATCAAGCTAATTTGCTGAGTTAGTCTTACTCTATTTCCTTAGCACTTAGTACCGGCTTACAATGAGCAGTCAGAAACTTTTGTTTCCCTACTCAACTGCTATAAATAGTGTTTGTAGGGATCTCCGAGAATCTCTCCAAGAATGCTTTCTTCATGCCAACTTCTGGTGGCATCAGCGCTGCGCCTTTTGGCACCGAGGTAGCAGGTCTTGCTGTAAAAATGTGCCTGTCAACACTGAAGAGGGAATCTAGACTTCAGCTGTAGAGAGCTGGTAAAGCAGAAAAATACCTAGAAATGAATGGGAAGGAGGGACAATGTGGCAGCATCTCTTTAGACTGTATGAAGTTGCTCTTGGCTTTTACCCAGGGAGGACACCTGCTCTGTATCTACACCGCATCCCACTGGTCAGCCCCAGACAAAGGATGGGATAACTTTGGACTACATATGATATCTTTGGATACTACACTTCTTCCACAGGTCCTTAGCTACTTCTAGGGGGTCTTTGTACGTTGTCTTCAACTTATGCTCCTTCTAATTTCATCAACTCAGCCTGTACTTACAATCCTGTCCCCTTATGGAGAAACTCCAGCTGAAAATATCACAAATCAGGAGAGGAACCACTCTTAGTCTGACCAGCCTTCTGTCCCACCCAGCTTTTGTTCCTCTTCCTCAGGGTTAGGGAAAAAACGAAGGGGAGGTGGAAGTAAACTGAAATGCCAGAAGAACATAGCATAGGAGATTGTACAGGCTGAGGAGAGATTAACAGGAAAGCAAAAGACATGAGAGAATTCTGATGGATGCTGAGGCGAGCAGCAGGGAATGTTGTTAGCAAGGAGCATGAGGAAGTTGAACACAGATGGCAAGGTCCGAATAAGCAGGTGGACCTGGGAAGCTGCAGAGGCAGGATGGAGAAAAACTTTAAAATCCAGAAACGGGAAGAAAGTGAAAAGTATATGAACAAATATCTGAAATAAGAATACTTGCCAAATCAGAAATAATAGTTTTGTTTATCTTGATGTTAGAAAGTCATACATAAACTAAGCAAAGGCAGTATAAGAATAATTTTATTTAGTATTTTGGTAACACAATGATACATCTCAAAATTACCATAAAAGTTAGCTCGCTCGACAACTGCATACATTCTAAGTGGGTGCTACTAAATTTGAGTGACTTGACAGATTATATGAGGCATTATGTGACCAACAGCTATATAGTGTGTGAGTGACCCCCTGACAGACATGAGCAGTGTGAATGGACGTTGCATTAGTAGCCAATGCATAGTTAAAGCTTTTGGAAGAGTACAAAATTGCAAAAGCCATTTTTATTAAAATACAAATCGGTCATCCCTGCGTTAGAATAGCTATTCAGTTATAGGTTACATCCTTTATAATTTTTTTTAATAAAAATACTTACAAAAGGTACAAGGAAAACTCTTTCTAGCATTTGATCTAATGTAGATCTCCATACAAAAATGTGGAGTATTTTATAAAGCTTTTCACAGGTATAGGCTAAGTTCTGGGATATCACAAGCTTGTACATAATTCAGAAAACACCTGAGGTTATTCCTTATGTATGTAACAGAAAGCTTTTTTAGCTCTAAAAAAAAAAAAGTGATAGATGCCATATGAAGTTGGAGAGTTTAAACAGGTACATTACCATGTGTGGGGTTACAGAGCAGTACTTTTAGGCTAGATTCAGGTTTTTAAAATCAGCAGTGAAGCTTCTGTTTAAGAAGATCAGGACTGTGTCGCTAACCCAGCTCTTCCCAATGTCAGTACGAGTTCTGCCGCTGCTGCCAACGTGACTAAGACTGGATATCTATTAGAAGACCCAGTGCAGATCTTCACTTGCTTCAGTCTCAGCAGAGCTACTTCACTGTGTGGCATTGCACCCTTATTTTTCTTGCTCTACTCATACCTCTTTTGGTACTAGGCTGAACACGGCAAGTCATGTGAGGTACTCTCCTTTCTGAGGGATTTCCTGTGTAATTGAAGGTGAACTGCAGCTCCAAAGAAATGCCCAACACATTTCAAAATCAGGCATTTACACAGGGCTGTTTGCTTTTCAGAGAAATACATGCAGCTTTGTGTACACAAACACTGGCCAGAATTTCAAGGCCATAAAGTTTCATGTGTATTTAAAATAATAGGTTGGTTTATTTTTTAATTTTATGTCCTTTGCCTCACAAAAATGTTAAAAGTACTTTTTCTTCAGTTAGTGGGTACGTTAACTAGGATATGTAATGTTAGTTTTCCTTCTGCGACTTTGTTCCAAGCAAACTGTACTAGAAGTACATAGTTGAATTTTGGATATACCATTTAACTCAAGCTAACAGAATGACAAGTGAGCAGGGGTGTACTTGCTCGGTGCTTTACTTGAGGCTTGCCGCATGGAAGTTTTGATATAAAAGCCCCAAATTCTCACTTCTAAATACCTTGGCCCATGTGGATTTTACTGGACTTACCTATGTGCCTAGGGACAGGGATATTAACTCTTTACTACAGAAATACAAAGTTCAGCTATACCTTTATAAAGGTTTCTAATTCAATATCTATTTTGTTCATGAATATGCTAATGAACAGATTAGCATATGGTTTGTATCACCCTTGCCATTTGGTGATATATCAAATCTGATCTTTCAAAACTTAACAAAAAGTTACTATATTAGGACATTCTGTTCATTCTCATATAAAATATTAACTTTATTTTCAAATGCGCTTAGAAGCAAGTCTATTTTTTTTTTAGTTGTTTATGTAAACACTTTGGAATACTAAAGGCAAGACTTTACATTGTCATTTTACCACGTTTCATTCGAACTTTTGTTATTGAGGCATTAATGTACACCCCAGCAGTCACAACACAGCAGCTGCCATGTGCCTACGGCAGTTTCCAGTAGAGTCAATTCAGAGGCAGGCTGCAGTGTTCTGAGCAACCCTTTTTTTTTTTCTTTTTTAAATAAAGAGATTTCACTTTGGGATGCAGAGTCACTGAAGGCGAACTTAGAGTTAAGGCATAGTGCATGGAGACACAGAAAGGATTGTACAAACAGTTCCTAGAGAGGCTCCAACCAGTCAGTACATAAAAAGCGCTTTACGATGGCAACTTCTGTAAGCAAGCTAGAAAAGAAAAGGCTTACTTGCAAATTGCATATGTTTTATCATTTAATATATTAAATTGTTCCCCCGGCTCTCCTTCTAGAATTAAAAAGTGGACTGAATTATACTTTGTTCAGTTTTACTTCCCGCTCTTGTAACTTGTAATGTTGGCTATTTTCCAAAAAGATCGCCAGAACAAACTACAATTTATTTAAGTCTAAAAAGAGAGAGAGGGATTATCTTCAGATACAAGGTTTGTTGCTTAGGCATTTGCTGACAGCTGACTTTCATTGGCTGCTTTGTCTGCTTGCAGTCTTTGGACAGCCTGGTCAAGCAAATCCATAGTATCTCTAAGCGTAACATTCAGGGTAAACGGCTTAGGTTTAATGGTCAACCCATAGGTAAAGTCCATCTTAGGGTCCTCGTTTGGATTAGCAGTAAAATTGCACTGATGCACCAGTATGGAGGTAAAGAGAAACAGCTGCACCTTGGATAACTCCTCTCCAATACACCGACGTTTTCCCAGTGAGAAAATCATTACGCTACTAGTAAGATCTTTATTGATGAATCCATTCTCATCCAGGAATCTTGTTGGATCAAAATCCTCTGGGTTGGACCATTTTGCTGGATCGTGATTCACTGACCACTGATTAACAAAAATCACCGTGTCCTTGGGAATGAGGTAGCCCATGATGAAGGTGTTGGTTGTAGTGGCATGTGGGATAGTCACAGGCACAAAGCTGCTGAAACGCATGGATTCATACAAGAAAGCCATGATGTAGGGCAGGTGAGGCTGATCTTCAGCACAGGGCAGACGGTCTCTTCCAACAATCCTATCCACTTCTTCTTGCATTTTAGCCTGCACATTCGGATACCTGTCATTTAAAGCAAGATGTGTCTGTACATACATAACGTTTTCAAAAGATTTTCTTAAAAAATAACTCTTGCTGTAAACGTTTTTCATAGAACCTCACCCTTACCCTAAATAATGCAGTTTGAGCAAAGTTTAAATGTAGTGCAGGAATGCATAGACGTTGATGGAAAAACTCTGAGAAAAGTCCAGACTTCCCGTGCAAAGGTGTCATTTTAGATTTGCTCAGGTTTCACTTTAATGTTGCATATAACTGATTCTCAACATTAAAAAACCAGGAACTAACTTAAAATGTGCTGAAATGGAATATTCTGATCCAATTTTGAAAACCCATTCTAAAACTAAAATTACTTTTTACTTCTAAATATTGGGTTTTCCCTGGGAAGGAGAATTTGGTTTTCCAGCTTGGTACGTGACTTCTACAAAGTTAGCATGGAGTTTGTTATCACTAGACACGTTGCATGCATATGAAAGTCTGCAGGTTTTTAAACTGAAAAACCCCCCCAACCTTCTAATAATTGTCAGAACAGCTTTACGAACATCCCACTCTTAGTTTGTGTATACTTTGTATAATTAATATCGAAATGCACTTTCCTTAGAACGTATTTTAAGATGACTGCCCTGAAGTCTGGGTAGTTTGGAAGGCTACAGAGTAACCAAACACGATCAAAATATTAGTAATTTTTGTTTATTTTCTTTTGCTTGTCTAAAAGCACGCGCCCCTCCAAGGAGCCTTTATTTGCTTTAAGTATTCAAGTTTGGCTTCTGCGTCCTTGCCTTTACCTCCGGCGGCAGCTCTGCGTGTCGGGTGAAGGGCAAATATTAAGAAACGGGGAGAAAGCCACGGGTCATGCGAACCCCGGGCATCGCACCCTTGGCTCCAAGCGTTAAATATTTCCCTGTTTTTCCAGAAGCGGCACCAAACGGCTCCTGTTCGCCTGAGCCTACGGATTATGCTAAGGATGAAAGAAAAGGCCGGGACAGGCAAGAAAGTCAGCGTTGTGCCTTTTTGTACCAAACCACCTCCCCTGGCTGAGGTTCTCCCCGCTGGAAGCGCCGGTGCCGGGGCGGCGGGGGCTGTGCTGGCCCCGCCGCCTCTCCCCGGGGTCACGCCACGGCGACAAAGGCGCACGCTGCCGGCAAATTAACATAATAGCGGGTTTGTAAACCAGTGCACGAACTCTTTATCTCGCTTAAGCGGCTGTTATCCCGTTCCTATGATCTCCTTGATCTTGACCCGGGAAAATCGGTTCCTTTCAGGTTTTATTCGGCTGCCTTCCTGGCCAGCCTCTCTTCACGCACCATTACCCCATCGACGGGGTAAGGCGGTTTTGGTTGCTGGTTTCTTTTTTTTTTTTTTTTTTTCTTTTTTCTCCCTTTCTTATCTTTTTCTGGCAGGTTTCCCAGAGCTCCCGTGTGCGTTAATCGGCAGCGGCTGTGGTACCCCGGCACCACACGGGCGGGCCGGTCCCTCGGACCCTCGCCCCAGCGGCACCGCTCCGCCGTCTCCCTGTCCCCCCCCGCCCCCAGCCCTTTCGGCGCCCCTTCGGGCCGGTTGATGCCGCCGAGGGAGCCTTCCCGGGGGCGGCTGTGCCCCTGCGGCGCCATTTAAATGGGGATTCCCCCCCCCGCAACGCTTCGGGCTGACCCCCGGCCTCCCTCCCCG
>VXBO01010540.1:507512-579678 GCA_013400135.1 Rhinoptilus africanus
CCAGCCGGAAGGAGGGGAAGGGCGGGCGGCCGGCGAAGGCGGCCCCCTGGCGGACGAGGGCCTGGCGGATGGCCCGCTCCCCGTTCAGCACCACCACGGGCCAGCGGCCCAGCCGCAGCTGGAAGACGGCGCCGTAGGTGCTGGCCAGGCGGGCGAAGGAGAGGTGCGGGGCGCTGCCCAGCTGCGCCGCGTTGCCGATCAAGGGCCAGGGGAAAGGGCCCGGCGGCGCCCGGCGCTGGCCCTGCCGCCGCCGCCGCTGCTGCTGCAGGAGGAGCTTGCCCAGGTGGATGGCGGCGAGCAGGCAGAGGAGGAGCAGCAGGGAGCTTTGCAAGGGGGGGATGCCGCGCAGGGCTTCCCCGAGCCTCTCCAGGGCCATGCTGCAAGGGAAAGGGGAAGGTCAGCGGGCGGCGACCCTGCGGAGCCCCCCTCTCCTCCCCCGCAGGCAAGAAGCGGGGTCCCGGACGGGCGAGGGGACAGGGGCGCGCCGGCAGCCGCCTCGCCGCTCAGGGTCGGGACGCTGTGCGCTGCTGGCTGTGCCTAAAACCCGCCCGGGTCCTGTGCGAAAAAACAAGGCATAATCGCTAATCGAGTGACAAGCGCTCAGTAAGGCATCGAAATCGTATTTGGCGGCCGTGCCGCTGCTCTCCCCCACCCCCGGCCCGGCAGGGAAAGTTTGCAGCGGAGGATGCAGAAGGTCACAGCTGAGAGAGGCAGAAGGGGAGGCAGGAGGATGCTCTCGCCTACCAGCCTCCGCAGAGGCAGGCAGCCGCCGTGCGCTGGAGACAGGTTCATCCCGGCGCTGCACACATCGCTGCTCCCGGAGAAGGAGCTCCCCGCCCCGCCGTCGGAGCTTCCCGCTGCTCCGGAGAGGAAACCTCGGCACATGGCCACGGAGCCCCCCTCTGTCCCGAGCCCTTCCCTCCTCCGCGCAACTTCGTGCCCGTCGCGGCAGCGCAGGCTGGTGCCCGGCGGCCCCGAGGATGGGCTGCAGAGGATGCCAGAGAGCCCGGCGTGACAAAGCTGACTGGTCTTGCTTCCCAACCCCGTGCTCTGGGACCACCCGCTCCTGCCGTTTGCTCCAGCCTTTCTGAAGCAGCGAGGGGAAGAGGGGGGGTGAAGTGAACGGCCGCCTCGGGCGCCTGTAGCAGAACTGACCTGTTGCACGCTGCTTCCATCCGAGACCTCGGGGAGGATGGAGAGGAGCCGGGCAGCCGGCGGCAGCTCTAACGGGCAGCCCCAGGAGGAGAGCGGCGACGTTCAGATCCCAGCCTCCGGGAAACTCATTAGGAGCCCCGGTT
Source organism: Rhinoptilus africanus (assembly GCA_013400135.1). NCBI lineage: Eukaryota > Metazoa > Chordata > Aves > Charadriiformes > Glareolidae > Rhinoptilus > Rhinoptilus africanus. The sequence continues at coordinate 508,811 of VXBO01010540.1, forward strand.
CCTGTCACCCGGAGCTTGGCAAGTCATGTGCAGGCAAATGCCAATTGCACCCGATCCCAGCGCAGAGTTATTATCACCTTCCCAGCGCTTTAACCCTTCGGAGCTCGCCCCCGCCGGCAGCCACCTGCCCGGTGCAGCCCCGCGTACCGGGGGCGAGCGGGCTGCCGTCCCCCCCCTCCCACCCGCCTGCGGGGACGGGACGGGGCCAGCCCAGCCCGCTGCAGGGAGCGAAGGCGAGGGGCTCAGAGGGCGCCGGGAGGATGGCCCGCTGCCCTCGGGCTGAACTGGAGCCGGAGCAGCCGCGTCTGGGCGCCTGGCATTGGTACTGGCGGCTTTAAATCCGCCGGCATCCGCGGTGCGGTGCGGGCGTGCCGCAGTTAGCCCCGCTGGCCCTTCCCCTGGCTTGAGGGGTCGCAGCTATTTGCCAGCTGCCCTTGGGCCCTCGCCAAGCGGAGCGGCTGAGCCGCGGATGCTTTTATGGCCGGGGCCAAAAGTTTTAGCGGAGGAGGTGCCGGGAGGGGAGCGGGGTGGCGGGCGGGCTCGCAGCCCGCTGTGTCGGCAGGCAAAGTCGCGCCTGCATCTTGGGGGCTGAGGAAGCCGGAGAGCTTCCCCTCCTCCGCCTGTCGCCTCCCCGTTGCGTGCGGAGTTTGCATTGCGTGAGCCGGGGCTGGAAAGCCTCCAGCCATCTCCTCCCCGGGCCCCTACCCCTCCTCGCAATACCTGACACCGGCTCGGGGGGAAAAGGAGGCAGGGGAGCGCCGGGCCCCTGGCACCCCGGCCGGCCCCGCTGCCCTCCAGCCTCCCCCTTGCCCTGCGCTCCCTGCTCGCCCGCTCACCGCGCTTTTTCACTCTTAAATCTGGCACCTTCGCCCGCCCCGGGAGGGCTGGCGAGCGGCGTGCGGGTGCGGTGCTCCAACATCCTCCCCCCCTGCTCCCCCCCCCCGGCTTTTCGGCGCCCTGGAGGGAAACCGGGGCCGCAAAACCCCCAGGCACGAAGGAAACCGATCCCCAGGAAGTCAGGACGCTCTTGCTTTGTTGTCATCGTTTTTGCTGTACCAAGCAAAATTTAAAAATACAACGTTTATTTCAGATTCTCTACAGTCACATCATGAGAAGAAAAGAAGGTGTTTTAGTAGCATTTAGGGATTAGACAAAATTAGATGCTGGGAGTCAGCCCAGCTCAGGGTGTGAACCCAGGCCTGGCCAGGCTGCTACTGCTTCGGTCTTTGCTAAGAAGTGTAATCCTGGCTGCTGTCACCATCCTGGGCTCCTCCCGTGAGCAGTACTACCTCTGCTCCATATCTCTCTCTGTGTCTCAGAGCACACTGTGCTTCTTCCTGACATTGCCAAGTGGCAGAGGTGTAAAAACCACTTTTTCCAAGCAGTGCCACAAGAAGTGAGCTTCCCTCTTCCCAGCCCTAGCTCTGGGGTGAACTGGAAAGATACTGCAGTCCAGCCCAGCACGTGGCTCAGCTTCAAAGAGGAGCAAAGATAGCTCCAACCCTATGGCATTAAGGTTAGGCAAAGCTTGAGGAGAGGCTAGGCAGTTTGATCTTTCCATCACCATCAGAAGGGTGAAAACAAGTTTCAGCTGTGGCGAAGTGTCCTGTCCCACCCCGACAGCCACTCTTCCCTCCTTCATCAGTCACATGTCAAAGAAGAGTCATGGACTTCTCCCTGCAAAAGGTGTTCTGGGCACTGGATCTGGGTGGTAAGGACTATCTTGTATCAGTTACCTGAGCTCTGGATTATAGACCTGGGCATTTGCCATCGCCAGCAGGTAAATTTGCCTTTTTCCTGGTGACTGTGGTAATCAGTTGCCTAAAACACAAGCATTTCAGCTCTTCTTAGTAAGTCCCTAAATCCTTTCTTTGATACGGCACTTAAACTAGTGGTATTGCAAAGTGAGAGATTGCCATTTACTTTGGAGCAAGCAGAGCAGATTCCATTCCAGCTCTCATGCAAATCTGAATTTATAAAGAAACTGTGTCTTCAAGGTGGCCAAACTCTGGTTGGAATTGGTACGAGGAAGAACACCACAGCATGAGGCTGCTGGAGGTGACATGCTGTGCCATTTCCATTAGCCAGGAGAGAAAGAAAAATCTTATTTTATGTGTCTTGTTCTACTGGGGTAATACCAGCTGATCCCCCTGTACTACATGCTGTACAACCAGCATATTTATAGTCTTGGCTTACCATTTTATCTGTTGCAGCCTGAGTATTATTTTAACTGTATGCAATGAATGTTCATTGTTTTCTAGGCTCTGGTTCTATGTGACTTAGATTAGTCCCTTACAATCAAGCATAGCTTGGGTGAAGCATTTTATCACACCAATGAATTAGTGTGGTACAAAATGCAGGCCATGGATGGTCAGACCCTTAGTCTCTTATATTCCACAAATTGCCCTCCTGCCTACCTCTTTATTTACTCTTTCGTTTCTTGAAGTATAGAAGTTCATAATTGCTCTTAGATAATGTGTGTTTCTTGAAAAACCTACTTGATGTAAGATATGGAACAGAAAAGGAGTTGAAGGGGCAGAAGTGGGTGGGTTTGGAATTAAGGGAAAGGAATTCAGGCCTAATCTGTTAAAAATCCTGATTGATTTGACAGGAATGCTAGACGCAGGGCTGGCAGAGTTTGTGGGGACATCAGTACCTCTGCGACTCTGAATGAAGGTGCTTTACGTATGTGGACAAGAGTCCTTGTTGTGGAGGCTGTAGTTTGATAAAGGAGGAGGAATTACACAGCCTGGAGAGTCTTCATTTGCCATTTGAGAGGAAATTTTAATCTCTCTGCCACAGTCCTCCCCTTTCCAAGAAAACCCCTTAACCCCTAAGAGATTTTTTACAACTGCTAGGAATTACCTAAATAAGGGTTTGTGGGCTCAGTTCTCAGTTTTCCTTCTAACTGTGGCAGCCGTTCTCTTTTCTTTTGGACACTGGCAAGGTGCTCATAAATCCTCATGAACAGCAACTGGATTTTCTCAAGGACTTGGTCTTGTCCCGTTTTCTTTCCTTACCTCTTCCTTTCGCAGCTTTCCATAGAGAGCCCACCCACACTGGGTTTCTCCATTTCTTTACCATACCTGGAACTATGTATCTTTTCTTCTTCTCTTTTAATTTTACAAAATCGCAAGGTGAATTATATGACAGTTGAGCAATGTTTTATCCTGGGATTGCTTCATTACAGAGTTTGTACAAATTGTTTACAGTTTATAGGATGATCCAAGCCATTCTTCATTAAACAATCCCTTGGAAGTATTGTTTCTGATTGTCTGTTTCTGGGTGTTGCACAATACTGTATAAGATGAAGAAACGAGTAACTGTAAAACGCAAATCATTTGGAAATTTAAACAAATGCAATATCCTATTGTTTCAAGCTGCTTAAAATTGTACAGGCATTCTGTACCTCTGTACATTGTACAGGCATAGGTACCTCTGGAGTTTGACCCTTGTCTCAACAATACTGCTGTAAATCAGGAAAATCACAATCAAAACAATCAGATTGCAATCAGAATTAGAAGCTGGAAGCCTCTGTTTTAACAACCGCTCGCTCAGATTATGTTTACACTGCAATCCGGCACGATGCAGAGTTACTGCTATGCTTCAAGTTTCCAGGAGCAGATGCACACCAGGCACTCAGTCCAGACACAGTGCCCCCCTGGGGCAGCCGGCTCAGCAGCCACCATCTGTCCCTGCTGCTCTGCACCATACACATGTCCCTGCTTGCTCGGGTTTATCTACACCATACTGAATTGCTCAGTGTTAAAGTAACCCGAGACCGGGGTACCACGAGGTGTGGATGATAACGCGATCACGTCTGATATGGGTTCCTGGTTTTGCTCGGTTTGGCAGATTTCTTGTGATGCCAAGCATGAGATGTAAGCAAAATACAAGGAGCCCCATCCTCAGTGCTGCTCGGGGCACCAGGCATGCATAGGACCCAGCTGTAGCTCCATGATTGAGGGTTATATATTTAGACCACTCACTGTGGCCTAAAATGAAGCATTTGTGGTATGCTTTTTAAAGCATATGTATTTGTGGTCACGTATCACATTCTTAACCTTCATTAACTTGCAGTTTTTCTTGGACTCTCACTCTTCCCTGGATTCCCACATTTTCAATTCTTCCTTGCTATTGAAAAGCCTAAATTGGGCTCCTAATTCAAAGCCAAATTCTCCCAGCTGCTGTGGGAAGGCAAGAAACCTCCCAGTACTTGCTAGGGCTCAGCTCGGTGCTGGTCTGAATTGGAGTCTCTCCATCTGTTTGCATTTTCCATGTTACTTGCAAATTAAGGGCATACATTGCGGTCTGCTTCCACACAGGTAACACACAGGTATGATTACAGAAAATGAGGACATAGCATTATACTTAATTCAGGCATCAAACTTGATTATGAAATTGTTTTAATTTTGCATTGCCAAATTCCTACAATATTTCTTTCCAAAGTTTGCTGTCTTTTCTCGACGGTATTAGATGAATCTGCATAGCTAAGTCTTTCCTGAGACGCAAACAAAGAGGTGCTCATTTTGTGGCTACCCCTTGAGAAGCTTTTTGAAACTGTCTTCTGCTATGAGGCAAAAGAGCAGAACCTAATTCACACACCGTTGGGCACTTATCCATGGCATTTTTTGTGTGTCTTTGTATTTATACTATACAAATGCTCTGTATCAAAGTACTCTGAAAGAACTACTCTGAAGAAGATGGACAAAACAGCAACACTTAGGGAAGTTTAGGTGCTGCCCAAGATGTGCATTATTGTATCTATCCTCAACCTGGGATGTGTGGGCAACCTGTTGTGGGTGGTCACTCTCGTCCTGGAGCACAGGCGCTTGCTGGGGCATCTGGCAGCTTTCCATCCTCACGCTGTTTTTGAGGTTTGCAAAACCAAGAGCTGTTTTGCCAAGGTCCATCTTCATTTTGAAGTATAGAAACCTTATAGTCTGTATGATGTACTAAGTCACTCTAAAGCTTAAAAATGATAACGTTGCTTAGGGCCAATATTGTTAACATGTTAACAAGCAGTAATACTATATTATATTTCTCATGTACCGCTCATTGGTGCCTTGACAGCAGAACAACTAGTCAAAATGTTAAAATAGGCAACACAATTTGAATTTAGTAGCCTCTAGAGCAATCCAAGTTAAATTTCAGAATTCTCCTTCTTTTGGAGAATAAGCTGGTTATGTAGTGGAGGATGCAGGTCTGATTGAGGTAAGGGAGCTGCACAGACATGTGAGAATTGCTTTGTTCCCTGTTATGATACCTTCAGTCTTGCTGCTTAAGGTTATTCTTGGATTGGGCTATCAGACGTCCAAGAGTACTTCAGTAAGTGATGCCAGGGGTCTAGTATAGCGTGTGTACAGATACATATATGTGTGCTTTCTCTTTTGGAGGCAGACTAGGACTGTTAGTGAAGCATAGTGTCAAGTGCAAAAGGCAGGCCTTGGCTACCTGTGCTCATTCAGTGTTTTCACAGGGCTGACAGTGTGTCTCTCCACTGTTTGGGCTTCAGTTCTAACTTCTGAAAAGCCTCCTCTGCTTACCTGGATGCTCAAGTGGATATACCAAATTTGCTTGCACAATTAGGCATGGACTCCATAGGATCTGGTGTAGTTTCTTTTCCAAAGGATAGATATTTTATGGTGGCAAGTTTTCAGCATTTAAAAAAAAAAAATTATTGTGCTTAGTACCACTCCTTTCAGGTTTTCAGGTGTTCTGAGGGAGGAAGTGATGCTGGTCACAAACTGATTGTCAAGATGGTAGCTGAACAAACAGGAACACAATAATTTGTGCTTTGTGAGGGCTTTCCCAAGCATTTGGTCATGAAGAGACAGGCCTTTATCTGGGATTTCCCAAAGGAGATTCATGTCACAGACCTAAGAAGTTTCATGTCAGTCAAGGAGTTGCTTGTAAATGTCACCCTTTAGATAGCCCTGCTCAAATGAGCGAGGCAACATGCTCACCCCCCTTCTCCCTCCCATTACTGCAGGTCAATAACATGGTGAACAGTATTTGTAAAGAAGCTGCAGAGTGATAGATTTTCCACCAGAAATAGTGGTTCCAGCTGCATTGGCTTTGCTGAAGTATCCTGTCAGATGGAAATGTGTGAATCCAAACCAGGAGCTTCATTGGTCTGGTTGCTGAAGCTCAGCAGAGCATTCTTGGCTTCCTCTGCTCTGTTGTGCAAGGGTTTGGTGTATTTGCCTCCAGCGGTAACTGCATTTCAGTGGTAAATGAAATGACTCAAATTCTAGGGACTGGGATGTATGTGGGTAATACTCTAGCCTATAAAATTATTCATGCTCTTCCCTGGGGTATGGGAAATGGGAGTTGTTTATTTGCACATGTTTCAATTTGAAAGAAGACTTGGAGAAAGTATATTCAAACCAAGGGGATAAGGGAAACTCCCTTTGTGGTATCTGTGGTCAAGGATGGAAAATTGAGCATAGGAGATTTTTACAGTATTGCATGTACGGGCTGCAATCTTGATCAAGACAGTTGACAGTTGACTCCTCCTGTAAGACAAATAATAATACAGATTTCCTCTATCCCTCAGTAAATTCAGCAGGGAGGGAGAACACTCTTGACACATACAGATTGCTCCTAGCGTTTGGAAGCAAACCCAAGGAAGTGTCTGTTTCTGAGCCATTCAGGTCTTCTAACCTTCAGCAATGGCAGATCAAAGACCACAAGGGAAACAGACTGCAGGTGCCAGTCAGGGCAGGTTTTGTCTTGTCACAGCACTCCGGGAAGAGGCATTTGCTAATAATGTCTGTTAATCCCATGGCACGCCAAGGGAGAAAGACAGAAAAAAATTGCCATAAATTCTTCCCTTCCCCAAGCAGCCCACACCCAGGTTCAAGGTGGCTGCATGAAGGCTTGCTGGCTACTTCCAGAAGGGAGAGCAGTGCCGGAGCCCGTGCCGATCCAGGGCAGCAAGGTGGATTCTGGGGTCACCCTGTGGGGCGCTGGCTCTGTCGGGGAACAGGGGATGAAGCAGTTGCAGGGGCAGCTCCGCATTGGAGGTGCACCCTCATGGCAAAGGTGAAAGCAGCAGTAGCTAAGACCACAAAAGCAAAGGTCTCCCAAAGAAGAAAGCCCAAATCCCTCTTGACCGCTCTCCTCTCCTGTAGAAACACTCTCACCCTACAGTCAAGGAGGAAGTGTAAAATGCTGTGTGGCACCGTGGGGAAGAAGTAGCAGCAGTGGAGGTAACAGAGTGCTTTACCAGATGCAGGGAGAAGGCAGGATTAGGCACAGCTTGGGGCGCTCTAGGGGATGGCTTTGGCCAAAAGCCAGATTTGCCCCTGTCTTTCTTTTGAGGTGTAAATGGCATGCAAGCAGGCTCCTCTCAGTGGCTTCCCTGTGAAGATAAATAACCTGATTCCCCGGTTATTATCCCCCAGCTCTCCTCCCCTTCCCTCTGACTGACTTTGATTATTGTAACTTTACATGCGCTTTTAATTTGCGTGCAGGCAAGTACAAAGGCACAACCGGATATACCTGTTATTTGCCAATGACCTGAAAGAATATAGTTTATGTTAAGCCTTGGGTTATGGTAAGGTTTGCACGCGATTCCTCAATATACATGCTGCAGGCAACTGATGGATGGAGGTGATGGAGGGTGGAGGAAAGTTTTAAAGTGACAGAACCTGATTTGATTCCTAGTTAATCTACCAGTTATGTAGAGGCTATAGTGCAATTTTGTGTAGAGACCAAGTCTGTCCCTCTCTTCAGACAAGGAATGCATGATCACGTTATCCTGGCTGTAGTTTGTTCATAGCTGCTGCTGCTGCTACTGATCTCACGAAAGCTTTATGAAAATTAGGCAAAAAAAGCAGATAGGATATTTACACCTCCCTGTTTGTACATACTCTGGCATGGCAGGGAGAAGACTGGAGGTGGAGGAGGAAGCTACAAATAAGACGATTCGTAGCAATAGAGTCAGTGCTGAGTGTGCAAGGATGCAGGGCTACCGAGGTGTGGGGGCCTGTGATGGAGAGGGGATCCACGTGTTGTTGCATGGGTCTCAGCCCCCCACACTGCTTGGAGAGATTTCATTTGAGCTAGCCTCCCTTAGCAAGATTTAAAGAACACCCACCACTCATGGGTTCCCTGGTCCTGCAGGCGAAGAAGGGAGAGTAGTTAATCTTGTAGTTGCAGTGGAAGACTGCAGGGAGATGTGGGGTCCAGTGCTGAGCCTGCACACTGACTTGCTCACCCTTGCAAGTAACCACAGAGAAAGCCTAATGACATTAAAAAAAAAATTGTTTCAGTGATTCCACATCAAATTAACTAGGTCTTCAAGCAGAAAGGAAGTGTTTTTATCTGCCACACAAGTAAATTAACCTTGAGGTCTGAAACTTGAGTGGTTTTATTTCTGGTATGTGTCTTAACCCAATGTTAAAGGCTGCACCAAAGGAATTAATTAGACATTTCGTTTGGAGGTTCAGGAAAGGGAAAGGATCCTGTTCATTCTCAGCATCACCTCTTATCTCCAGGGAAGTGAAAACAACAGGAGGTAAATGCAGTTTTGTGGGACTTACAGGACAGACTTTTCTACTCACACTTCCCTCAGAGACAGTAGGACGAGGTATAGAGAGTCAAGTGCTACTCTTACAAATGAGGCCATCATAAAATGATTGTTAAAATAACAGAAGACAAGATGACTTATTGTTACAAGGGCAGCATGTAAGTTTATGTTTCTGGACATAAGCTCATTTAATCTTTTCTGTGCCTCAGCTTCCCCATAAAATTGGAAGTGATAACAGTATGTGGATCTGCCCAGGATCGGTTCTACTGTTCTCTAGCTTGTTAAGGTAGATCTTGTACAGCCAGCATCTGGGAAAATGATGTTTAAATTTGCAGGATAGCAACTGAGGAACTGATTTTTTACTCATTTTAAAGTCAATCAAGCCAATGTTTCGTTCACAAGCCCACAGTACAGCAAGCAACCATGGTCTGCTTGTGAAAGGCATTTATCTGAAATGGTTTTGAAAATAAATCTGTTTGCTTTTCTCCTCTTTGCTCTATTTTTTGCTTCCTGTTTGCAGCCCACCAGCTTATCTGCCCTTCTGAGGAATTGGATTAATATAAAAATTTCTTCTTTTCCTTATTAGTTTACTGTTTACTATCATATTTTTCAGTTCTAAGCATCCAAAATACATAAGACTTTTGTATATCCTCATTGTTATTCTTCTCCATGTGACTTGATACTTTGGCTGAGTATAGAAAACTCGCATCTAATAGCATCTTCTCAGAGGCTGTGAACTCTTAAACACACAATTGGTCTTTCTGTGGTCAGTGTATTTCTGAAAGCTAAAATGTATGTTCAGGTTTGTTCTGATGAAGAAAGCTTTCAATTTTGTTTAAAAAAAAATTTAAAATCACATATAGCACTCCATAGCCTGAATTTTAAATGAGTTTAACAAAATTATCTAATGTTGCTGTACATACTGATGTACAAAACAACTTAAAAGTGTGCACTCAAAATTGTGAAAGAGTGTAAAACTCTCTGCTCCAGCCCTGGAACAAAACATTCACAACAGCAAACCCTGTTGTGACAGGGTTAAACAGTGAGGAAAGGGTTACAGGCTGCCTGCTTGTCACTTGATTCAGCAGGGGTTTAGATGAAGATGTGTGCCCTTTTTCTGGCATGGAAAGCCTGGGAGCCCCTGCAGCTGGCTTTGGATGAGGGAATAGCTTTGCTTTGTGTTACTTTATGAATTTGATGTTTAGATAATAAACTGTATCCCGGAGCGAAAGCTGAAGACAACTTGGGTATTTCTGTGCCTTGACCTTTCCTTTTCCCCTGGGCAAGAAAGCCCACCAGCGTACAGGCTGTGAAAAAGCATGTGACAAGCATAGTAAAATATTTAATTAAAGTAATCCTGGTTTACGTTATCGAAAGAGAAGTGTGAGGAGGCAGGTATGAAGAAGCTGTAAAGAAGCATCAGGCCTGTGTTTCACTTGTACGTGCAAGAGAAGGTCCTACTAAAGATAGTGGTTTTTTTGATGAAAGTAGAGTGAGTGAGATTGGTTTGTGATATCTATCTAACACCCAGCATTTGCACCTCGTGCCGCAAAGCAGTGGAGCCTAAGGTCTTCTGTCTACTGGAGATTTTGAATTCCCAGATAGGAAACCTGACATTAGATCAGGAGGGAAAACCAGCTACTGTGACCTTCAACTGGATAAGGATGACAGAAATAGATTCCAAGGCTGAAGCAGTACACATGTAAAATACGGTAGCAGTGACAATCTGCTGCGGTGTTACTGTTGCTGTTTCGCTGGTGGGCAGAGCTCTGCCTGCACCGCGCTCTGCTGCTGAGGTGGAGCGGAGTGGGAAATCACTTCCCAAAAGGGTGCACGGCCCAGGTGTGAGAGAGGATGGAGATACAGATAGTATCGATACGATTTCAGCACACAAACTTCACTGTTTGTCGCACCTGTGAAAAACAATGATGGTGCCAATCTTAAATTAGGCAGACTTCTTAAAATGCTGAGAAAACAAAAGTTTTGAAAAGTGTTGGTAAACTCAACATTTGCCAGTTATCCCCTTGACTTAAGCAGTAAACCTTTCAGTAAGTTATTCCAGTTAAGAGAAATTATGGGACATTTGGTGCAAGTCAGTATTTCCCCATTGATCCAAATTAGAGGGAAAGTCTTCATCAGGCTGCAGGTACAGGGAACAGGCTTAGTATCCCAAGTGATTTCGGTACACTGCAGGGAAGACTGGACACCAACAAGATAAAATAATAAAAGTGGAGAGGACTGGACACAAATTAGATTGGTTCATTGTATCTATCTAATAGTCGATATTTTCAATGCCTGTGCCCCTAAGCAATAACCTTGTCTGAGAAAGCAGCCTTTGCACAACCATCACAGAGGTAGATGTCACGATAGATCACAAATTAAACCAAGCGTGGGGCTGTTGTGAAAGGCAGATGTCAGTCTGCAATGGATAAGAAGCAGAATAACATATAAGACATGGATGGTGACTCTAAATCTCTTCCTGCCCTGATGAAGTCGCAGCAGAGGATCTCTGTTGAATTTACTGTATTCAAGACACACGTGGACAGACTGGAGGGAGATAAGATCAGAGCAGCAAGAACTATAGCAAAGTTTAAGAGATTGAAACTCTTTGGCTTGCTTAGGTTGATAAGAACTTCAGTATTTTGGTGGATGTTATAAAAAGTGAGAGGACCAAGGCTTTTTTCTGTCTCTAATGGATGTACGGTCAAAACTTACCTGACCATTAAAAAAGATTTTAACACTAGGAAAAACTTTGTACCAAGACAACATAGCACTGGAAAAGGCTACCCATTGGAGGTTTTGGCAAGTTAAAAAAATGTTTCTCTGCTGGTGTCAGCATGTACATGGTTTTACCTTATTTTGATGGGAGTGAATGAGTTTGACTGTGGCCCAGTTCAGGATTGTTATGGCCTGGGAAGGCTTTGCATGTGTAAGCGTAGCAGGGGTGATGGTGACCTTGGTGCATTTTTATGCACTTTTACTAGGCAGTGCAGGTGGAGGGCAGCCAGGGAGCCGCCTGCTCTGTGCAAGCCCATGCGCCTCTTCTCTTATGTGGGTCTGAAGTTGACCCTTAGTCCTGGTAATGTCACTCATATCTGAGCGCTTTTTCAATCTCGATAGCTGAGAGTCTTGTTAGACAATTTAACCTTTATTTTTATGTTCCCATTGATTAGTGTTCCTCCTTTCTAGTAACGATGACAACTGCAACCTCTTCATTTAACTCTCCTTTAAGCCCTTATTTCTTGGAAGCCAGAGAAGCGATGCAGCATGCATACACATCTCTGGCCAGTTGTGTCCCAGCACACTGAGCTATAGGATCTGTGGGTGCATGCTAATGCCACCTCAGTGCACTACCAGCTCTTCTGGCAGGACAAACTTAATCTGACACAGTTTTTACACTTTATGCCAGATGTGTAAGGAGATAAGACACCCGTTGGTGCAGTATGAAAAACTCCTATCCAGTCTGGCATAAACTCTGCATAGGTGATCATATCTCTTCAGAGTATTCTGGACTAATCTGAACTGACAGAGTGAGTTTGTAGCAGTTTTACTGCTACAAGTTATTTTAGATCTATATTCCAAGTATATATAACCTCATGGAATTGTATTATTGACTTGCAAACTGACTTGTTCTGTATGATGGGTAGTTCTTATTCTCTCATCAAGGTGGATTCTGTTTACTAAGCCCTCATTGGGCTCTCTAAAATGGGTTATTTTCTGTGGTTTTAATGTACCCTCCCTTGACAAATTTTTCTCTACAGCATCCTTGTTACATATGACAGGATGAATTTTGAGTGGGTTCTTCATTATTTGCTGTTGATTTAAGATTTAGGCAACTGTCCAGATTACACAGCAAAACCATTTGTAATCTGGAGTAAGTAACTCTGTCAATCAATTGTACTAAGCTATGGAGGAACAATCTAAGTGTAAGTAGTTACTTACCTCTAAATTCCAGCCAGCATCTGAAATAGATCACCTGGGGATGCAAATGTATTTGCATAAATGTACACAGATCATAGCGATAACAATGTGAATAACATTTTTTTGTGAGGTAATCGCAGATCCTTTTGCAATCACTCCTAAGCACAGCAATACAGCACACTTGTGAGGTGGGTAATTATTGAAATTCCATTTTAGAGAGGAAAACACTGAAACAACATGATCAGGGACTTTCCAGAGGCCATCCCTGACATTTTTTACTTGCTTGGCAGTAAAATAAAATTTAATTACTTCTGCTCCTATCCTTTATCTACAGACTTATTTTCCTTTTTTATACTTTTTCTTGGCATTACTTATTATACCTAATATCTTTTTGCATTCAAGCAGACCCACGCTGAGCGTTCACACTGATAAATAACTTTTGACAGATATTTTCCATCTGACGAAGAAAATATGACAAAAACTCCAAACATCTTTCTATATCAGGAGACATAATAAATGTGCCCACTTCAGGTGTTTCCCAAAGTTTGTTTTGACAAGCCAGACCTGTATTAAAATCAGCTGGGCACCACAGTCACTGCCATCTGAATGCCAAGTGGTGAAGGTGACTGATGACACTGGTTCACCCTACTTGAAACATTTCCCTGGAACCTCTTGTAAACTCTTTTGGGAAATCTGGCAACAAAGCACAGATTTAAAACACCAAACATGGTAGAAAAATATTTGTGGCAAAAAATAGTCAGTTCCACATGGGGTCAGGGAGTGCACCTTCTATTACATCCGTTAGATATCACCTGGGAGAAATCACTCCAGCTCATGGGAGAAGAAACACGAGCACAGCTCATGTGCAGAGACTTGGAGCCGCAGCCTCTGCTACAGATGTGCTGCTCACAGTACCAGCAGCGCGTGAGTGTGAGCATCAGGAGGACACAGAGCTTCCCACTGTGACCCCTTGTTCCTTGGCTTTGCAAGGTGGAGCAGGCTGGAAGGTCAAGTGGCTGAAAACTGTAGCTGGAAATTGCAGAGAGGGAGTACGGAGCTGCAGCCATGGAGGACTGGGGGGGATCTCCAGGGATAACACAGCCCACCCTGCTGCTGCCAAGCCCAGATCAAATATGCCTGTAATGCTTCTGTAATGCCAGAAGTGTGTCTGAGCTCTCCTGAAAACCATTCCTGATGGAGATCCCACTTTGTCCTTTGACTGGGGCTTTGTTGCCCTTTCCCAAATGCCGCACTTCAGATTTCCTTCTTGCCCATCAGACACATAACTTATTATCCATCAGGGATCTGGAGAATAGGTTCTTCGTCTGCAGCCTTTTATATACTTTCAGTCTGACGTGTTGTCTCCTCTCAAACTTCTCTAGATGGAGCCTCCCAGCCTCCTTGTAGATTATAGTTCCTAGATGTATGGCAATTCTTGTTAATATTTTTTCCAGGCACCTTGCTATTGCTTTGTTGTTATTCTTAAAGCCAGCGCCTAAAACTGGACAGAGTATCCAAAAGAGAACAAGTGAGCAGAACAAAAAGACTTTTTTTTTTAAAAAAAGTTAACTCTTGTGGCACACAACCCCAGGACTGCTATTTCTATTATCTTGTTGGCTCTCTTCAGAGCGGGAAACAATTTCTTTTCAGTATCGTATGTCCTGCAGCAAGATCTTGTGAGGTAATGAAAAAGGTTGAACAAATGCACTATGAAGAAGTTAAGTAATAGTTAATATAATAATTAAATTATGTGGATGTGTAGCTAGCTTTGAATTTCATTGCTTTTGTTAGTTTATTATCATAATAGTGTTGTGATAATTAAGAATATTTCCTATTCCCATGGGAATGACACAGGGGTTTATGTGTCCTCAGGAATAGCTCTTTCTGCTTTAGCAGGAGCTATTTTTATGATATGCTTGGAAAACACTTTCATTATTCTTGACTTCTTATCTCCCAGCTAGTCTGTTTTGATTCTTAGAAAAATACAGCAGTGTCTGAGTATTTGGGTGGAGTACGCAGGTAGGACCACCTTCTTCATCCAAGCTATCTTTTGTTTCTTTCCTGCAGTAACTGTCCATGTTGTCTTTTCAGAAACTGTCTCTGGTGACTGTGGAACCAAGATATTTCAATGGCATATTTTTTTTGTCATTTGAAGTATCTGCTCTGTTTCATACAGAAAACAGAAAGAGTGTATGAAAACCAGTATGAAAACATGAAAACAGGCAGCTGTGCAAGATGTTAATGGAAAGACTGATTCCCACTAGGATTATTTTCCTCTCTTAAGTTGATAGAAGTTCAGTTCCATAAGAATACGATACATTTCTCTGCTTGTAGCTGATGTAGAGTACTCATTTAATTATTGCACCAAATTACCAGGTATTTTCCCTATTAGCCATGTGAAATGTGGGATTGCAATAGGATTTGGTGGGAGTTACAGGCATTTCTGTATCCCGGTAAGGTTTGTCGTGTGTTCAGTTCCCACAAATCTTCTCTGGCTTAGCACACCGGGTGGCATTTCCTTTGACTTGGACCTTCTTCAGAGAAGACAGGAGGATTCAGGCTAAACCTCTGTGTTGATGGTAGATCAGTTTTTCCATGGTATATGTGGCCAGTTCCTTTATTTTCACTAAAACTTTCTCCCGTGACAAAGCCCATGAGAGCATGAGAGGCATATGCTGGAATGAGAATACTAGCTTGAACAGCTTGTGGGTGAAAACGAAGACAAGAAATATTAGTAAAGAACGTAACTCTTAAAAGCACCACAAAAAACTTGGCTATGCTGTGGAAAGTTGAAATGATTAAAAAGTGAGATGTGTCATTTTTTTTTTCTTCTAGCTACATGCAGCATGTGTTTCCCATGTCTCGTATTACAAGCAAATGTGAACCAAGGGTTTATGGTGATACCACCAAGGAAGTATGATATCATCTCCCCCACAGGTGGTAAGTCAGTTTTCCAAGGTGTGTTTACACGGTACGTTTCAGAGCACTAGCACACACAGAGGATATTTAAGCAATAACTGTAATTATGGAAGAGTTTGAGGAACAAACACTGTCTAGCCAGGTATGAGCTGTAAAACACCTTATGGCAAAATACATGATGTCATTCATCTTATCTTGATAAATACTTGTTAGGACATGAATTTGACTGAAGTTAAATAAAGACGATAATGTGGTTTATAAATGCATAGCATGTAGATCTTATGTAATTATGGATTAATAAGATAAATAGTCTGATAGTGCAGAAGCAAATTTGCTTATGTTTTGACATTTTAAGTCTGTATTTCAGGATACTGGTCTGTTTTTATCTAAGTTGCAAACCACAAACAAAATAAACGGTACAAGATTAGTAGAGGAAATGTGACAAAAATGAGCATCCATCACATGGACAGCTTGATGCATTTATTTTCCTTTTCAGTGATCAGAGGACTGAATAACCAAAGCTTGTTAATATTATTGAAGTACTGGCTGCCATTTATGTTCTTTGTCTTTCTGTTTACTGAACCAATCTCAGACAGTTAAACAGCCTGCAAATGATACTTGCCTGCTAAGTCTGTTTGCCATTTGTTATCTTTTACATTGGAAGCACCCATATAAAATATATGTTTAGAAGGTGTGAAATGGAGTAAAACTGGTAATGCAGTAATGGTAAATGGAGTAACTAGTTCTCTGTATGTCACTTCAGTTCCAGTGCCTGGCTCTAGAACAGATTCACAGCTGTCTTTCTCTAGAACCTGGGATTTTTTGGTCAGAAAATGTTAGAGAAGAGGAAGGCTCTGTGTCCTATTGCCACTGCAGTGCTGGTCTCTCACTTTGTTTTTCATCGTTGTTTTTCAAAGTCTGATCCCATTCAAGTGCCTTAGCAGATGTGCCTGGCCACCTACAGCCTTATTGGACTGTTCTCTTTCCTGGCTTTTCGTGCTCAGCTATTCATGAAATCTGAACTATGTGTTGATCTCTGAGGCTGTTCCAGCTTTCCTTAATGCAGCAATTATTTTAAAGAAGAAGTAGGCAGCAGTTCTGCAAAATATTTGTCCACATTTCTCTTGGATGCTTTACTTTAACAAGCTGATGAGGGGAGCGTCTGGTTTTAGCTAGTTTCCTGGGGAGGCAAGGCAGGCGCAGTCCTTGCCGACTACACACATGTGTGTGTCTTAGTGCTCTGCAAACAGCTTGTGAACCCACTCCGGACTAGAGGGACAGAGATCCCTGTGGTCCTGGATGTCTCTATAAGCTTCAGTCAAACTGGACAGAAGAGAGAGGTACTATCTTGGGTTTGTTGATGGGCAAGCTTCATCACAAGCTCACCCTTTAATAGGCACAATTCAGCCACAGGGCACAAATCCATAGGGGAAGGTTCATTAGATTCACTGCTCACACCACTCCTTGTAGGACTCATGAGAGCATATGCGGTGAGTGGCTCATACCTCTTGGTCAGGAGTAAGGCAGTGCTTTTGTGGATGCTAAAGTCTCGAATCTTATAAAAGACCTTATCAGAGCATATTTCTCCTGTTTTCCTCATCAGTCACTCCATAAATTTGTTTTCTGGTTAGTTTATGCATTATGAAGCCCCACGGGGCTTAATACTGCATCTACTTTTTATGCATATGTTGTTTCTCCGTCCAGTCTTCCACTAAAGGGGATTGCTACATCCATCAATCTTCAGCGCTCCTTTTTTTCTTGCTGTGTCATGTTCTTCTCTTTCATGCTGTGCTGGAGAGTGAGCATTAATAGCACACAGGTTTTTGATCAAAAAACAATACTGAGCAAAACTGAAGTGATACTTTGCCAATTTTATTGTTTACGTGACAGCCTTTTCATCTTCTATTTATAATCTTTTTTTAATCTATAGAACTGTAACTTTACTGATATTTCTTCTTCTTCTCATCTCCAAGGAGAAGCCTCTGACTGTCAGTTAGTCTTTACATGCGGCTTTTCCTAGCAGCAGCACCAGGCCCAATTGGATCCCCAGAGATCTGAGAGTGGCAGGTCTCCTCTGTCCCCATCCCCTCCCGGTGGTGTGGAGGGGGCTGCAGCAGAGCTGCTGGAACACCCAGTGCCAAAAGGGGCTGGCCCGGGGATGGGCAGGGTCCACAGCAGGTCTGTGCCCATCTTGGCACGACAGTAAAAGTTGGTATTGCACGAGACTTGGGCAGTGAGGGCCCCTTGCAGCAGTGCAGGGGCAGGCTGCTTGCTAGGATCATTTGAGTATTTTCTAAGCTATTTAGTCTGCATATTTTGGATACCATGAATATGCATACTCAGGACTTGGGCCATTGGCTTGGGTTTCCAAAGCAGGCAGTTTATCTGAAGTCTGTCGCAGTCAGCCCAGGCTTTTTCCTCATGGCCTCAGACTAGTCAATCCCAACGCATATTTTTGACAGTTGATACAACTTCTTGCTGGGACAGTAGCAAACTCATCTACAGCTATTAGAGAGAGATTTACTGCCTGAACACCCGCTCTCTGTCTTTTGACAACTAACTGCGATAAAGTCAGATGCATTCAGATGATATGCATTTCTTTATGAGAAAACTCTCTATTTCTGCCCATACTCCCTTATTACAACTTCAGAAGTAGTTGAATTGTTTCTAGTTTCAGATTGAAACTTTTGGGTTTTGCATTATAAAACAACATATGAGACCTCCCCAAGTCACTGATGTTGCTCAAAGGGATGAAGTGGCTCTAGGAGGAAAGTTAAAATAGCCTGAGCTGTACAGAAGCCAAGTATTTCAGTTTTTGTAATTTGTGACTCTAAAAATTAAGTGCATTGCACAAACAAGACGTTTGGGTCTGCTTTCCTGCTAAGGTTTTTGAGATGAGGACTCAATTGTAGTAAGTTTTATACAATGTAGTCCAATCCATTTATGGTAGTTTTCAATCCTTTAGTAATTTCATATCTGTAATATGGGAAATCAGATTTTGCCATGAAAAGCATTAAAAAACAATGACATTTGAAATCTGAGTCTCTGCTTTCACTAGAGCAAAGCTTGTATTCTCCTTAGCCCAGCATTGCAGTGTAATCACTATTCCTTTTAGGAGACACATTTCTTAGATAGATTTGAAATGGTAACATTAAAACCTAGCAATGACTAAAGAAATGTGTTTGAAAGATAATGATTTGCACAAGTCTGCAACATTTGCCGTCAGCAATGCTTTAGAAAAGGAGTGAAGTTTCAAACTTGAAAGGAAAGAAGGCAGCATTGGATTTAGAAGCGTTTTAAGGTGAATAAATGAATGACTCATGTTTCATCCACTGACATCTGAGACGGGAGCTGCTTTTATTGGTGACTGACAGCACAGAGTCACCCAGGAAAGCACCTGATAGTCTAATTTACTTATTGCCTTCCTCAACCTGAGAACCAAGAAATGTACGAGCAAATAATTTTCTAATGATGCCTCAGGCTGATGCATAAAAAAACCTCGCTTTCTCTGGAATGTGTTTGGTCCAGCAGTTTGATCTCTGTGTCTTTAGATATTCCTCACCAGGCATGATGTGTCAGTCCCTTTCTGGTTGCAGAACTTTCTGTTTCCCCTCCTACCAGAGGAAGAGTAGAAAGAGGCTGCTCCCATCCCCTCCAATGAATCCAAGCTTCCAGAGAGAGTGAAAAGATTTGAGCTTTTTTGTTTGTGAAGGCATAAACAAAAAGGAATGTGTAAAATTAGACAACTTAGTAAAGCATTTAGAGCAGTTTGATTTGTTTCTTTTATTACCTTTCTCACAACACAGGAGCAAGGGGACAGTTAGAGATGAAATATGAGCAAATTCCAAATAGATTAAAGGAAATGCATTTTATGTAATGTACAGCTGGAGCTTGAAACTCATTGCCAAGAAATAGCAACTAGGCTCAGGAGTCAGCAAGACTGGAAAGAGGACTGAACACTCCTGTGAGTAGCGGGAATGTTCACAGACACTTTGAAAGGCTCAAAAACAGGTTTAGAAGGGATGTAAAACTTGAGATGATTGTGAAATTTGAACAAATCAACCCTCTCCGCATTAAACTTACAACTTCAATGCTCTTCATCGTTTGATCTTTTGAGCCTGTAGGTAAACATACCTGTCAAACCTCATTGGTGTTAAGCAACATATTAATTTGCCTGTGTTTCAGGAGTGTGCCTAACTGCTATGGGATGCTGCAGTTTCATGGGCAACACTTTGTCAGTGTCTAGTTTGGGTTTTTCCCAATCTTTGGGTTTTCAGTGTCGTCTCCTAGGAAGAAGAATTTAGCCTCTCCTTTTTCTTCAATATTTTAGACAAGCAGGAAAGCCTGTTTCCCTATTGGAAATATTTGTTTGGGGGATCTATTTGAGCAAGTCCTGAATACTTATAGCATCAAGTAAGTTTTGAACAAGAGTAGGATTTTTGTGGCTGATCCTTATGGGTATGTATGTTAGTTGGTCACCTCCAGATCTAAGTGCTCTTGCTCCAAGAAGGAGGATTTTGGTACTTGTCGAGTCGTTGCAGAAGAGGAGATTTACTGACATGTTATTTTGTTCTTGTAAAGATGTCAGCCTGTGAGATTCTCCCTCCCTATTTTTCTCCCTCTGGGCAATTGCATGATCCTTGCTCCTTTCCTCCAATTTTTACCTGCTCAGGGCACGCTTCCCTTGAATTGCAGTGGTTGTGTCAAGAGGTGAAGAAGGAATCTACAGGTGAGAAAAGGTGAAGTTCTTATTGTAGGAGAGGAAGGACCTGGCCATTGTCCTCATGCCCCTCTGGTAAGACCAGAGGGAAGAGCCAAGAGACAACCCATAGTTGTATCATTTTTGTCACCCACATTGTGAAATCTAAACCCACAAGCCAGAAAATAAGATGAAGGCTTGCATTGTCACATGGCAAAAAATACTTAGAAAACCACAGTGTGGCTTTTCAGACTATCTTCTTATTCATTCTTAAAACTGTTTTTTTTCCTTCTAACCTTATCCATCAAACAAAATATTTGAAGTTTTTAAGAAGCACAGTTACTTTTTGCTTTGTAAATAGAAGACATACTTATTCAACTGTAGCTGTCTTTGAGATCTGTTTTTTGATTCAATGGAAAAGTGATGACAAGTGTTGTCACGCAGAAATTAATTCTTTCAACATAACTGTCCAGGCTCTTGAATGATTTATTCCATGTAAACTATTTGGCAAAAATGAAATCTACTCAACCTGTTTAAACAACAAGGGAAAATGATTAAACTAAACTTTCCACACCACCCGCCTGGGCGATGCGGGTTGGAAAGCAGCGCCCTCACCATTACAGTGAGTGGTGCAGAGGCTATTAAACTGATACTGGACAAGGTCCCATAATGGGGATTTTTCTCAGTGAGAAGAATGCCAGTGCTTGTTTTAGGCCAGCACCAAAATCATTGTTCTTGTTCTTGTTGTTGATTTTCACTGCATCAGAACACATTACAGCCTTAAAAACAAAGGTCTTCATTCCCCATATCCATTACTTTGTTCTCATGAGAAGAAACCCGTGTCTGCCTGTTATAATAAACTGATGTACCAGATTACTGTGAAGTTAATCGGAACTGACAGTATAATAGAAGCGATTGCAGTTTAAGTTGCGATAAATTTGTTTGTTTATAGATGGGATTTTGTAACAAAGAAAGTGTTTTATAAATCAAAGAGGTCTCTCACCAAACTTACCTTACTGAGGAGTAAAACAACATCTAATAAGTAGAAACCAGAGCTGTTCTGACAAAGCCGTTTATCTTAATTTCTTTTGAAATAGTTGGTATGTGAGCATTTTGTTTATTTCAGCCAACGCAGTGTTGCCATTGTTTAATTCAGTCCCACAGTCCCATAATACTTATCCTACATTCTGATGACATGTGACTGCCAGTTTCTTCCCTTCCCTTTTGCTTTTAGTAAGTTTCAGTTTTTCTGGTTTCAGGAAACATCTAGGCTATCAAACCAGGAGACAGAGGCATTTTCTAAATTCTATTATGTATATAAAAATACCATAAAAAATTCAAATCATTATAGTCACTCAGGTCCAACTCGTGTTTTTTCTTTCTTGGGTTGGCAGTTTGTTATTATTGATCAGTCCTGCCAAGATAGATCCCATCAGGACTGCTCTCCTCTCTCTGTATGACCCAGTCTTGATCTCTAATTTGCAATTCGATCATAAGGATACAGTAGTTATCATCTCTTGGTCACTATTACTGTGCTAGCCACCTTTGCATTCTTCTTAGCAAGAGATATGAGCAGATTTGGAGATATATTTAGAAAGTACTACCAAGAATTTTCATATTAGCTTATTTGCTACTTCCAGAAAATGATCTTTTGCTTTTTGATGGATGGGCCCTGAGTACAGGCTTCCCACGTAATTGCATTTTACCCTTCTCTAAATCTACTGATAATGATTAATGAATATTTTAAATTATTTTAACAACTGAAAAAGCTTAACATTGCTACAGTAGAAAGCAGTGCTTTTGTCCCTGATGGGTTAAGAAATGTGGAGCTATATTAATACAACTTGCTACAGCATTCTCCTTTCAGTGTGATAGACTATAGATCAGTAGTTTGCGACTTAACCACAGGAAAGTTATCAACTCTTGCCTGCTGCTACTGCAGCATTCACCTTAGCTAACCGCATCAGCAGAAGCCAAAGGATTTTGTATTTTGGTAACGTGGAGAGCTGAGAAACGCTGCTGACATAGTGCCACAGTGCAGCAAATTGTAAAGTATAAGAACTGACAAAAAGAAGGACCTTGTTGATTTTTCTACGCCAAAACCCTAAAACCATTTAATTTAAAGCCTGTAAAAATAAAGTTTATTCTTAGATTAGGTTGTTTGCCTTCACTGCTCTTACAGCCAGGCTGCTCTGGAGTGCTCACCTTCTGAGAGTCAGTTTAGTTGGATCTTCTGCCATGGTGCTCACCCCTGGGTATTAAATAGCAGCAACATAATATCTCCATTTTTCTTTTGTCAGGATAAATGCCTTCATTTTTCTCTTGTATCATGTATTCCCATTCTCTTGCCGTCTTGGTGGCCCTTCTCTGCCTGTCTCAGAAGGAATTAATCTTTTCTGAATACACAGAGAGCAAGAACTTCATACACCATTGTAACTGAGATTTTGCTCATCTGTGACAGTAGTGCTGTTGCTGGAAACACCCTTATTTTTTCTCAGCAGGTAGTAATGAGAAATACCTCATCACATTCAGCATAACGCAGTGTAGTTGGCAAGATCCAGAGTAATGTGTGCCTATTTCATAGGGTACACAGTCGTCGCCTCTAAAAATCACTAGCAATAACTCACCTAGCCTTTTTAAAATGAATTTTAATTTGATGGTTAAGATTTGTAGTTAAGGACTGGATAAGCCCTGTGCCAACAAGCTCGGTAGCTGCCAGGCCAGATAGATCGGGATAAGGCGTGGGCTGTGCCTCTCTGAAAATCAACAGCAAGGTTTCCTCAGGAAGCTCATTCTCAAGCTTACCCCGAGTTAGCACATTACATTTTTATTGCTGTGGTGTTTTGTGCTTATTAAAAATCTCCGTTGGAGGGAGCCTGTTAAAACCTGCCAGCAGCTCCTTCCCTTTGGCAGCTTCTGAGCCTGGGGTGCTCTCAGCTTGCTGCTCTGTGACTTTGTAGTGTATGCAACCTGTCCTAGCTTTGATGTAACCCTGCCAGGAAAGTGATGCTTTCAAAAATACTTTAAAATAATTTTTTAATTTCCTAATACCTGCATGAAAAGCTAAGTTTTTGATAAAGAGCCTGCCAGTGGCAAGGTTTTGATGGTCTTCAGGAGCAAGGCTCGCTGCTGTGAAATATTCCCACATTCAGCTTGTGACCCATCTGCACCACAGGGGGCTGGCTGCAGCCTTCAGCTCCTGCAAAATGTCCTCCCTTCTCCTCCCAGGAATCTTTCAGTTGGAATTACTTGGGTTTGCTGACCCTAGTTGAGCTCATGGGGACTGAAAGGCTGGGGACTGGAGGGCTCTCGCAAGCCAGGAGGTGGCAGCCCAGACAAGGAAGGGCAGGGATATCTTGTCCCCACGCCGCTGCATCACTCCGGGATGTCTATCTGCAGCCAAATGTTGTTTCTTGCTGCATGCCAGCACTGTCGGGAGTCTCCCATCCACATTCATTCAGGGCCTGCCCTCTTTTCCTTGAAACTGTGAGGTCTGAAAATAAACATCATGTTATCCATAAATAATCTTAATTGGCAGCAAGCTCACTGAATGTGGTCTTTTGCATGCAAATTAAAACCTGCTGTACTGAACTTGGGATGGTCCTGAAACAGGTTTGATGTTGCAGAGGGACTTTCATTTTGTGCCACTTCATATCAATTACTTTAAAACTGACTTTGTTCTTTGTAAGGGTAAACTGGTTACTTTTTGTAAGGGTAGCTGTTCCACAGGCAGCACTGCATCCGTAGTCTCCATACTGCAGGGCTTTTGGTCATAATGTTAATAAGAATCATTAACTCTGCTTGCAGCAAGAAAGTCTGAAAAGCATGTCCTATCATTAGCTGCCTCCAGGGTCTGTCCACACTCTTACCTCCCCAGTTATATCAAACCGATCTGTTGTCTGTGGAAGCTTGATTATATACCTTACTGTAAACACTTACCTATATCCTTTGAGTTGGCGTTTCATCCCGTTGACTTCAGTGAGATCACTTTGGCGCGTGCATCCATCTAAACAGAAATATTTGCAGAAGTGGAGGCACTTGGCCTCCTTTTTTTTTTTTTTGCCTGCGTCAACCTCTGTGAACCTTACAGTAAAGTCACCACAGCAATTTCAACCACAGCAGAAATGGAATCGCCTAATAAAGTCAGTGCAGTTAGTGCTGGAACAAATGTTTAAAAAGTGGGATATCTGCTGCACAGGAGTGGGGAGGACTGGGGGATTTGAGCAGTTAAGGAAGATAATAAGACAGCTACAGTTCAATTTATTTTACAAATGTTTTACTCTTTTGAACAAAACTTTATTTGATTTTATTTAATGTAACAGATATTAATTTATCATTTGAATCTAGAAATGCGGGATAATAGTAGAAGCTGTTGGCAACACTTGAAGTTTCTCCAAATGGGACTTGAGGTTAATCTGGAAAGAGCGAATATCTACACAATACAAGTCTGTAAATACTTTTTACTTGAGGAGCTTGCACTGCCCTCCTGTTGGTCCAGTGTGAAGGCAGCCTGTCTCTGTTGGCACTTTGCAACCATGGTTTGTAATGTGTTGGCAGAAGATGTTCCATATACCTAATTCGAAGTGCACTGAACCCAGCAGGAGTCTCTCCAGTGATTTCAGTCAGATTTAAACTGCCCTCTTAGACTACAGCTACTTTCCCATGCCAAGATCTCAGTTAAAATAATCTAGATTAAAGATACTACCAAATCCTGTAGAGCCAGCTTTACAAATAAGCCTCCGGAAGTGAAATGCTAGTGAGGTGAGCTGAGGGAAAAGCCCTCAGCTTTTGGTTTTGAGGGTAAAATTTCCTGACCCACCTCTCTGAAACCAAGCAGCGAGTGAGCCCGCCCTGTGTGTGGAGCACCCCTGCCCTATCCCTGTCCCACCAGCGAGCCCTTGCTCCTCTGGCACAGCCTGGCACCCACACATGGCTGCGTGGGCAAATGGTTTGGCATTTGGTCCCCAGGAACCGCAGCAGTATTTGTCACTCACTAATCTAACTAAAATTGCAAGAGGTTGAAGTTTCTTGTGTCCTTGCATTGCTTCCCACCTGGGTGCCAAAGCCTGTCTGTGCATAGTGGAGACTGCTTCAGCTCGGGCAGGGTGAGGGCCATGTGCACTTCTTGAGCCCTTGTTTTGGTTTATTTCAAATACCTGTTCCCAGTCTACTAGAGGTAAATGGAGGATACAGACTGAAAGAGTGAAGCTTACACAGTTGCTTTTCTGCAGCCTATCTCTCTGTTGTTTTTTTCCCCCTGCTATCTGCTATCTCCCTTTATGGAGAATTTCTTTATAAACAGAGAGCAGGAAGAAAGACCATCAGCACCTCTTGATTAAGTGTGAAGCACCTTTCCAGCTTAGAAAACACGGAGTTATTGCAATACAAGCTTAGTCAGATACGGAGAGAAAAGTAAATATTGGGGAAAAGAGGGGATCTCATTTTTTAAATCTCTCTCTATTTAGGTTGATTTCCAAAACAAAACCTTAAAAAGATCCAACCAAAAACAACATGAAGAAAGTGTAAGAAATATTATTAGTGAGATTGTATCTACTGAAATTGGCCAGGTATTTACATGGGTTGCTGAAAGAAATTTGATGCTTAATTCTTTCAGACAATTTGGATGTTGCCAGAGGTGGTGTTCCACCTGCCTACAGGAAACTATCTGCAACTTTACATCTTTAAAAAAATTTTAAAATTTATATTAATCATCTCATTTACAAGCTACTGGTACTATACATGTTGCTGCAGATTAAATGACTCATTGGCTGGGTTTCAAATAGTAGAAAACAAGGCTCTGCTCCCACATCTTCCCTTTCTGTCAAGCTGATTAGGCTGCTATTTGCATTCTTTTTATCCCATCTGGAGCCCTCAGCAGAAGGGATTGTTTAGCCCTGAAAGATGAAGATTAAAATTGGTCTGATGACAATCTGATAGAAATGTATCTTGTTTTCATGCTGGCATTTTAGCATGCACTAAGTTTCCATTAGGTTTATGCAGGCAAACAAATCAGTGTGGTGGTAGGTCAGCTAGCCAGAAATGATAGGTCATCATCCCGTTATTACCCTGTGCTATATCGCATGGGCTTCCTGGGAGGGATAAGTCATTTCCTATGGGTGCCACAGGGTAAGACCATATAACTACAGGCAGCTACTGAGTAGCTGGTATGTTACAAATTCGGCCTGGCCTCAGCCTTGATGTCTCCTTCTTTTGATGATCTCCTAAGGGAGGAAAGATGCTTTTGGAGTTAAGCAACTGAAGAAGTGTGTCCAGGTGTGAGGCAGGTTCCCATCACTTCATGCATTGTGCGCAGTTCCCTGTTTTAGCAAACAGGGACATTCCCAGGGCAAAGGGGGTGGTGCAGGGGCAGGGTCCCTTCTTCCCCTTGTGGCAAGGTTCATGGTGACCAAACTGCATGTTCTCTCACTCTGTTGTTGCTTCCTGACTCTCTTGTTGCTACCGCTTGCTGAAGGAGATGTCTCTTCATGTCATGATGACTTTCATTGACTGATCATGAGCAGCCCTTTGAGCCGGTGGGGTATTGCCCCGCAGACTCTTTGACTGCTAAATGCTCTGGGAATTTGCTAGTCCATTCTTGAATGATTAATTTCTCATACATACAGATATGAGACGTCTGTGGAGGGCGGACAAACATGACACAGGCTCTACAGGAGACACATAATCTTCTGGGTGGCATCTCAGGGCAGAGATCCAGGACATTTCAGATACCTCTAAACACTCATGTTTAAGCTACTGCGTTGAGATCTAGGCTGTGTCTGCTCCCTCCCCCCTCCCCCCCAAACCCTACAAGAGAGTAATTAATCTATGAAGGGCACAGAAGGGCTAACAATTACACGTAAATACTGCTTTTTTTTTCTCTTACAGAGCGTAAAGTCAGGTTTCTGACAGCAGTTGTTGTTCTTCCTGGTAATCTTACTTGCTTTACATTTTTTTACAGTTGTGTAAGTCTTTGTATCACTAAGCATATATCTGCATCTTTAGGTCAATGCTTTGTGGACTTAGAACCAGGCAGCATTTGTGTGCCCTCGCAGATGGAGGTGGCTGGCAGCGTGCAAGGCTACACCAGGCTCCTGGATGCAAAGCTGCCTTTGTTGCATCTCTGGGAGCTTCCAGGAAACTGAGAGAAGGGATGTCTTACAGATCAGTTGCTCCACAAATAGTGGGGATGAGCGGACTGATTATTGACAACTCAACACTAAATTGTAGCTGTAAACACTAAATTGTTGTATTTTTTAACCTGGAGAACAGTTACTGTGATCCTGTGAATCATCAATCTGAGACATATCAGCTCAAATAAACAAAACAGATATTGCAATCTTTGCTGCCTGAGATATTATGCCCTGCTTTTACTGCAAGTCCTATGAAGGGGCTTTCTATGAGGCCTTTTGAAAAGAGGTGACCAAGACCTGATTAGAGAGCTTGGGCCTAATTTACTCTCCTTCTTGATGTCTGAACTTCTGTGAATTACAAAAGTTGATATCCCTTACTTTGGTGTATATCCTACAATGATGAATCGGGTAGCAGGAGTATTGGCTATGTCACAAAGTATAGGAATGGTGGCATCTTTGGAGGATATCCACAGCAAAAGCTTTGTGTTTTATGAATGGTTTGTTCATGAAACATACACAGATCTTTAGTCTCATGTGCAAATACAGCCCTTTTGGGATGCTAATACTGTTTTAATATATCTGCGCAGAAGCCCTTTGGAAAACTTTGGCTACTATTTGCATTTAGTTCTCAGTACCCAGGACTAGTTATTTAACCTCTCTTCCTTACCTCACTTTTTTTTGGTCCAACAGTACATTTCACTTGCCTATTCTGAATTGTATCTTTTTGCATCAGGAAAACACAGTGTGTGACTCATAGTGTTATTTCTCTCTGAGGTAGGAAAGGGATTTTACTGTTATTGAAATGTCCTTTTCGAATGTGCATAAACTACTCCTATTTTATGGAACCGTGATAGGAAAACCATACTGACTCCATCCCTTTACAGAAGTTCTAAAGATGAAAAACAACAGGAAAATATATATAAATATCATGAAGCACGTGATGATTGTTGTGTTTTAAATTGTATTTTCTAAGATTTTTAAGGGAGTACAAAAAGAGTAAAGGATGAAACCTAGAAGCCAGCCTTCCTGGGAGACTGGATCATTCCAAAAAAACCTCTATGTGGAAGGTTGGTTGTGGAAAGTACCAGCAGCCATTGTTGGAGTCTACCATAAACTGTGTGTCGGCAACGTGGAATAAAATTGGTTTGTTAGGTATACATGAAGAAGGAAATGAGAGAAATGGTTATCAAACGCACAGAACTAGTTGCATCCAAACTCAAGGCTTTTCCTGGTGATACAAATATGACATGAGTGCTGCTTCCTAATAGACTTTTTTCAGGTTTTGTTTATTTTAGTGGGAATCTATGAGAAGGCAGAGGAGCCTGTGCAGGCAGTGGGTAGCTGAGAAAGTCTGGACTGGAGAGTTTTTCTTTCCTTACTCAGGCCATTTAGGGCCTCATAAACATTTTCTGTTTGCTTTGAAAAGATTGTTGTTGTATGCGTCAAGTGAGCCAACACGCAGTGTTGGAAAAAGAAGGTTAATAACGGCGGTAATAAACCTTATGTTCAATTTACAACAGACCAAAATGAAGACACTTGGAATAAAAAACATGATCAGAATATAGCTTTTCACCTCCAAGTATGAAATCAATCTCTCCCATCCTGCTCTGTCCTTCCTATCCTTCACTGTTGCCCTGCCCAGCCTCAGGCTTTTCAGATCATGGTAGTCTTTGACAATTTACTCCCCGTTTGCACCACTCCCATCCAGGCCTTTTTTTTTGTAATCTCTTCCCTATTTTACTGCTACTTCAGCCTTCCCGCCAAAACTTTAGTCCAGTTCTTGACTATACCACACCCAGAATATTGCAATGTCTTCTGCTTAGGCGCCATTTTTCACTTTCTTCTCCAAATCGTATTTGTCCCTTTATCGTGATTTGGGCAGATCCCTTCCAACCATGCACGTGCACACAGACTTTTGTCTCACTCCTGGGGCTGCCCTTGCTTTTTGCATCCTATTCAAAGTTTTGGTTTTTATCTTTTAAGGCCCTGCAGATAAATATTCCTTGGCATCTCTTCGTACTTCTTCATTCTGCATCCATCTTCTACCAGTCCTTCACCCAGTTTTCCTTTTCCACCCATGTCCTTCACGCAAAACTGAGAAAACAGCAGCAGCCAAAGAAAGACCTGAACAAGGACTGTCGATGTTACCCTCTTGCACCTTAAGCAGAAGCATGTTTCAGTCCAGCAAACTCTGAATATAGACATTGGAGTTCTTAAAAAAGAAAATAGCATTACAACATCCTCTTTAAAGGGGTACTCATTAGTGCGATAAAGACCTAGCATGTGAGCAAGTGCTGATGAACCTGCTTTATCTCTTTCAAGTGCATAAAACTGTAAGAAATTGTAATAAATACCCATTTACTCATTCAGGCCTAGCAGACTTGAAAAATCGTAAATCTCATTTCCGGGCAACATCGTGCATAGCATGTTTTATGTGAAGCAATAGACTATGCTATAACTTCTGTGTTAATTGAAGGTACAAAACCAGGGAGTCAAAAAGGATTCCCATTAGCCTGCAGCTCCATTATTCACTATTACTTTTCAGGCATAGTATCTGTTACACATTCCACCATTAATATAGCAGAAAAAGCACTTATTCTTGGAAAATGCCCTTCACTGTTCCGAATGACTGTGATCAACAGCTTGGAGATCCTAATTGCAGCCTATTAGGAATAATGAGATTTTCATGGTAGAAGCCAGAGAATTACATGGATAAAGGAAAAATTTCACAACATGAAAGGTTAATATAAACATATACTGCTTGAGAGTGCAAAGGACACATAAATTGGTGGCTCATTACTGCAGACTGACCCATGGGTAAGAATGTCACCCAGCTCAGAGGCTTTCCCAGGAAGTTTGGCTGCAAAAGTTACAAAAGATAAGGACATGCTTGTGGAAACCGCTAAACTAATGAGAGCTGAAAGTTGTTTGAAATATCCCGATGACCTCACAGATGGGATGCTTATTAAGGTATCTGCATCAGTCTCTTTTTTGTCTAACAGACAGTTGTAAAGCTTTGCCGAGGCGTAGCCAACAGTCCGTGAAGGTGTCTCCATGCTTTCTGACATACCAAGGGCTTTTTTTTTTTTGAATGGGTTCAAAATGAAAACCAACATGCATATCCAATTTTTGTTTGCGGGCATATTTGTGGAATAGCACAGGCGAGGCAGTCAACTATGATTACTTCATCAACACGAGGTCTGCCCGCTACCTACGTGCCTATCTGCTCGAGTGCGCTGGTCAGGAGCCAACTGCAAATTTAGGTCTTGAAAGTCTGAAGAAAAGCGCTTTATGTGCGAGGGTCCCATGAAGGCTCCGTAACGCAATTAAGCCCCATTTTAACAAAAGGCTAGCCATTTTGCTGAGGCATGACATGAGTAATTAAAATATCATTTTAAAAAAGACAAATGAGTGTTCTTTTCTACTCTCAGATATTGTTTGAGAAAGATGGAGGGACAGGATTATGATTTTTGTTTGTTCCTGGGTCCTCTGAGTGGAAATCATGAGCAATGCAATAAGCCCACAGCAAAACATATGTACCCAAGCTCCTATGGGGACCCTATCACTGTAGCAGCCGATATAACTGAAGGAGTAGTAAAAGCTATTTCATTCTCTGCTGAAATGAAATAGGTTTTCCAAGTGCTTTTCTTAGTTTGTTGTAGATGACTGTGTAAGTATAGAAGTGTTTTAAGAAAATCCAGGCAAAGAGGAGAAGCGAATACACAGTATGAATTGGTACGTGGATTTTGCTTGTAGTGAAACAATGTTGGAACAGCATAAGATCATGGTGGGGCCAACCAAAAGCGTGAGAAATGGTCTTAGGTTAAAAGAGGGGAGCTATAGTTCTAGTGATTCCTAAAGATGAGAAAAGAAAGATAAATTTGGGAGGAAAAAGATTGTGTAGGGTGGGTTGAAGTAAGCAGATTTCGGTGACTTTATTTCAGGAACTCTTTTGTTCAATTGCTTTTGCTAAATCACAATGAGATGTAACTGTTACAGTATTTTTGGCCAGATTGTGATGGATATCTCCTGTGAGACAGAGGTCTGGTGGATATTGGATTCGGCTCATTTCCCTGCGTTGTGATGGGGTTCATGGATGCTATGAAATCTGTTGTGGTAAAAATACATGGTCATATTGCAGTGAGATGTCACCTGCAATGAGGAATTCAGTAATAGCTCAAATACCCTGCTGCTGCCAAATCCCATTAAAATGTTTGGCAACATCTGTTTAAGGGTTTACATTCAGATTTAAGAGACTAATTTTAGGTTCTCCTATGCAAAAGTGCACCCTGTCTCTTTAGGAAAATAGCAAATGAAAACAAATTAGAAACCTGCTGCATACAGAACCAATGAGGTCTTTTCGGGGCCACACAAGCCAATAAGCCCCTCCAGTACATGTCCTCTGACCTTCTGGCAGTTTCCTTGGATCACTATCAGAAAGGAGCCCAGCAGCAAGCCACAGCCACTAAACCACCATTTTGCTGAATTCCTTCCCTTGCTCCCTTTGCCTTTCCCTTTCGGTCTGTTCTTTCACTGAAGTCCCATAAAAATCTCAGTGGCTTCAGCTGTGGCGGGCAGGAGCCCTCTGAGGCGATGCACAGGGCACCCTTGCCCTCTCCCCACACTTCCTTCCCACTGTGGGCTCTGTCCTGAATTAAAACAGCAAAGAAACCCAAGAACAGTGATTAAAACAAAAATCGGCGAAGATTTCTATCATGGCTTTTCTTGCTCTGAACTGTTGAGCATGGGTGAAGAGAGGGTGTGCATTGTACCCCAGGGACCTCCGTTTCCTAAAAATGCACTTAGTGGTGTGGAAACCCTTATGAAGCCTTGCCCTGGCTGAGGTGGTGTTTTTGAGGCGTTCGGTTTGCTGGCCAGTGAAGGTGCATAAGTTTGTAGGAAGTGCTTGAACCTACGTGTCCTCCACAGCTCCTCTCTCCTCACCCCTCTCTCAGCCCCCCCAGCAGCCATTTTGGGTTAGGACTGCTGTTTCAATCCAAACGTGATGAGCATCTTGGGTTAAACATTGATTTTTCACATCCTAAGGCATTAAAATCCAATAGGATTTTACCCTATGTACACTGAGAAGTATGTTCTTTTTGTGGAATTTGTTGTTCCTGCAAACTAAGTTATTATTATGTGTGAACGCATCATACTATTGCCCTGACATTTCCATTGTGCTAGAAAGTAGGACTGAAAATTATTGAAAATCCTGTGTGCTGTGTCTTTGTAACTCCCACAATTAGGAGGGAAAGAGGAAGTCATGATTATTCTGAAAAGTTACTGAAAACAGTGAGGAAAGGGCAGAAATATTCCCAGTTGAAGCCTGACATTTCTAAGCACCCCAGTTATTCTGCCGGAGGATACAAGATACCATGTGTGTGTGGCGAGGGGGAGTTGCTCTAAGGACTTGAGTTCAGCAAAGGTTGTAATTCAGCTTTTATAACCCTGTGCTGGATCTGAACTTCTGAACTCAGTATTGTCTTGGGTTTGTTCTCCTGCCGGTGTGCCCATCTGCAGCTGCAATACCATTGCATTTCCATTTTCCCCAGCGTGCTGTCATGCGATTGCATATTGAAAGGAAATGGAAAATGATTTATTGTGCAGGATCGGGGTTTTTTCTTCTGCAGTGTATGGATGTAAATCTAGGGTGATTTCCCATGCTCCTGGAACTAGGTTTTACTTGAAAAATATTTCTAGAATCAACAAATGGGAAAACCACTCCAGAGCGCCAGAAAAATAGGAGCGTTTCTCTCTGCCTTCCTGTGTTGGTCCAACAGGGCTTTGCTGCGGTTGCTAATGACTGTGAAATGTCTTATACACAAATTCTCCAAACCCCTTCCCATAATTACATTTCATAATTCTGTGCAATTGAATACACAAATGATGTTAAAATAACAGTCATGTAATACCTCTGAATTCTCAATGTGAAGCTATTGTAAGTTCAAAATAACTGCCACAGAGTGCTGTTTTACAGAATGGTAGTGTCCGTTCTGTAGAAAGAAACAGGAATTCAGAAGGAATCAGTGATAAAACTCCTTGTGAACGTTACCCTGCCAGTAGTATAGCAGAAATCCAGCCAGCAGAGAAGATACCGGAGCATTGAAATAGATGGGCTATTCTGATGTTAAATGAGGCACGGATGAAGTATATCATTAAAATTATTAAATATATGGTAATTGGTGTTATTCTAAGCTCACATTTTGTACTGATATTCTCCAGGGATGGATTTTTGCCAGTCTTATCTACAGACCCAAGCAAATATTTCTCCCACTGGGACTGTTTAATTTCATGATGTGTGAGTTTCTTTGTCTGCAGTAACATCTAAGTTGTTTGTCTTCTTATTTTAGACTGTAAACTTCCAGGGTGTACAGCTATATCTCATGTATAGTCCATATCATTCCAGGCCATATCATTCCAGCCCTGGGGCTTTCAGGAGATATTGTAGCAGAAATCACAGTAAATAAATACTGCTCAGAAGAAAAGAAACATCAACAGCTGGATTTTCACTTTGCCTCACTCATCTAATGAGAATGTAGTCCATTCTTGACACAGGAAAGTTACTGAGCGGTGAATGATGAGAGCTTATCCTCAGTAGAGAATCAGAGAAGATGTGGCCAATGTACTAAGACTGGGAGAGATTTCATCTATGATGTTGGCAGACATGACGCTCTTAAAGCCAAAAAGATATCCAAGGGCTCAAGTGGGTGGGACTGATGAGGAAAAAGGTCAAATCTATGGCATTTCTGGAGAGTTTCAAAGGCTTGGGAAGGCTCCTCCATTGGTTCCTACCAATCCTGACCACTGATTTTTCCTTCAATATTTTTTATTTCCAGTAAATGCCAAAAAGGACAATAAGAGCTTTCTAAAATGTTAAACCTTTTATTTCTGTTAGCCAAAGAAATACTAAGAAATGGGATAAATAAAAGACAGTAATTCATTTGTGACCTTTTTCTGGCTAGTGCTATTTGAAGTGTCCATCTGCACCAGTCAGTGTGTTACTCCAAGGGCTGATTAGGGGGCCTGGGAAGGGGATGGAGACAGGCTTTGCTGATAAAACTTGCTTTTTCCCACTTGGAACAAAAATGTAAGCAAGGCAGGATGCTGCAAGCAGGATGAGTTGCAGAAGTGACAGTAATCACTCTCCAACCAGGCAGGCAGCCGTGAGTTTTGCATCTTGGCTTGGCATTGCACACTTTTTGCGGTAGCTCAGAATGATTAATTTTAAGGATAACAACCTCCTTCACAGTGCTGCGACCTGCAGTGGCAAGGGTGATGGGCTCGCCTTCAGATTGAATCACAGCACGATGGCTTAGTTGTTTTTTTAACCCTAACAAGGGCTGTCATGAAAAGTTACTGAAGCCTGACTTTCCCTTGCTCTTTGCCAGCCCCCCTCGGCCCAGGCCATGCGTCCCGCGTCCTTTGAAGCCAGCTGAGCTCCTTTTGTTGCTATTTGGTGCATAATGACACTGGGCAGCTCTGTGGCTGAGGGCACCCATCAAGACCCAATGAACCGTGGCTGGGGGAAAGGCCAATACCTAAGTGAGCTGGGAAGCAGTCCCCTGCAGTATTTCCTGAGCTTTGCCTGTTCGGATGAAAGGTGGCCATGAAAAATGCGGTGCTTTTGCCAGTCCTCTGCCAAGGGGAAAGGAGCCCAATTCTGTGTCTGGTGTCATGTAGGGTATTGAATGAAGGAAGGGTTTTAGTTCTTTGTATTTAAGGTTATTCGCATTATGTAACTCCATTAGTGACACGATGCTTTTGGCTACTAAAGAGAGTCTCGTTAGCTAGAGCACTCACTTACTAGTATTGCTTCAAAATCATAGAACATACCATTTCAGAAAAGGCTGCCTGCTCTCAGGAGCACTGCTTTCTTAGGTATTTACTTTTCTATTTTGCCACACCACAAGTATCAATAATTATTTCTATCACATATTTATCAGCAAGAAGCTGCCATGGGATGAGAATACAGAGAATAATCAAAGAGCAATGAAGCCAATGGAAGGACTTCCCATGGGCATTCAAATGGGCCTGTAATTGGTATTATGTCTAAACACAGCACAAAGAGAATAATTTCTGTCTAGAAAATGCCGGCATCTGTGGGGTTTTTTAATGTGAGTAAAAAAAAATAAAAATCTTTAAATGAAGAAACTTGGGATGTGGGGTCACTTGGCACAGACCCTTACTGTGTGACATCTGCTCTCCCCCTTTCTTCCTCTGCCACCCCCCTGAAGAAGGTTTTGCAGCTCCGCGGTTATTTTCACCTTGGGATTACCACTCATGGCTATGCCTTGTTACTGCTCTGTTTTCCACTTACACGAGAAGAGATGATGCCGCTTGTTGAAGGGGAGAAGAAAAATGAATTCTGCTAACGACTAGTTCGAAGTTAATTCCTTGCAGGAGTCTTTACACTCTGTAAAAGCTGAGTACAGCAAAGAGGTGGCCGTGCCAAGCAACCTCTCCTGTAACTGGGAGCTGGGCAGCACTTGCCTGTGTCTCTAGGCCCTTCGGCAGTTTCACTTGCCTTTTACAACCCATTTGGTGCTGATGGGAAATTCTTATTTTCTATGCTTCTAATATGCTTCCCACACTGGCCAGTGCCTGCAGAAAAACATGAATTGAAGTTTTTTATCCAATGCACTCAGTTCCCTATGCCTTTTAATTATTTGCAGCTCTGTTCTACACTCCTCCTGACTTCTGCTCTTCCCTCCTTCAGACACCCCTCAAGTAAGTCAAGCTCTGGAAGCAATGATGACTCCAAGATGCTCCTTCTGACATGATTTAAATTGAATTAAGTCAATAATTCACAAATCAGAAACATCTTTTTTTTTAATGGATGAAAACACTAGCTATAAATTCCTGAGTCCTTCTGGTCTGTGCCCAATTAAATGTGGTAAGTGAGATCTTGCTTTTTTCCCAAATTTACAGTTGTGCATGATGATCTGCAGAGTACATCTGTCTACAGCTTTATTATTCGATAAATTTCATCTGCATGGTTCATTGGTAATTAAAGTAATAAACACCATGGAGTCACCAGTTCACCTAAATAATTTCAGAGAAAGAAAGCAAACAGTCCAAAGAAGATCCAGGGAAAACAAGTACAGCCACTGAAGACCCTTTGTTTTTTCTTTTACTCCATTTCTTTGCTTATTTATGTATTCCTGCATTCACCCAAGGCCCAGATTTCTTACTGTATCACTGGCACCATTCATTGTAAAAAGCTTTTCAGCATCGCAAAGAACAAGGGCAGACACCATGAGGGGATGAGGGGAGCGGTGCCCTTGCTCCTCACCTCTGGT
Source organism: Rhinoptilus africanus (assembly GCA_013400135.1). Lineage (NCBI taxonomy): Eukaryota > Metazoa > Chordata > Aves > Charadriiformes > Glareolidae > Rhinoptilus > Rhinoptilus africanus. The sequence goes on from VXBO01010540.1 coordinate 545,315, forward strand.
CTGCACTGCCAACAGGAAACCTCACAGTCATCCTCTCCCACCCATCCAGCCCCAACCAACGGCTTAAAGACTTGCCTCTGGAAATCAAGTTTAGAGGACAAAAATCATCATAGTTAGTATATGAGTATTTGAATACATTCATTTGCAAAGCTGTACTCATATGGCAAGTAACCAGGACAAATCTGTCGTCACTCATCAGGCATCTGTGAGGCTTTTCTAGCTAAAATGGAGGAGCTGAGGCTGGGTATCTTGTCTGAGGTATTTCCAGGTTAAGAGATCACAGCTGACAACCACTTGGCTAAAGCAGAGTAATGTACTACAATCAGGAACTTACCACATTTAAACACACTAAGTAGGACTATAAATGTGCAATCGTGGCAGAAATGAAATGTTGCTGCCTTTCTGCTCAGGCTACAGCCCCCTCTGCGAGTTCAGCAAAACATAGGAGTATCCGTCATATGCTTTTCTACAAGGTCCCCCCACCATGGCAGCTTGACTGCAATTTCACATTCAGCTTGGACCTCTGGTGTGGAGGTCAAAATAAATGAAAAATAAGGACAGGTGTAGCCCTTATTTTTCACACGTTTTATGGCATCAGGTATTCACAGATTTTTTTATTTCATGAACTATGTACATGAATGGTATTCCTCCAACATAAAGCCAGCATTGTTCTTAATCATGTCAATTAGGTATTAATCCCACAAATGTAAATATTTATATTTGAGTAAGAGAGTAAACCTATTGATTTACTCTCTTGCTATTTCTCACTGCTGCTCCCATTGTGCTGTTTCTCAGTTCTCAGACGTTATTGGTCCAGATGTTAAATAAAACTATTTTCTAGTGTCTTTCATGAGGAATATAAATTTAAATAGTAAACACATAATTGAATACTTTGTCCATAATCAGATTATCATGTGGATACATTTCTGCCACTGTTGGCTGTCCAGAAAGACGGCACCCATTTTACCCCAATCATCTGGTAAGATAGGCATATCCCTTTGCAATACAGTTTGGGAATACTCACCTTCACGATGGTATTACACAGAAACTGAAGAATGTAGGGTTTGTGCTTTGATTGAGGAGGACAGAGTTTTATAAAAGGGATCCAATAGCTTTGAAAATGAAGAGGAATGACACTGCAGGTCAGGAATTAAGATAGCAAGGAAAGGTCGTCTAATGAGCTCTCCCGAACCTGACCATGGGAAGCATGCCAGAAGTGGGGCTGGCTTTGGAAGGTGGTAAAATCACGAGGTGGCACTCCTGTCCAGAAATGCTGCTCTTCTCAAGAGGAGTGATGCAGGGCACTTTGCGGTGCCTGTGAGGGTTTACTTGGACTGCTGGAGCAACACTGCATCCAGAGGGTATAAGGACAGGTCAAAGCCATCTCTGCTCATCTTCTCCCTTCTTTGAGTGCTTTCCCTATGTCTGTAGGACATACAGCAGATTCCCACACTGTGTGTTTCTTAAAATTTGTTCTATTCAGAGGCAGAATGTCATAACACATAGAAATTATTTCAGATATTTTCAAGTGAAAAAAAAAGACACAAAACTAATCCATGAAGATACTCACCATTTTATCACTGGGTTAATTCAGGACTTGGCATGAGTGGCAAATCTCTGTAGCCTTTTAGTGGACAGGAGTCTATTTGCACAACTGCTGAATTGGCTGATAGCCTCTGTGTTGGAGGGTGCATGACGATACTGGAATTCAAACATAATTGCTCTCCTTTAGAAAGTAGCTACAGACAAGGGAGCATGAGACCAGCAGGTTTTTAGCCACCTGCCTAATCTTCTAAACCAAAAATTGTTGAAATAAAACAGAGCTGCTCAGAATGTGATGGTTTGTGTTTTCATGAAAACCATTTTCTGCTTGTATGGTTCGTCCAGGTTCACACCCATTGATGTTGCTCTGGCTTACAGGCTGGCATGAATATAAAATCTCCAAACGGCAAGTCTAGCCAAAATGAGACAGAAGGCTTTATACTATGAAAAACCATTGAATTTCAGATGTGTTCCTAAACTCATAAATTTCACATCTGATACATCTAGATGAAAACCAGCTAGGTTTCCTCAGCACTCAATTGAAAATTGCAAGGGATTCCAGCTGCCCCTGTCTCCTATAGCACATTAAATCAGACAAAGAGGTACTGGGCTGTGCCTGACTGATGTTATTAATACTACTCTCTGATGACAGATTCCTACCCGAGGACAGCTCCTACCCAGGAGAGCAATGAAAGAAATGAACATACAATACATTAATGGTACTTTCATTATTATTTTTACCCTAGTTTTATGCCCTCCGTTTGTTTCAGCATCCTCTTATTCTGGCACTCCTATCAATTTGTGACTGATAGATACTTTTAAAAGTTTTCCTTTAATCTTCTGGGTTTTTTTGCTTCTTTCCATTACTGTATGCTCCATGTAAGGGCAGCACTGTATTCTCTGGATGCCACCTCCTAATGGTGGCCAATGTTTAGGGGCCCCCTTCTGTGAAAGAGCTGATATTATACTTGTCATGAGACCTAACACAAGATGAGCAGAGATACTACAGGTACTATCTCTGTGCCTGTTCTCCAAAGCCTGGCCTGTGAAGAAAAACAGAAGGTCTGTGTTGGGTGAATAAATATTGAGGGTAGTAGCTGATATACAGCCTGTGTATTAGGTCATTAGGATAGGTTAATGTGCTGTCTTAACAAGGTTTTTTTTATACAGTAAGGTTATATTTTCACTGAACAAGAACTTCACAATTACTCTGGTGAAAAAAAGCCAACCCTGACTCTCACAAAATCTTCTGTAGTGATCAGTAATAAAAATAGAGTAGTTTAAAAAACCCAAAAAACCTGAAGAACAGATTTCTGTGAGGGAAGAGAAAAAGTCAGCATGTAATGACTGAGATTAGAATTTATCCTTTCACTTAGAAGACATCTGTTTCCTATTTGTATGCAGCATATTCTGTTTTATACAGATGCCACACAGTATATCAAGAGGTTTCTTACCAGTTGTCACAAAATATTGAGCAGAACTTCACATGTAGGAATTAATTTTTGTCAGACTATTGTTTCCCCCCAGTAGTTGAAAAAAATATATATATTTAAAGCTTAGAGACACTTTCTTGGCAACCAAGATGTGATTTTATAGGGGTGCATGGAACTGTAAATGTACTGAACGCCTCATAACAGTGATTCACACAGGTTGTACTCATTTGGTGGATTGTCAGTTGTAGCCTGTAGGCAGTATGACAGCACCGACAGCAGCAGATACTGTGGAAACCTCAGCTTTCATACTCGTTTCCTCATTTATCAATGGATGGTAGAAAAATCATTGGTAAAGCATATAAGGTCTGTATGTTATTTGGCTGAGCTGCGAACAGCAAATACAATAACAGTCATATACAAATCAGTGAAGCATGCAACATATGGCCCAGCTATTACTGTGTATAAAGTTGGCTCAGTCTCAGTGTGAATAAAAAGTGGTGAACATATATATATCTATACAACTTCAGAAACAAAGATCCAGTACTTAAAAATGAAATTGCAGACCCAGAAGACTGTGTTTGGAAGAGGCTTTAGAGAAGATCTACTTCAAGTTCTTTCACTGAGAGAGGATGAATTGCATTTAGGCATTTCCTAAAAGGGTTTGTCCAGTGGGTTTCAGAAAACTTCCAACATTCTTAATGAGTCTGTTCTGCTAATTCAGGACTCCGATCATAAAGGCTATTTTTTTTCGCCAACATCCAAATTAAATCTTCTTTGCTGCAAATTAAGATAAGATTTCTTCTTATTTTCTCTGAGTGGCTGTGGAGAGAAATTTGTCACAATCCTCTCTCAAATAACCTTTAGAACAACCCATTGGAAGATTACTATCTAATCCCCTCCCCAAACCTGCCTGCATCTAGGGTAAGCAAGACCAGTCTTCCATCATAGTCAATACTTCAACATCTTGTAATCCAGAGTCTTTCTTTCCACACAATGTGGCAATCGAGGTCTTCTCACAGCAAAGTGAAGAAAGCTTTTGTTATCTCCTGTGAGATATATATGATGCTGCCATCAGTACAGCTGAGATGAATTAACAGTGTTATTACTTCATATTCAGCTGAGAATCAGCCTCAACCCCAGCCTCCCTTTTTGACTAAGCACTTTCTTGTCTGTTTGATTTTTCTTTCCCAGGTATTGCACCATGCACTGTTGTTACTGAATGTCATCCTTGTTTGGGCTTTGTTCTTTCTGATTCCTCATATTCAGTTTGAATTCTAGTCCCATTCTCAAAAATGCTTGAATAACCTTCCCAGCATGGTGTGTCACCTTTCAGCCCAGTCTCCTCTGTCCTCTAAGATGTTCACTGGAATATTGATTACAACTCTGCTCAGGAAAGGCCCTTTCAGGAGCACATGTAACACCAAACTCCTGAGAATTGCTGCCTCAAAGTGTTTTTTCAACCAGTTGGGTGCATTATGTTTATATCCATGGCTATTACCTTGCTTTTGTATCACATGATACTACTAAAAACCTTACTGAAGTCAAGAAGTATCTCTATCTAATGCTTCCAACTTATCCACCAAGACAGAGACTCTGTTCTTCAGATACCCATGCTGATTGTTTTTGGTCTTTTTGATGTCTTCTAAGTGTTTGCAAACTGTATAGTTGCTTGTTTGACAACTCCTGCTGGTATTGAGGGTAGAATCACTAGTTTACTCTTTGCCAAGACAGCCCTTGCTGAAGACAGGCACAATGTTTGATCGTCTGCCAACAGAATGGGCAGTCTCTCTGACTCCTGTCTTCAGCGGCGCCAGGGTTTCCCTCTGAAGTGTCACTAAAAGGGAAAATATCTACAGTACTATCTTCTCAAGTTATGAACAAAATCTTGTTTTTTAAAGGAAAAAATAGATGAAAAAAAATGTGGCTGACTGATCCCAATTTTCAAGTGAGGGTGGAAGATTTGGGTATATTTTGGGTGTGGGAGAAAAGACTGTGAGAAGTATCTTTATAACCACCACATTATATCCCACTGTTAATCCTTAACTTTTAACAGCCTTTATCTATCTGATAAGGCTCTCTCTCATTTTCTAGATGGGTTTAATGTCTTTAAGAGCCTTCTGTGAATGACCTGCTTCAAAAGCCTTTTAGAAACACAGTTAGATAATATCAGTGAATTTGATATTTTTGTTTGTTTGTTGCATGTTTGTTACCTTCAGATAACTCTAGTAGATTTGTGACATACAGTTCATTTTACAGAAACCCTGTAGCTTTTCATCGATATACTGTATTTATCCACATGCCTTCTGGCTGTGCTCTTCAGAACATTTCTGTTGTTTTGCCTGATGTAGACATCCAGTTTGCTTTTCTGACGGTTCCTTGATCTGCCTTGAAATTCTTTTTATTTTGCATCTCCAGTGAAACAATCGATTTTTGCATGTACCAGTATTAACCAGCACCATTTCTTTGGCACAGTACACTGTTTATGCACTGGCTTTAGCCAAAAGAGGTGAGACTCATTGTGTTATAGGAGTTTTACAGTAGATTCTTTATATTTTCTCAAGCCCTCAAAAGCTGATTTAATGTTTTCACAGCCATCGTTCTGCAGAATAAGGCCGGATCCTGGAGTGGCACGGATTAACATAGCTCTGGTGCTTTCAGCATTGTGTTAGAATTAATAATGCTAACTCAAGAGGTGACTAGTTCCCCTTCTATGCAATTAGCAAAATGACTTTTTAATTTGGGTATCACAGTCCATCCATAAGAAATAATATTTGATTACTGCCTCTGGTTGGGAAATTGCCCAAGCCCCCTCTAAGATCCCGAAGTTTGCTGCATTTTCTCTCCTTTGCTCTCCTCCAACCTGGTATCCCACTAGAAGAAACATGCTAGTTAATCTGCCTCCAGGACCCCCAGCTGAATCTGATCTCTGATATCTTTATCTGTTGGTTAATGTTTAAAAAGAAGTGTGCCAGTATTATGTTCATAGTGCAGTTATTCAGGTCTTAGAAAACACCTACCACAGCAAATAGGCATATAAGAGAAAGGGAGTTAGTCAGCACTAAGTATTTTTCTCCATTCAACACCTTTCACTCACCAGGAATGGATTACAGGAAGCAACATGACTTCTTAGCTCAGGGAGTTACCTTGCTTCTGAAGCAGCTTCTGAAGGCCAGCAGAGACAATGTGTTGAGGACCAAAACTCCAGAATTTCCCATTGTATTACTGCATTATGGTAAAACCAGAGCCAGCATAGCGTGACTGACTTGCTAAGCCCAAGGTGTAGCGTGCCAGGACAGTTGCCAAGTTTTTAGACTATGTCTTTGTTGTCTTTCAGGATGTCGACTGCCAAGATATGTGGTTTTGGCTGAGTGGAAGCACTTTTTGTTTCAGTATGTCAACATAGCAGGCTGGTAGATCAAAACATATTATTACTAAGTTCCGACATGCATGGGATACTGGCAAAGAAAGGGGTTTCTTTATCTCTTCAACAACTGGGCATTATAGGATGCATATCTGTGATGTTTGCTTTCGATTCATTATAGGTTTAGGAACATTGAAATGGTTGCAACTTTATATCTCAAACTAAGGTCATGGGCAGAGGAGAAAACTGTTTTTGTCATTGTTGATTAACCTTGTGAGGAAATGAGGATATGAACTGCAGGTCTTCAAGTGTGAAATTTGCAGAAATGTGGGGTTTACATAACCAAATGATTCTTCATTCACCATTCACTGTCTACTTGCTCCCAGGACTGAGAGGCATCTAACTGTGCACTGCGGAGAGCTTCTGGTTTGGTTATGGTTTCTTGTTGCCTTCCTTTGTCTACCAGTTATGGCACTATCACCAAATACTCTCATGTTTGCTGTGTATTATTCATTCTTTGTACACTGTGTCCTCCATGCCTATGCTATAGTATAATTGCGTGGTTCGCCAATCTTTAGCAGAAGCAAAGGGAGCCTTCACCACTTGCCAATCCTGAAACTGCAGGATATGGTGCATGATGTTCAGCTCCATCTCCCGGGGGAGCTGTATTTCACTTTCTTCACTGGACCTCTAAAATGCTAGCAGGTAGAAGCAACCACCTTGGTGCTGTGAGTGAGACTGGAAGCTAACCAGTCCCCTGGGATAAAGTCCCCTGCAATTCTTCAGTGTTCACCACTGAACATAGAGAAGAAGATTTAATGAGCTCCAGTAACTTCTAGTCTGTCCCTTAGCCAGGGAAAGGCAATGTCATCCATAAATACAAACACTTTATTGTTGATTATTCTTTTTGACAGTTCTGGTTGGTTCTGTTCAACTAGAATTTCCTTCTGAATTTCACAGAAGGTCTGTCTGCCTTTCTGCTTGGTTTGAGACTTGTGCTTGATGAGGAAAAAAAGTTATTTTTCTGTGACCTTTGCAAAAATAAGAAGAAACGTATAAGACTGATCCTTTGAAGACTCAGGATAGTTTCTGGATGCAAGAGTTACAGAAAATAGAAAAAAAGATTGCACGCAAGGGTGGATGTGGCTGCCCTCAACAGCATCTGGGCCTGCCTACCCTGCCCTGTGAGGGCTGACCCCCCCTAGGCCACCCCAGAGTTCTTTGTAGGACAGACAGCAGGGACATCCATGAGCCTGGTCCACCCAAGTAGGGTGGGAACCTGCCAACCCCATGGCACTAGCGTGTACAGTCTTCTGCTTAAGAGGATTTCCAATCAAAGACTGGATTCCAAGATTCAGTTTCCAATTAAAAAGAAAAAAAAAATGTTTTTGGGTAAAGGAAGCCTGCCCTTAAGAAATCAGAGATAGACTTGGGCCCCAGGGATTCATTCTGTTCTTGTTGCAAGCAGTACGTAAAAGGCAGTAGTCAATAAGTTATCTGCTGAATTAACTGGCCTGAAGGGATGGCTAAGTGTCAGTGGGGAATTACCAGCCCCCAGGGGATTTTGGTAAAATATCTTTCATGGAGAATGAGTCACATGAAAATCTGCCTGGAATTCACCAGCGATACAGAAGAAACACAAGCTGCTGGCTGACTGAAGGCACAATTGCAGATGGCAGAGAAATCAGAGGAATAGGAATTAACAGCTGAGGGAGGCCACAGAGAAAAAAACACACTGTGGCTCTTTTGGTGTGATAGGAGCAACCAGGGAGCGGGAAAGCCTGCACCAAAGGATCCGTATCACTGTGGGTGCTCCGGAGGCTTGTACTGAAGGGTGTCCATGTCAGGGGTGTCCGTGACCAAGGAGACACCCATGGGGGCTACAAGGTGCTGAGCAACCCAGCACCAGGAGTGTGGGACGGGACAGGAGGGCAGAGCCACTGCAGCTACCCCTGCCACCAGTGTCTGTCCCCAGGTTGCAAACAGCCGGGGGGAGGGCAGTGGTTTGGGGAACAGGAGGCTGATGGGCACAGCTCATTGAACTAATTGCAGGGAAAGTGAAGAGGTAATTCAACCAGAGTCTGAGTGTGTACTTAAAGGGAAGGGGAGGATACCTGAGACTATGGGGCTCTTTAACCTCACAGATAAAGGCAGAACAAGATTTAGTTTCTCAAAGCTGAAGTCAGCCAAGTTTAGCACTGGGTGCAGTTAGCTGCTGAAATGGCAGAAGGTGAGAAAGTCTCCAACACTTGGAGTCCCCATGCCAAAGCTGGATGTTTTAGCCAGGGACAGACCATTGCTCAGGCACACATGGAAAGCAAAGATCTCAGCTGCTGACCAAGAGTCCACAGCTTATGTTGTACCAGAAAGCCTGCTACACTGTCACCCAGTCTCTGGGGGTCTTGTGTCTGCGTTTGTGATGGACATTTGAAACCAGGATCAAGCCCACTGGTCAGTACTGGTTGTGACACTGCTTGTAGTCACAGCTGGAAGTTATGATTGAAATCATCTTCACTATCATCATTGTCCCTATCCCTACTGTTGTTATTATCTATTAGTGTAGATCAGGACCACTTTGTACTGAGGGCTGTAGGGACACTGGCAACTAAAGCCACAGGGTTCCCTGACCAAAAGAAAGCTTCCTTGCCTGTAAACTAATAAAATGCATAGAAGAAATTAACTGGCGGTCTTCCCTCCCCTTTTCTCTTTTTTTCATTAAACCCTTATGGATCTTATGGATCACAACAGTTTACTACTGAAAAAAAGTCCCTATGTCAGAAAAATAACTTAATCTTTATTTCCTTTTTTCACTCAGTAGTGGGAAACCTAATCTATACTGCCTAACTGGGTGTGTTTGGCTGTTCATCAAACTAAAACAAGACTCGGAAGATTAAAGTGGAGGTTGGCTCAAGATCAGGTGAATCAGCATGGTTATAATGCCACAAAATAGCCTGCAGGATGGCCTTCTCCTCTGTAATTATACAGAGTTTTACACCGTACAGGCAAAGGAAGTAATTTAATTTATCTGTTCTAATTAAATATGTGATATGAGGAAACAGTGATATGTCTGTTTAAAACATGCTTTAGGTTCTTTTGGTGAGAAAGTGAACGGGCTGCCTGCAGACACTGTGCTCTAATGTGACTGTAACTTTCCCATTAATGCTCACTTTCTTTAATGTAATTTATATAACAAACTCTAATGGCAGTTTTGGTATGATATATGGGATGAAACTTCATGCAGAGAACTGGACTTAGAATGCAGGTGTTTTCCACCACCTTCTTATACTATGTGAGTTTATTTTGCAACCTCTTGCAAGTCACTTGGGGCAAATCCTCATATCCACAAAAATGAAACTAAATTCAGTTGCCACAGAACCAGGACCAGTTGAAGATATCTGGGAAAAGTGATTCCCATAGACTGTAGTGCAAGCCAGGTTTGGCCCACATGTGACTATGGTCTCATTTAACTGGAAAACAGTAGTGTGTCCTTAGAAGGAGTACTTGAAGGCTGACATTCAGTATTTCTTTTCTCATTTATTGGTAAATGCCCTGATCATAAAAGTCCTGCCTTTGCTTTCAAAAGCCAATGAGAAGAACTGGAGAGGAGGATTGTGATGAGTGAAGGAAAAGGATTTAGGAAGTCAAATTGTCAGATACTGATCAAACATGGAACTAGAAAATTAATAAGGTTCTCCCATCGTGCCTGTCTTATCTAGGGCCAAGACAAGCTGAAGAATTGTTTGGAGGAATTAATTAAAAAAATAATATCAGAGTTTTAAGACCACTAAGAGTGTGCCATCTTAACACAGCACTATGCAGGTGCTTTCCCATACTTTTGTGTGTGATTTTTAAAAAATGACTGGGATTCTTAAAACCTGCCCCATCAGTGGACAAATGCTTTTGAGGAAAAAATGATTTTATGCTCTTGGTGTTTGTTAGTTGTAAGCCAGCACTGCTATTTCATTATCTATCATTAGTTTATAAAGTTGTGAGATTTGCAGAAGGACTTGATGTTCCAACTGTTTAGCGATGAGAAAATATGCTGTAAATTGGACTATAGCTTTTTCAGTGAGCATTAGAACTAGGCTTTGGGGGAGGAAGGAGAGTCTGTGAAAGCTTTGCTCCTCCTGACAATATTATCATGCCCAGGGAGCCATTCCTGGCTCACAGTTTGGCCTGGGGACTTAAAATGAAGATAAAAGAGAAAGGGCGTTACCTGTACCATCCAGGAAGGCTTTGGCAATGTTACCCTGGAAAGCTACCAAGGGAAAGTGGTATTTCTGAGCGAAACTAACGGCTTACTCAGCTCTTAAAGCTGGTGGTGCTAATGACTTGGGGAGCAGGGTGCCTTCTTTATGTAGCCAGATGCCTTTTGCTGACTGTGAGCGATGGTTTCGCCAGGGCTGAGCCCATCCCAAGGTTTGCTGGCAAGCCAGGAGAGGCATGAGGTGAACGCCTGCCTCTGACTTTCAGGAAAGGGGTGCACAGTCTTCCAGGGTGGAACCCCCAGGTGGGTGCCTGCTGGCTGCAGGGCGATGCTGCCGGCAGGCACTGGTCAAGGCTGCTGCCACCTGAGAGGAGCACCGACTCCTCCAGTGCCCTTCGTGCCTCTCCTGCTCTGGGATAAAAGGAAAGGTACTCATCTCCAGCGGCACCCCGTGTCCTGGAGTGGCTGACAAACAATGCACCTACCGCTGCCACAAACCGTGAAGTGCTCAGGAACTCAGCAATGCCTCACCTGAGCCCCTGGACCACCAGTGATGGGCCTTAGGGCTTTGACAACATTTCCTACTTATTTTGAGAGACAAATATGCAGCTGCAGTTATGCTGTGGGCTAGTAGCGAGAACAAGATGTTTTCTGCTCTCCTCCTGGGGCTCAGGAGAGGTATGACTGTGGGCGATGTGGGATTTCAGGCCACTGTTTCCTCGGTGCAGCATGCGGTGCCATCGGCAGTGACAGTGGGATGGCAGCAGTCTTAGTGCGGTGGCACATGGCCTGGCTCGGCATTGGCAGCCCAACCCCTCACCCGCAGGGCAGGCTGAGGCTGGCAGCGGTGTTTGGAAGCGAGGGTGGGAGAGGAGACTGTGAAAGGAAGAGGCAGCATGAGGAAAGGGGGAGGAAAGATGGGGCCAAATGAGAAGAAAAGGAAGGTCAGTTATAAGAAAGAGCAGAGACAGGATAAAAAGACAAGAGGAGAGCAAGGAAGAGGGGGAAGTGCAATAGAGAGATGCTTTAAAAAGCTAAAGGAGAGGGGAGTAGCCCTGTCCCCATGCCAGGGGCCAGGGGAAGGCAAACAGCTGCTCGGGTGGGTTCACGGTCACACCAGCACCTTTGTTAAACTAAGACCAAGGCATTAAATGATCCCTGAAATGCTTCAGTGGCTTCCCTGCGAAAGCAAAACCCAAATGCTGCCATTTATTTCACACGGTGACACACACCGGTGCACACACACGAGTGACTGTGCTTTAGAGAGGCCTTTTGGTGTTTAAATATTTGTTGCTGATGTTGCTCCCACTGTTGTCAAGATAATTGTTTTTCACAAGTGCACAGCAGCAGATGGAGACATTTTTGTAACCTAGCTCAGTTCCCACCCATCCTGCAAGTTTTCCCCGAGTAAATTCTTCTCAGAACCCCTGCCTCAGGCGAGTCACTAAAGAAAGCCCGATTTTGCCAACATGGTGACAGTGGCAATAAGGAAACACAAACCCTGGGATATTTTCAGTCTTTTGAAAGCTTTGAAATAGCCACTAGCACGACGGCACCTACCTGTGTGCTATGCGCTCCTCGCTGCATACACCAGGTCCCCCTTCGAAGGCTTGGCTTCTGCGTCTGCATCCTGCAGCACTGGCTGACCCATGGGTCACGTCTGCTTCCCAGAGTCAATGTGTGCCGTAACAGCACTTCTCTAATGGCTGTCCCATGTCACTGCAGGAGTATTGCTTCCACTATGGAAAACAGAGTGTTACTTCCTCTGGCTGGGGGAATATTTGGCGTTTGTGCAAGCAGCAAATCTGGGGGTGAGAGAAGAAAAGCTGGCTGTGGGAGCTAAACCTTGGCCCAGGTCCAGCCCGGCAGGAGCCCCATTGCCAGTGCTGACGTGGTTTTTGTCTCACCACCTCGCTTAATCCCTCCATCTCTCGGTTCCCACCTGAGAAACTCGCCTCTTCGTGCTTCAGGCTTTGCGGGAGAGGCAGCTGCCTGTTACATGCTCTCGGAGGGATGACACACAAGGGTTGAGCTGATGTCGGCTGGATGCCCACCTTGTAAATGGAGAGAGCCAGAAGACATGGTGGGAGGTGGGCTGTCAGGATGTAAAAATGTGTGTGAGAAAAAAGACACCAGTTGCCATCAGCTAAGTAGGTGTTTTACACCCACTGCAAGATAGTCCGAGGTGCTGGGTCATGAGGTACGTGCCGCGAAACATCTGCAAAAAAGCAGCGCCAGGAATCACAGAGCTCCTCTGTGCATTGGGCAAAACCTGCTGAAAGCAGAGGTTGTTCTCACATTCCCATTCTAGTGACACAGCGGCTGGGAGTCTAACTTTCAGTCCAGGTCCAACGTCCAAACATGGAAATAGCATTCCCATTCCTCTGCCCCAGGGCAGAGGGAGCAGCGGCACAGGGCTCAGGGCTTCTCCAGGCACACGAGTGGGAATCAACTGTAGTGGAATGGCTCCAGTGGTCTCTGTAGCTCAGGAGGCTTCCTTGTCACCTCCTCTCCCCGATTTCAGCTGTGCTCACCAACGCCAGCGAGGCCCCGCTCATTCCCTCCACTCTGCTAGCTGATCCGGATCCGTCACTCGCTTTCCTAGGCATCCCGGGCTCTCCCAGACACGGCGGTGTCCCCTGGCCGGCAGCTGTGGGTGTGTGCACCCAAGCAGGGCGCAGCTCGGTGGCACTCATGCACGCGGGCTGTGGGCAGCGCCTGCTCCGGTCCGATCGCTGCTTCCTCCTCGCTCTTCCAGCCTCGCTGGGTCTGTCCTGCTGGGGCTGTAAAATGTCCTGCCTAATCCCTTTCAGCTAGTTTTCACCTACCTTGCTGTATATACCCTCAAACCCATTCACCTATAGCTTTTAGTAAGATCCATGTGACATACCAAATACTCTCCTGAAATCCTGACTTGTACGAAACCTTTTCTCCTGTCCCCATTCAGCTTATCCTTATTTCCCAGATTGCTGCTCCATTGCCCACCTCTGCTGACAGCATTAAAACGTATGGCCTACTTTGTTAGCTCACCATATGCACACACAGGCAGTTTGCTAAGGAGACTCATAGTATTGCTGCTAGTACCCCAGTCTCCTTTTAATTACACTTTGGTAAATCAAAAATGCTCTTTCCGATATTTATTTTTCTCTCGACTTAAAGCATTCCTGACATAAGACCTTCTTGTATCACCTGTAGGATGCAAGTTGGCTGTACCTGTAGTTTTATTTTTTACTGCCCTGCAGGGCACGCATTTTTTTACCTCCCATCACGTTAAGCAGAGGAGGCAGGAAGTCTGATGTGTGGTGGACAAGGATTTGTCATCTTTATGAGCTTCGGTCAGTTTGGCACCGCTGCGGTCTTGGGAGCAGGAGCACAGTCTTTAAGCATGGCTGGGGACAGGCTGATGCTCACAAACCATGGATCTTCATTGCCCCACAGGGCCTGTGTAGGGAAGGGTGAAGTGAGTTCAAAATTACAGGTACACGTTTTACTCCAAAATGATTTTGAACAATGACACTGTTAACTGCGTAACCATACTTCCAGTGGTTGTAAACCAACATGGCAATAGAAAGTCCGTCATTACTGTTCACTACTGGCAACTATGCAGCAGGAGCCGTAACAGTGCGCTGCTTGGAAAAGTTCTCCTATTCCTAATTTTTAAGTTTCACCCAGTGGCACGATTACTCTGTGAGAAGAAGTACTTGACAAAGAAAAAGACCACTGTGAGCACTAAGCAGCCTCACAGTACTGAAGTGTTTTAACAAAACCCAACTTTGATGTAGCCAGTTGTAAAAATAAATTATGTTTGATTATTGAATCTGACCATATATGGGGGGGGGTGTATATGTATACACACACATATATACATATACCTTGCACAAGTTACCGTTTCAGTTTTCCTATTTAGTTCATGCTTTTTAAGAAATTTTCCACCTCCTGCTTGGCTTTCATTCTTTATTATATATAATAAGCATTTGTTAGTGTCTGACAGCATCTAGTTCAAATGCCCAGCAAGATCAAACTCAGGAGAACATAAATGGGAGCCATAAGGCACTCTATAAAATAACCTCCACCTCTCATGAACTGGAATGGATGTTTGTCAGTAATGAGGCACTGCAATTAAATGAAATAAACCTTGGCAATAGCTCTGCCATATCTGCCTGTACAATGCTCCCTCAGCAGCAACGCTCCCATGGGAAATTAAATATACAGTCTGTGCATTAGCCAGCCTTATTGTCTGGGTGCCTGCAGCTGAGGAACCCTCAGCCCTGCCTCCAAACTAAAGTCCTTGTAGAGGGAAGGTTTTGGGCTTCTCTGAAACGTGGGTGCAAGCTCAGGAGCAGGCACTCTCCAAGTCCCTGCAACACACCCGCCCTGGGGAGCAGGCAACTACGAAAGGCAGGAAGATGGGGGAGAGACCTTGGCTTTTCTTCTGTTTTGGCTGCCCTCCTGTGAGCTCTTTTCCCTGCAGCAGATGTAAGCATGGGTATAATGTGCATGAAATAATAGTAACAATAATCATAGTAGTAGTAATCACCATCATCATCAGAGCAGTGAAAAATAGTACTGCCTTCCTAGGATGAGAAGCTCCTAATGCAGGTTGTCCCTTTCTCAGGAGACCACTCGCTCTGACTGTTCAAGTGGGCATGGTCATCTGTCATTACCCTTATGGTGAACTTTCCTATTATCAGGAAAGTCACGCAAGCCTGACTTTCTGAGCAAGGAGCACCCTGCTGATAACACTGGAATGAAAGATTCTCTCTTTGGTGAAATAGGCATTTTGAGGAGACTCAGTTCTTCTCAAGGATTTTTTGGGTTAATGGCTGCTGTCACCCCACAAAAATGTTGTGGGAGTGAAAGAGAGGAACCATTTTGCCAGCACACTTTTATCTGAAAGCACAAGGTGGGGACCAGTTTCCATGTCCTGAGTCATCTGCAGTCCATAGTCTAGGAACTACTCACTTGCTTTTTGTTGTCTTAATGTAGTTTTTTCTTAAATTAAGTGTTTACTAGACTGGATAAAAGACACTGGAATTGTGTGAATGACTGGTTTCTAAATTCTTTGGCTGGGCAGGAAAAAATGAAAGCACAATTTTCTTCACAGTGAATGAAGTATGTTGGTTCAACATCTCTTACTTTTTAAAGATATTTTAGTCAAATTCAGCTTCAGGGTTTTCTTCAGAAAACAAATTTTGCCAACTGTTTCCCAGGTGTAATCCGCATTCTCAAATCTTCTCCAAACTGTTAGACTTGAGATTGCATTTTTTTATAAACAAGAAGTTTAAAAAATTTCTCACATCTAAAAGTGATGCAACACTTCAATAATTTCTATGACAAAAACTATTAAACAGTTTTGTGCTATTAAATATGATGGTAAGGGTGGCAACAGAGTAGTTGCACATTGTACTTCAGTGTAATTAAGTTCTTTCAATTTTCCCATGAAACTTAGCTGCTTCAAAGTGTATTCTCAGAAAACGCTAACTTCTCCAAGCTAGGTAAATCATGCCAGAGTGTAATAGTCTCTGCATTATCCCCACTTCATGTAATTAGATATTCCAGAGACTTTTTTTCTGGACTTTTCAAAAATAGAACTGGGAAAAATCAAGAAACAGGACTGGGCGTAGGGAGTTCAATAATGAGAATCTCAATTGGAATGTAAGACAGCTGGAAAAAAAGAATAATGAAAATAGTAAGGGAAATTAAGAGCTTTTCATCTGGAATAAAGGTAGAGATGACAGCAGTACTTAGGATTTGAAAAGGAGGTGTATGCAAGGTGAAATACTAACGTTACATATTGCCAAGTGTGGTTTAGAGATCAGTTCAGCACCTTTTCCTAAAAGAATAGTGACACGAAGGCATTTAAAAATACTCATTTGATTGTTACTTTCACGGTGCGTACGTGTAGAAAATATACAAATGAGTCTTAGTTTGGTAAAGAACTCTAAAAATAGAATTAACAGAGAAAATTTAAAAAATACAAGATCAGATCAGATACTTACATAACAAAAATAAGTATTATAAAGAGATGAAATAATCTGTCTGTGTATAAGGGGTCTGTGTCCTGTCACTTCACTGTATGCACAACTGAATGCCCTCTGGCGTGGTGGGAATTGCAGAGCTCCTATATTGTCTTCTGAAACACCTGGTATTGACAGCGGATGGGAAAGGGGAGTGGATTTAATAGACTGCTCTTCTGCAGAAGTCAAAAAACACACAAATGAGCAGTTGTGAAAAGAGAAAGAAAATAAAGGACAAAACAAGGTTTCTCTTCTCCAGCTAGGGATACTATGAACCTGAAGAGACATCCGCTACCATGGAAGCTTAGTCAGATGCTGAGATGTTGTACTCCAGCAGAGCTTCCCTGTCTTCAGAGGGGCTAGTCCAGCTTACACCAGCTCACATCTCACCTGTAACATTCACACTTCCCAATCAAGTCAAAGTTTAGTTCTGTCAAGAAAGAGGAATAGTAAATAAGTCTTTCAGTTACTGTGGAGGAATTAGGAGTCCTGTAAATCTGCATCCTATCTTGAGACGTAAACCTCAGGCTACCCTCTTCTTGGCATGGAGTGGGGGACATAGGAAGTGGTGTTCTCTTTTCATCTTGGTGAGAGGCAATTTTGAAGAATATTTTTTTAGCGGCTACTAAATAATATGGTTATCTTGCTAACTAATCAGTTAGCTAACAAATACACATAGCTGCTGGTCTCCAGAGAAAAATGTTTGAGCTTTGTCACCAGTGGAACTGGCTGTTTTGTCCTAGTCTGAAGCCCAGCAGCAAATGAAAGCACATGCGATCTGGGTAATCAGGTGATCAGAGACCCAAAATAAAATGGGAGCTGCTTCATCTGTGACCTGGGATATGGAGGCGTAGTGTTGCTACCTACTCTCTGGGGTGATGCAGTCTCTGGACACACTGAATCTGTTAAATGAAACTCCACTGCTTTTCATTTGTGTAGCTTCTTTCGCCACAATTATCTGCTGTTTTAACATAGCATTTTTGTTCTCTCTGCCGGATCCTTAAAATAACAAATAGTGTCTTGGCTACAATGACAATGGGTTATTTAAAGGAGTGTGCAGAATTGCTGATAAAGGGGAAATTCCAAGGACAGGCAAAAACATTTGGGATTGCTTTGTGGTTGAACAAGCAAGGGCAAAAAGCTTGTTAATAATATCAGATTATTATTTCCTTTAAAAACAGATTAGGTTTTCATGACCCACAGCATGAAAATTCTTTTCAAACAGGCATCCTTATTAAAAAGGTTTCTCTTTGCTTGTGGCTGGATCTGTTTAGCTGAGTTGGATGATACATTATCAACATGTTGTGAGACAACAAGCCATTTAGTTTAAGATCTCAAAATATGAGATTTGCTTGCATTTGGGATAAGGAAGTTATTTTGCTATCTTAGCAGAAGAAGGTATCCATCAGAATATCCTGCCAATATTATGTCACTGGTAGGGCCAGTTTATCACTTAAGAGCTATTCTTTTATGAATCACTGAGTTTTGCCCTATGCAATTTGTTTATTTAGAATGCCCGCTCCTTTAGAGAGGGACCACATCTCCCTCGGGACAGGTATGATTGAGTGTGCACATATCATAGAATCATAGAATCGTAGAATCCTAGGGTTGGAAGGGACCTCTGGAGATCATCTAGTCCAACCCCCCTGCCAGAGCAGGGCCACCTTAGAGCAGGTTGCACAGGAACGCGTCCAGGCGGGTTTTGAATGTCTCCAGAGACGGAGACTCCCCCACCTCCCTGGGCAGCCTGTTCCAGTGCTCTGCCACCCTCAAGGTAAAGAAGTTCCTCCTCATGTTTAGGTGGAACTTCCTGTGCTCAAGTATATCTTCATTTCTATTTCTGGTTTATAAAACAGAAGTGCCTGTCAGCTTTTCCAAACAACTGTCCTTGCAGCTATGCTATCATGGCACACAGGTTTCATTTAATATTGAATCCAGTACTTTTAATCCAGAACGCAGCTCATTTACTTGTTGCTCACTGAGATGTCAGCCTGCATACATTACCAGCACATTAAATTCCTGTCCAACTCTGGATTCACAGCCCAAGGAGCAGCGCTCAATGCAAACCTGTGCCCTAATGTTCCCCAGCCCCAAGCTGGTGATTTGTGAAGTTCTCCTTTGGGTCTTTCTGTGGGGACTGTGGCTGCCTAAGCCCTCTCCAAAACTGTATTTCCCTAATGTAGGTAACATTTATCTTCAAAATTATGATGGTTGGCTGTATAATTTAAATTTAGTCATATAATCTGAAGACACTCTTTATTCAGGTTTTAGTATTTTATATACCAGTTGAAGATGGCAATAAACTCAATTAACTAGGCTGATATAAACCTTATTTAAATCAAATTAAGTGCATTTCTGCAGTGGTTAGCATCTATTTCATTAATTGTGATTAAAAACTGCTTGGGAGTTAACTTGGTATGACTCTGAATATAGATAAAGCCAAAGGAAGGCAGAACTGGCAGCTGAGCCTGAACCGGACTGGAAAGTTTGGAGTCCTTCTTTGTACCCAGAACACCAGAGCTTTGTTTGTTTTAATTAAAACTGGGATCCTGCAGAATGTAATGGATGTTGTTTAGAAAAGCTGCGTGCTTGTTTCTGATAATTGGATTTTTCTAGCCCAGATTAATATCCTACTATGCCATTTCACTGAGTCCGAGAGGATTCCTCCAAAAACAAATGCTGAAGCCTGTAACCACCTCATTAAGATAAACTTACAACAACATCTTGGGTTCACATAAGGAGTTCCTTTCTCTTTTTCTGGAAAGAGGCCACAGTTTGTTTAGCCTGGCAAAAACTGATTTTTGTGTATGCAAAAAAAAAGCTTTTTATGCCATTACTGCTGAATCATTGTGTCTCGAGTAGCACGAATTTGGACTTCTAAACTTTGACAGGGGTCTGCGGAAACCGATTTTGAGACGTTTACAGTGCCCAAATAATGAAAAATAGAGTATATATGTAAATGTAAATATTTCCAGGGAACTTGTGGCAGGTAGTCTCACACCAGAGAGAGACTGACAAACACACCTGCCAATACTTGATGCTGTAAAGAATAGCTATTCTGTTTATTTATCAAAATGATATTATTTATTTGTGGTTTATGCTTTATATATTATGTAGCAATGTAACTAGTGCTGTTCGTTAAGATGAAGGCTTGTTTACTATATGATCAGCTAGTATGATAATGACAGAACTAATTCACAAGTGCTGGATTTTGGGTGTTTTTTTGTTTCTGCTTTTTTTTTTTCTTAAGGATTGATACAGAAAACTCCCGATACAATTTATCCCTATGGAATATAAACCCCAAAAAAGCTGGCTAGCCTATCTAGGAAGAAGCTGTTGGAAAACCTCAGTGGAAAAATATTTGGAGGCACTGGGGGAGAATGGGAGGGGCAAAAATGTCATTGTGAGTATCTAAAATGTATGTGAAGATGATCGGAAGCGTATCAATGAACAGAGTTGAGGGAGCATCTGCCGTTGCATGTGCTTGTGCCTGTCACATATGCAAGTCACCCAGGCTCTACAAAGTACTGATGTACAAATCTAACTTTAAACCTGAGAGCAGACCCACAGCGCTTGCACACGTTGAAATCTTTGTAGGCTCACGGGAGCTCCCCTTGCTTGGTGAGGGATGGTTTTAGATTGAAACTTGTGCAATGCCTAGCTTTACTCAGAACTTCTTCCCAGGGCAAATTTCACATCAGAAGCTGTAAAATCAAGTAATGTCACATTTAGAGAGGTAAAATTTTAGTATCCACTTACAGAAATATATTCTTTTAAAGCAATATTTAAAAAAAAAAAATCTTATTTCTGGCTCTGATGACAAACAGTACCTTGTATACTAAACATACCAAATGCAGCTTAAAAGAATGTATGGAGAGCAGTCATGATGTTTGTAACTAAGTACTGGCTGAAGGAAGTGTCCTCACACAGAGAAACAGAGGGATACGTTTTAATCTCATTTAGGGATGTGCATTTCAGTTCTGTAGTAAGGTAAAGGTGAAATGTTTCATTCCATATATCTTATCTCAGGTATTTTCTTCAGGCTACATAGTTCCACAGGATATTTAAAATAACTGTAATGGAGATTTCATGTGCTGGGTGAACTAGGCAGGTCCCAAAAGTGTATTTGAAAACACTCTCCTCCAGGTGTCAGTTGGAAGCTGGGATGTAATGAAGCTGGTGGGTGCCAGCAGGCACAGCGATTGTATCTGCAATACCTGCATGTTTTGCGTGATTTCCTGACATATTTGTTTGCAATGTGCAAGAAGCCGATGTCACGATATTTTCTAAATGAGACATGCCAGATATATAAATTATATAAACTTTAACTTAATTCTGGGGATATTTTCTTGGAATTTTGGAGGATAAATATTTCATAAGAAGATCTGTCTGGGGCCAGCTCAGTGAGTTGGTGTGCTGTCTGCAGGAGTGGCCAGTGGTAGATGACTGAGGAGGAGGGTAGGAAGTGAGGCATTCTCTAGGGTGTTCCTTTCCCTGGTAAGCACTTTTAGCTGCTGGCCATCGGTGTGTTAGAGACTTCCAGAGGCATAAGCTGTACCTAGACCATTCTGTTCATCATTTTCTTTTGGATATGATGGTTTAATTTTTCTGAAGCCAGTTATACTTTGGCAGTCACAACATGCTGTGGGAATTAATTCTGCATTTAATATGTAGGATGTCCCTGTTTCCTGATATTGATGTTATTCCCATTTGCCTTGTGCTCAACCGCAGAGATCCTGGGGCATCACTGACCAGGATTGCTTCACTTTCCTCCCAGCAGTGTTCAGGTTAAAGCACTCACTAATCTACATAACGTGCTCATTTTCTACACACCAGACTGCCACATACTGACAAATACCTGCCAGCAGCTATGGGTTTTGGGAAATTCCAGGTAAACATGATCCCTCAGCCTCTCACAGGTAACAGCTGCTACTTTTGCTCAAAGGGAATTCCCACTGACTTTGATCTGTAGGAGAGGACATCACCCCTCGTTTGCTTCCCTACGGTGAGGTAACAGACAGTAGCTAAAATGTTTGTTGAGGACATGCGATAGCAGTTACTTCCCAAGCAGCAGGACTTTTCCACAGCTTACCGTAGTCATACACACTTTGCTCTTAATGGAGCCGTTCTCTATCTGCCCCAGTGAAAGCACAACCAGAGTCTGAGCCAAAAAGCAGCAGGTAAGAACAGGACAAATACCAGTTATTTCTTTGGTATGACCTGTGGAAATCTGCAGGCATGTTGGATTTTGGCCTTTTTGCCTTCAAAGTTTGCTGTCTTCAGTGCATGGAAAAGCACTGAAGCTGTTAGGAGGTTTCCTTTCATTGCATAATGTTAATTTCAATATCATTCATTAAAACAAAACAATTATTAGCTTTGCTTACTTTGGGCATGATGCACTGGCCAACCTCCTGGGTTTATTTTGTGCTACGCACCATAGAAACTTGTAAGACTGCTTGCCCAAGAGAGGTTAACACACACACATCCTGAAAAGTGGATGAAATAAAAGAGAGGATCTGAATGGGCAGGAAAAGGAAAAGGAGGGTAGCAAATACAGCATGAAGCACAACAGTTCCTAGTCTTGTGACAGAGCCTTTTACAATCTCAGTGTCCAAAAAGACCATTTACCATTGACCATTTACATGGACTCTTCCAGACTTTGAGCATCAAAGTGTTGGTATTTTGTGTCATTCTGGCCTGAAAAAAAGGCACAAAGGTCCTTTAAAATCATTGTATTCACCACATTTGGTATGTGTGTCAAACAGGCAGGTAATGCAGCATCAAAGGTGCCTTCTGAGCATCAAGGGAAGGTCTTGGGGATTGTTTAAGGGCATTTTCTCTCTGCAGACATCTGATAATGTTAATTAACAAGGAGAAAGATCTCCTCTAACACTAGGTAGGCAGCCAATGCAGAAATGGGGGGGTTGAGTGTGTACCCTAATTCACAATTACTTGTCAGAAGTGCTTCCCTGTAGCAATACTTTTCCACAGCCCTGCTTTCAGGCCAGAAGGGTTGCTGATTGCAAGAGAACGTTTTGAACCACTCCAATGCTGCAGTGTTTATTCTCATACAGACAGACCCTGCCACCATGCTGTTGTTCTTGGCCTCAGAGAGCTTCAGAGAAGGTTTTGCCTTACATTCAGTGGCCAAGGCCATTATTCACGGACAGATTTATCTGGTTGTGAGCCCCATCTCCACCCCAAGCTTGCTGTGTGACTAGCAGCCGGTCACTCTGCTTTTCTGAGTCTCGTTCCCTCTCTGCTAAAATTAAGGCAGCAGTATTTCTGTACCTCACAGTGGGAGCACCCTTTATCTCTCTGGGCGCATTCTCTTTGTCATCTCATAAATCCTGTAAGGATAAAACCCAGGGACTTTTATACATTTCTCCACTCTGGTTGACTGGAGCAGTGGCAGCAGATCCAGGCGTGCTGCTGGTGACCTGGCAGCCCTGGAGCTGCGGATGGCCCAACAGCAGCACACACAAAGCCCACGGCACACACGTCGGGCAGTTGTCCTGCCTACAGACCGCACAGCTGATGGGTGCCAAGTGTACACTGCATAAGATGCACTGGGCAAGCCCTGTACCTTGTGGTACAAGTTTGTGAGATGCAGAAACCCACTGCAGGTGCGGATCAGTTTTTCTGTGTTCTTAGGGTCAATGTGATTTCTGGGTGGAGATGCCCTTTAGCTGCTGCAGCTGCCCAGGGGTGTTGTAGCCTGGGGGCTGGTGCTGCTGAAAACCCATCCTCAACTGCCGCCTGCTGAGCAGGGAGGGAAAACGCAGCAGAAATTCCTGCCTGTGTTCAAGGCTTCCGCAGGTGAGGACCCAAAGCCGTCACTGAACGCCAAAATTCCAGTCCGGGGAAGATGCTAAACACAGTGTCACTGGTTTGTGAATGAAAATCAGCCCACGTTTTCAGGTGCCCGAATAGGAGCAGGGGTGCTGACTTTACAACCATGGCCTGAACTGCTGGTATGTAGATGCAGCCAAGAACTCCGCAGAGTGAGGAAAACCCGATGCAGTAGCAGGTAACAGCTTATAGTAATCCTTTACATGAAGTCATAAAGTGATAGCGCACTGTCTGATTATAGAAAGAGATTCTCATCAGGAGGATTTTGAAATCATAAAGATGCCACTGCAGCATCAGCTGCAAGAAAAAGTTGCTTTTTCTTCAACAAATCCAACCCCTACTTGATCTAAATCAAAATCAGGTCAAGCGCAGTGCACCGGTACCTTAGAAGGCTGGATTTTGTTTGGCACCATGATGTTATGACAAACTTGTTACTGATCCTCTCAGTCATACTCTTTTTCAACTGACTTGTGCAGTTTGCAAAATACACCACAGATCTTCGTATATAAAATAAAGATAATACTTATCCACCTAGATCAAAACCTCTTCTAAGCAGGGCTATTTTGCCAAGTATGTTTACCATGCCTAGTAAAATATGATCTCACCATAATTTATGATTTCTGGAGGGTAGTGTGAAGTAAAAGAAGACTGTTCTAACCTCATTTATGGGTAGCAGGTATGTTTTATTTTTCAAACAGTGATGGAGAAAAAATAAGAACAGGAAGAAACCAAAACTAGATACTGTGCTTCTACCTACATGTAACAAACCTCTAATGCCACCTGCTGAGGAAACACTGAAAATGAGAATGAAGCCTCCAGCAGACTACTAATTGCATTGTTCTTGTTATTGACATATTTTTAAATTCATATTAAATGAAAATACTGCAAGGATTTTAAGAAACTTAGATGAGCAACTGTGAGTACAATAAACAGAATGTATTTTTAAATACCCAAATGATAGGAGTTTCTTCTCAACCCTACTCCAGACACTTACTCCTTGGAATCAAGAAATGGTTCTACTATTGAACTTTAATTTTCTCTTTCTTCATTCCTAAATTATCCACCCAAAAGTTATCCTAAAATTTGCATCCTTTAATGTGGAAGGATAGCTTATTAGCAGCACTATGACTCCTTAGGGACATCGCTTTAGGACTCAGCAATACAGAAAAAAAGAAAAGCTGTTTTCTTAAGCCTCAAGAGAAAGAGTATACAGCCCCAAATACAGCACTGGTCCTTCATAGTAGAAAATAGAAATAGAAAAACAGTGAAGCCTATTTTTGACTATCCTTAAAATGCTTTATGCCAGCATGAACCTTCTGATACCTGAAGAGTTGTACTGTGGCACTAAAATGGAGAATCCAGGCCAATTACAGTTTTTCCTGGGACCATAATGTAAAATTATTATGCAGTATTCAAAGGCATCTTTGCTCATCATTCACCGGTGACAGAAGTTAAACTGCAGAGGCGGCTATTAAGTCTACCTAAAAACTGCCAAGTCCTGTAAAATGTTGGGAATGCAAATCCTAACACAGAGGCCAATAGAAGTTTTTTCTCTGCATTTTGCGCATATCTGTTGCATGCTGCTCCCCTTGCAAATATGCACAAACACTGCTATTATGCAGAAAAGAGAAAAACAACAGGGAAGTGGTTTGAGTGGACAGAACATTGTTAAACTGGAGGCACAGGATTCTAAATAAACCAAAAAGAAACTGTTAGCTAGGTAGATTTATCTCAAAGTAAAATATCTTTAAGTTAGGGGCTTGTTTTCATGTTGATACACAGCATAGAAAGACAGTGTAAAACTACACTAATCCTATATTAAGACGAACCTCTGGCTGCAGCAGTAGCAGTTTTAAAAACAGACATACAACGTTTCACAAAGTAACAGGGCAAAGATAACAAATATATCACAGTAGTTTAGCCATCAAGGTATTAGGTACTTTTTAAAATACTTTCAGATGAGAGGGATGGAAGCAAAAAAGTATTTTTACCCAGTTACATTTGCTGAGAGAAAAATAAACAAGCTGTTTGTGTCATTTATGCGTTTTCTTCCTGAAAGGAAAAAAAGGACTTAGAACATTCAGGACCCTTCTCATTTAAATGTCTGAAACAAAACACAATGGAAGGCATCAACAGTTTGGAAAACAAAGGCTGTCAGTTCATCCACTGCAGACTTCCTGATAAATCCTAACCCCGGTGAGATTTAACAGGCCACACGGTTAACAGCAAAGACCACCCAAGCAGGAGAACAAATAAAAATGGTTAAGCCCGACTTTGTCAAACAGACAGACCTACAACACCTTGGTGCTCTGATGAAAACAGCACGGTAACTTTGAGGATGCTTGTTGGCCTAATTCATGAAAAGGATAAAAGAGAAGGATTTATGAGGTAACGATTTAACTTCCAGTTGGACCTGGCTGTGACACTGTGGTGACTAGCTTGGGAAAGTGGTCTTCCCACATCTGCCTGAATGCAGGACCATTGAGCAAACTCAGCAACAACACAAGTAAATGAAAAGGTGCTCATCTGATGCTCACCAGGCTGGGTTTGGACTGGAAAGCAAGACGAGTTGAAATGCTTTCCATTTCATTTTTCCGTCTTCATTTCTGGGATGTTCATTGAGCAGATGGCGAAACTGAGCCATAACTATTCTAAGTCACATCCTAGAACCACTGAGCATTAAAAAAAAATAATTCCAAAATCCTTGATCTAAAGGACAACAGTCATATATACTCAGATACATCCCTCTACCTTGCTGGCCCTGTGGTTTTTTGCATTTCTGCAATGTTGATGCTGTAATAAAATAAACATTTCCGGGGCAAAATACAAAAAGAGAACTTAAAAAAAATGGGCATTAATACATTAAATACACTAAATATAATGTATATTAAAATGTAGCTCAAGCTACATACATAGTTTCTTCGGTGTTGCCTAGTAATATGTTGTTTTCAAAATATAGAGAAGTTGCATTTTTTTCTGTGTAACAAAGTTGTTCTGGAATATAATTGACAGAAAAATCAAATGTTTAGAGCCAGTGATGAATGGACTGAACAGACACTGGGCAACTGCTGAAATGATCAGTACTGTTTTGTTTTCCTCACAACATTCACTTCTGAAGTCAACTGATCATCAACATCTATTGTGAAACTTGGAGAAAAGTATCTCAGATTTGGCATTTTAAACTGGCCTTATAAACCTTGATAGCTATAGGTGACTAACAGAGGGTTTTGTTTGGAGGCTTGATATGAATGGAAGTTTCTTTGGAAGAAAGACCATTTAAAACTCTTAAAACAAGCAGAGCCCAAACACACCCTTGCAACACACAGCTGCCAAGGAGATGGTACTAAATGTCTGTACTTAACATGTTCTTGCTACGAAAGCTGGCTCTCTCATTACTTTTTTTTGCCATCCTCTGCAACCTTCGTCCCAAATGCTAGACACCACTGTGATTCAGAAAGATATGGAAATGTAACTGATGAAGCAGATGATGGAGATCAATTAGCTGAGTAAGAAGTGGAAGGCAGAACTCACTTGCAAATGATCTTATAGAAATGGACATACGAATCTTACTTAACCTTGTGAAGTTCCACCGATGTAATTGGCAATATTTTCCTATGTTAAATTAGACCTAATGAGAATTTATCATCTGGTCTTTTGTTAGGTGTTGACTTAAGAAACACGGCTTGCACTTCTAAAGTACTGAAATTTCATATATTAGCACCATAATTTAATTTTGTATTTTTAGAAATGCATCTTTTTTTCTGGCATTTGAGGGCTGTTCAGCAGAAGGCTCTCATGCAACCTTGTTTTTAGTAGATGTAACAAAAAGTCAAAATATGCTATATGGAGCAGGCAACGTGATTCTCTGTGTCTAGGTCCCTTGCAACATAGGCAGAAAGTTGCAGTTTTTGCTTTAGACACAGCTGACATCATCTCTGCATTGTTATGTCTCTTGTATGTGCACAGCGTGATCTAGAAAGCCAGTTATAATGGAGACAATCCCACTGCAAGGCTGATAGTAAAAGCAGCGCACAAAAGAACAGTGTACTGCTACATACAGCAGAGATACATTGCATTTCTATTTGTTGTACCTCTCAACGCGTGCAAATGATTTCCAGATGATGAGTTTTGTTAGTATAGATTTAAGGTAGGATTTTAAATTTCGTTTAAAGGCCTCAAGATAACCTGGGAATAAAAGTCCTCACATTTTAGAGCTGGAGTTGAAAAAAGAATTGCTACATATGTGAACATATGTGATCTGTGATGGATCAGACTACTTCAGTTTAGTTCAAAGACCTATGACTGGTGTTGTCAGGCAACAGATGCTTCAGAGGCAAAGACAAATAGAACTGGTTCATTTTACCTGGGGCACAGGAGGTTGTCCATTGTCTGTATTTCAGGAAATACAAAAACCTTTAGCTGCTATCCCATCCAAAACCCTCATCTCTTTGCATTAACTTAGTATTCTAATGAAAAGCACTTATCTCTTGTAGAAAATACTCGGGTCACCTTCTGAGAACTCTAACTTTGTGCTAGTTTTTCAAGCTCATAAGAAAATATCCTCATTTCTGAGTCTGTCACTGCCCAGCTTAATGCCTTACTCACAGACAGCTTCCTCAACAAGAACAGAGATGCCGTGGTGCCAAGTGCCCGTGGTAGAGGCTGAGCCCCCATTAGTCAGTTTAACACTCTGCCCTCGTCTAGAGTAGCTTTAAGTACCTTTCCACCTCTCTCCATCTATCTCCACAGGTCCAGAACATGGACAATTTGTTCCATTACCCCATGGAAAACCATCAGGGGACAGCTTGCTTTTCTTCAGCCAAGAGAGCCACAAGGTGCGCAACACCCCACTCTCCTCTCTCCCAGGCCCCACAGAGGTGAGCGTAGCAATAGCTCAGGCATGGCTTTGTGTACCCATAACTTGCTGAAATGGGTCCCCTGGACTTGAGAATTCCATAGAATCATAGAATGGTTTGGGTTGGAAGGGACCTTAAGTATCATCTAGTTCCAGGGACACCTCCCACTAGACCAGGCTGCTCAAAGTCCCATCCAGCCTGGCCTTGAACACCTCCAGGGACTGGATTACTGTATTTACTATATTTATTTATTTTATCTGCTTTGCCGTCTGTTCTCACTCTGCTGCAGCAGCCAGTGCCATGACATCAGGACACGTAGGCACTGAGCTGGCACTCAGCTTGGCAAGTTAGGTCCAACCAGCAATGAACTGCAGTTTGGAATTCAACAGACACAGTCTGGCCAAGAAACTTCACAGATACGTAATTATGTTTCAGCCTCTGTTTGAAATGATGGAAACTACACCCGGTCACCACATCTAAATGTGAGGTCGCAGATTTTGAAGCCTAATTCTGTGCTGTTTTAAAAAACAAACAGAACTCTTGCCCTTTATTGCAAACCTGGTCACAAACATAGTTATCCACAGTAATACAGAGCATTAAAATAAACGTTTTATAAACAAAATACTTTTATTAGACTAGTACATGGGTTATTTTAAATCAAGAGTTAAAACACAGTTGGTACCAAACTACTGTTTCAGTTCATTTCACTAAAGTCAAAGTTACTGTAGATTAACCTCAGGAGACAACATTAATCTGAAAAAAAAAAAGTTTCTTAAAAATATAAGATGGAATTTCTTTTTCCTCTTTTTATTTAGTGTCTTTCAGCAATATAAACTAGACAGCTTAGCTAATAGAGCATAACACTAAGCAAAATCAGAACTTAAATGGAACTGAATATAGACTGTTTTATTGATCTATTCCTGCTTCTGATGTGAAAATTATCCCATCGCTACGTTTATGTTTCGATTTCATTAAATATAATTATTTTTCATTAGGCTTTCTCTAAGAGCTCCATCCAAGAAAAACATCTTTATTATTTAGAGATACTCCAGACACCTAATCCATCTTATTGGGTAACTGCTTCTAAGAAGACTCCTAGGTAGAAAAATCACTTCCATTGTTTCTTCTTGTTTTATAGAAGCATCCTAACACTATTGCCCAATCTGGACACTGGTAGTCACATCCAGCCTAGTACAGAACCCAGCAATGGAAAAAATATACTCGTGTGTGGCCTCTACAGACCACACTGTCACCTGAGTGTTCAGTTACAGTGGTTTTTCATAGATTTAAGAAAAAGACTGGCCATGTGCAAAACAAAGAGCAGCCTCTTCTAAAACAAGAGACCCTTAGACCCTTTATACAATAAGCAGGCTCGACATCCCGCTTCAGAATGATGCAGTGGCAAGAGAATATGAGCCCCAATTTATATATCCTTTAAGGCCACAGGCAGAATTGTGAATTATTACTATTTGTTGTTTTAAATCTCAGCTGCATCGGGAAGCTCATTCTGAAGGAAATTCTGTTACTCTGATGCTGTGCAAACACTGCAGAGCTACGCTGCAGCTCCTCTGGGATGCTGTTGTAAGCAAAGCTGTTGCTTTTGTATCAGACAGTATGGTTAAAAGAGATTACTTCAAATACATTATCTTTTCAGGGATCCATCTGACCTTTTGGATACATTTCTATTTTTACACAGTATTCCTCATAGGCTCAATGATCTTTATTATTTTTCTCTGGGTCCTTGATTATAAGTAACATTATTAGCAACGTTTTGCTCATCAGCTAAACCAGTGACCATTTTCATGCTCTTTCCAAAATCTTAAATTAGGCTTCTTACTTCAGTAACAAAGGTGTGTCAAGTCAGTCCAGCTGGCTCATGTTACATGTGGCCACTTAGTATACCGCTGTAATTGGCTCATTTTCCGCATATGCCCATTTCCTCAAAGGCGCGGGTGGGGCCTGCCTCTGCTCTCTTCATTGCGCTCAAAGGTCTTGGCTAGGTAAGACAAAGAACCTGGACTACTTTACCCTTTTTAAGGGACAATTGGATGAAAGGGGTTTGAACTTTAAAAATGAGTATTTCCTTTTTTTTTTCCCCCACCCTCAATGTAGGAGCAACATATTTTGATGCAACCTAAACTCTTTGACAAATAACTCAATCCATATCAGTAATAGACTCCTCTAAACTGGATCTGTTATCCTATGCAAGACTTAAATACATTAACTTAAATTTGCCTCAAGTTAAACAAAGGAAACTTTCTTGTATGTAGGATTCCTTCTACACACGCATTTCCTCGTAGGTTTCTGTACTTTTTGCTGACCTTTCTTTGCTGCCCACATGCCAGACACTCTTCTGCCAGCACCTCAATATCCCTGTTCTCAAAAGATTTGTCATGGATTTATACTAGAATATAAAATGTGATTGCTCAGATATGCTCATATATCCAGCCCAATGTATATATAGTAAACAGATTTTGAAAAACACAGGTTTTCCAACAAGTGTTTATACTTCCATTTAATATGTGAATACTTTCCCATTATATAGTAACAATATGAACTACAGAAAAAATAAATTATTAAGATAATGATCTGGGAAAGAGAAATCTCAGTTTTTTAAGAGAGTCATCTCCTGCATCTAGTGGAAACAGCATATACGCTTTATATATAAAGCTGTACATAGTACTGTAATACATATGACAAAATTTTCCAGTTTCCTGGAAGGGAGTCATGAAAGCCATTTACAAACAACTAGTTCATATTTTCTCCAGAGTAAATCACATGAAATACATGTAGAAATTGGAGTAAGGAGGGATTGTGTAGCAGTGCCATTAAAACAGTCAAAAAAAAGCATTGATCCTGCAGTTGAATCTGGGTAGTCCACACCTGAGCAAGACCAAGAACAATTTCTCCAAAAGTTCTGATCAAAATCCACTAATAAAATCAGACAGTACAATAATATTAGCTTTTAAAGAGCTTGACAGTACAGTAAGACCACTGAAAATATCCCTGTTTTATCAATGACATTCCAACAAAAATCATAATCTGAATTACAAGTATACTGCATAGCTGCATAAGCACCAAGATAATATAAAGTAAAAACTTATCCATCAAGTCCCTCTGATAAATGGTCCCCTACACAAATGCAATTTTTTAATGTATATTTAAGTACTTTCGGCAAGAGGTACAGATTCCATGAAAGAAAAATCACTGCAAAGTCTGAAAAAGAATTTAAAACTTGAAAAAAGATCAAAGGTATAGCATTTTCTAATGGTCGTTTACATGATAAATTCTGTCAATAAATTCTGGGTTTAGAAATAGCAAAATTCACTCCAGTTCCTGAGATAAACTGCAGATCAATTGTGAAGATTTACCAGATTGTACCACACTCTCTTTCTCACCTTCTTTTACACACTGCAAACAAGGTTTGAGAAGTTTCTGCTAAACTTACAAGTCAGCAAAGCGTGTGAAAGATCAAAAACATTCAATTTTTCTTTTCTGCTATAAGAACAAGAGACTGGCGATGTAGGTCAGAGACAGAATGACTTTAGCCACAGTCTGTCAAAATAGTTTCTAGACAGAGGCAGTTGTTTTAAATCAGCTGCACTTGCATCTTTTATGTTAATCTAATTCTTTGTTTCTATTCTGTTTTCACTGACAATTGTGCTTTTACTCATCCACCTGCTGTTTAAGAAAGCATACCATACACGAGTTCAAAATCCTAGGGTCAAATCTTTTAAAAGAGCGTGAGTCACCTAACTGCTCAGCACATCTCTGGAACCGTCAGTGTGCTTCATTACTACTAGCCGTATGGTCAGTTCCTAACTCAGAATTTATTTTGTGCTCCATCTTCTGTAAAACTGCTGGAAGATCCAGAACAGAAGAAATGATATAATGAGGTACTGGGGAGATGTCTACCGGGGTAGTCATTGCTTTGTTCAACCAGACAGTTGCCTTCAAGCCGGCGTTCAGGCCTCCTTGAATATCTGTGTCTAGAGAGTCCCCAACCATGACGCACTCTGCCGGCTGCACCCCCAGGAGGTCGCAACAGTAATGAAATATGGATGGGGCCGGTTTCTCTTCCTTCTGCTCTCCCCCCACCACGATGGCGTCGAAGTAGGGCTGGCAGCCGCAGGCCTCGATCTTCTCCCGCTGCGTCTGCTTGTCGCCGTTGGTGAGGAGGAGCAGGCGGAGGCCTTTCCGCAGCTCGGTGAGCAGGCCCCGCGTGTCCTCAGACAAGGTGAGGTGCTGGAGCCGGGTCGTTTTCCACAGGAAATAGCATTCGGCGGCCAGGTGCCGGTTGGCCTCCCCACCAGTGGTCTCCTGGATGGCCTCCTCCCAGTGGGAGATCCGCAGGTCGGTGATGCACATCTTGGCGGGGTCGTGGCACTCCTTGAGGAGCTTGGCCTGCACCTTGTCGCAGATGAGGCGGGCCTCCCCCTCGCCGTAGTGGTGCTTCGACTGCAGGGCCTTTATCACCTGCAACGGGTGAGAGGCCCTCGTCAGCCCGCCCCCCTCGCTCCCACCCGTTAACGGCCGCTCTGCGGGTCAGGTCGGGTCGGGGCCGGGCAGGCGGCACGGCGGGGGCAGCCCCCGGTGCCGTGAGGGCGAAGGGGACACAGGGACACACACACACACAGGAGCAGGGCAGTACCTCCTCGATGGCGCGCCGCCCCGCCGCCGCCGTGTCCACCAGCGTGTTGTCCAANGGAGTACTGTGTCCAGTTCTGGGCTCCCCAGCTCAAGAGGGACAAGGAATTGCTGGAGAGGGTGCAGCATAGGGCTACAAAGATGATTAGGGGACTGGAACACCTCTCCTATGAAGAAAGACTAAGGGATTAGGTCTCTTTAGCCTGGAAAAGAGGCATCTGAGGGGGGGCCTTATCAACACTTCTAAATACTTGAAGGGTGGGTGTCAGGAGGATGTGACCAGGCTCTTTTCCGTGGTACCCAGTGACAGGACAAGAGGTAACGGGCACAAACTTCAACATAGGAAGTTCCACCTAAACATGAGGAGGAACTTCTTTACCTTGAGGGTGGCAGAGCACTGGAACAGGCTGCCCAGGGAGGTGGTGGAGTCTCCGTCTCTGGAGACATTCAAAACCCGCCTGGACGCGTTCCTGTGCAACCTGCTCTAAGGTGGCCCTGCTCTGGCAGGGGGTTGGAGTAGATGATCTCCAGAGGTCCCTTCCAACCCTATGATTCTGTGATTCTGTGAGCCCGCTGGGAGAGGAGGGTGGCATTGCGCAGGGCCCTGGAGCGGGGCTGTGTGGAGACCCTGCCGGGATCCGCGGAGGGTGGGCTGGGCTGGCAGAAGAAGGGTGGCGGGGGGACCTCCCGCGCCCTGGCTGCCGCCGTGTGGCGGGGTCGCTGTCTCTCTTCAGGATCGGTCTCTGGGTGAGGTATCTGAGAGCCGGCGTCTGGTTTGGAAAACACCTGTTGAAATGCTGCCAGGGGGAAAGTTTGCCGCGAAAGGATTTTCAACCCCCCGCAGGGTTTCCCCCTGGGGCTGGCTGCCTTACCACTGCCGTGGCCGCGGCTTCCGGCAGGGCGAAGCCTGTTGCCGTCCTTGGGAAGTGTGAGTAGGAAATTCTCTTCAGGGTGTCGCTGCCCGGCGCCCAGAGGTGCCGAGCCCTGTCGGTTTGTACTCCGGGGCGTTCCTTAAGCAGGCGTTGGTGAAGAGGAGCTTGCAGGGAGGAGGAGAGCACACACACACACACACACACAAGGGATGGGGTGCGGTTGGGTGTGCAGGTGCGGTGCCTTTCCCAGTGCTGCTGTTCCCTTCTGGAGCATGTCCTCCTCCAGAGTCCCCTGGGGGCAAAGGAAGCCATAGTCCCTTCCACAGCACCAGGAAGATTTGGTGTGGATAATATCAAAACCGATGACTCTGCTAGAAACACTTTGGTATTTGGAGAACTGGTGTATTAGAATATTTGAAATTCCAAAGGTCAATATTTTCTAGAGCAAGTGAATCAGAAAGGCATTTAGATAAAGGCCCAAAAGGCATGATGGAACAGGTTTTACAGTTGCATGTACCAATCTGCGGTTTCAGAATAGATCACTTTCCCCAGGGTGAATCATAGACTGGTTTGGGTT
>VXBO01010550.1:279-17078 GCA_013400135.1 Rhinoptilus africanus
GGGGCGTTCATAGTGCAAAGAAATGCCGGGTCGGTCGGTTCCCTCTCTGGAAAGCTGCCTTTGGAGATGCTTGTAGCTGCTCGGGGTGGAAGTGTCGCCCGGAGCCTTGCAGCCTCTCGGGAGCCTGCTTTAGCTGTTACTCACGGCCAGTTGTGGGATGGAGTGGCGGGGGGGGGGGCGCGGTGCTGCCAAGAGNGTGTTGCCAACAGGAGGTATATTTTCCTGCGTCTTTTGCCAGGCGGGCTTCTGAAACGAGGTGCCAAATATGTCCTGGCAGGGCTTGCTCTCTGCGTCAGGTATTGGATCCACTAGCGTTCTGATGGTGGCGAAACCCCGCACTTGCTTGTCTCCGTCTGCTCGTGACTGGTTTTATCAAACGTAGCCGTTTTCATTGGCCTTAGATGATAGGTGAAACGTGCTTCCTTCGCTTAGTGAGATTCCAACTTGTCCCTTTGTGCGGGGTCACTGGAGTTTCAGTGGACTTGTTAACCTTGCCTTCACCTCAGGTGATTGAAAAAGGCAGGGCTGTAAACATCCCTAGGAGTTGCTTGGAAAACTGTCTGTCTTGTCAAAATATTTTGCAGCGCGGGATGGCGATACTTCTTTTACCTGTGGATAAACTTGTAACGAATGCAGTTGACAACTAAGCACGAGTTCTGTGAGAACCTGTAAGCTGAGAGAAAGGTCAAGCTGGATCCAGCTTAAGGTAAAAAGTGTAATTTATAGTATGGTACTGCTAGTATTCTGTGGCGAGTTCATATTTTTGTGATGGTTTAGGGCCTTGTCAAGATTTAGCTGCTAGAGCTATGGGATTTCAGTTTTGTCTATGTTTTATTTACTGTTCTGTGGCACTGGTTTCAACATAATAGAAGTCACTGCAATAGTTTTAGGATATAAACTTTACGAAGCGTTTAGGACTTTTGGATTAGGGTGATTTTTATTTTAGTTCTGTTTTAAATTCTCCTTTACAGGTGTGAAAAAAGGTGGCCCCTGGGCTGAGGCTTCACAAAAGAAGGTTTGGTCTGGAGTTTGTTTTCATGACACAGGTGAAGACCTTTGGAAAAGAACTTTTATCATGGAAACAAAGTGTCTATAAGTATTAACTAAACCAACATAATATTTTTTTTAAAAAAAAAAGGTTTCTGAGAATACAGAGATACTTTTTCCTTTGTTATCTCAGAAGAAAGAATGTGTCGTGTGTTCCAATTATATAAAGTTGTGTAAAATGTCCCCCTCTGAAGTGTTGGAGGAAACTTATTCAAAGTTCAAAACCAAAATGAAGTGTTTGAAGCTGTTGGTTTCCCCTCTGCCCTCTTCATTTGCACGCTGTGTGTATTGCAGGGGTTTGAGAAGTCTTGAGAACTGAAAATAAATGGAGGTGTTCCACAGGCCAAATATTTATGTGTCCTATCAGGATAGTAAATAAATTTTAAATAACAACTTTGCAGAGTACAGCTTTTCTTAAACAGCAACAAAAAAATCTGGTCACTGGACTGACTGATACTTTTAGGATATGAAAAAAAGTAGATCAGCTTTAAAAATGCATTTTGATGATGCCATTTAAACTATGGATCCGGTTTTGTTCTCTTTGTAATAGAGGAAGCAACTGTTACGGTTTGATGAAGAAATACTAAGTCTTGGTTGAGGAATTTTTATTATACATTGAATATACAATGAATAAAGCTGTCAACTACCTGTTCTAGATGTCATTGGTTAGAAATACTGCCTACTGACACAGTGTATGGAATCCTGTCTTGTCGGAGTCTTTAACAGAGCGGAGCAGGAAAAATGGTCTGAGCACTGCTTACCGTGGTGGGAAATTGCTCTGTGGGATCCCTGGTCGGTCTCCCGTTGGAAGATCAAAATATTCTCCGTTCTTGTCTGTATTTTCTGGGTTTTAATGCTCAAGTGCGAAGAAGTTAATATTGTGAGTAATCGCTGTAATCACTACGGTTAATGTTTGATTTTTGTACATTGTTCACATATTTGTCCAATTTCTTCATTGCTCAAAGTAACCTGTTGTTAACTGTACAAAAATGAAATTATAAATATTATAAATACTGGTTTGCATGTTGAAGCTGATTGTATGTCAGAATCCTTAGCCAAAATCTAAAATACGAAAACCACTCACTATAGAAACTCTTCTGTTAATGCTGAACCTGAGTTAGGTTTTCATGTGCTTCTATATGATTATCTTTAAAGTATTTTCTGATCTAGCCTTAAAAACTATTTAATGTAACTGCAGTTTGGTCAATTAGGTGACTTCGTCCACAGTTTACATTTTGTTGTTGATGGTTCTCTAGGTTTTGTTTCTTTCCTTTTTTTTTTTTTTACATGAATACTGCAGCCTTACATTAACACCAGTTTCATATGAAGGGCTTCTATACATTAAGCATATGCATCGTGTGTGAAGTCCTTTTGTGTTCTATGTCTGTAAAATTGCTGGGTAGCTGAGTATTTGCTGAAATGAGCTGCTGATTGTTTTTTGTGGCTTATAATACTCCTTTGTAGATCTGCTGGTATCTTGTTTGTCCCTCCTGCATCTAGACAATGCATTCCTTCATGTTTTGTGTAACATCTTTTTCTGTGTATGTAGATATGGTAACTGGAAAGAGAAAATTGTGTTCTTAAATTGTCCCTCTTCCCACGCTTAACTTCCCTGTGTCCCAGCATAGCTGGAGTATTGGTCATTAGGGGGAATTTAGAACAGTATTGATTGCTGATATCCAGGAATTCTGGGGAAAAGGGACAAAAATGAGCATTGGGAAACTATGTAGATTTCCTGTCAATACAAATTTATGCTTTGAGACCCTTAAGATCAATAGAGGAGTACTACGGGCAGAATAAAAAAAATAAATAAAAGAAGAGTTCAGGATGTTGGGTGAATAAGCTCTGGAGTTTACTACTGTTTTAAGAGGCTTGGATGCTGGTGCTGTGCCTTCTGTCTGTTGTTCAGTTGTTTAAATCTCTCCCAGTAGTGTTTAGCAAGGTGTAAACTGAGTGGTCAAGTCTAAACCCAGAAGAGCTCTCATCTGCTGTTGTTTGCTCATTTTTAAAATGTAATCAGTCCTTTGAGGGATTTGGGCAAGTTTAAAACAGTATGTTTTTCAGTGCTTGCTTCTGGGACCGTTGTATAATTGCTATGGCTTACGAGTGATTCCCATTGGTTTCTGCATTAATTGCTTGCAAATAATTCACATCTGTGTCACAATATTCTGTATTCTAGCAGTGTTTCATGTAAGAGGTTCATACTCGGAAGCTCAGACAAGAAATGAAGAAAGGTTATTTAAAGCAATGTATGGAATGGGAAACAGCTGTTTTAAGTTGGCAAATTAGGAGAAGAAGAGGTGAATACTTCTGGTATGTCAAAACCGGCTTTTTTTTTCCCCAGAGTTGAGTGTAGGATGGTATGTCCATTTTTATTTGCACAGTATCAGGCACGCCAGTGGAGCCTAGAAATTCATAATTAAAAAAAAAAAAGAGGGAAGAAATTAAGTTTCGTGCATTTTTGCTGGTCTGTGGGAATGGACTGTTCAACGTATATACCCATAACTTGTTTATAACTTGTACACCAGTTTTTAAAATAGTTCACATAGTTTTCTACAAGTCTTTTGCAGTATGCCACACCTTACCCCCCCTTTCTGTTTGTCAAGTGTATTTTTTTATTTCCTGCCGAAACTGGTTGTTGTAGTTGGTGCGCTTTTAAGACAGGGTTTAGCTGAGTTTTGGAGGTTTTAGTTGTTGGGGATTTTGTTTGTTTGTTTGTTTTTTAACCAGGAGATGCGCTGTATATTGTCTCTTTTTGTGAAAAGGATGCTTAAGAGTATTCATAAAGTTTATTCTTGGGTGTTTTAGCTAACCAGGCAATTCCTCACGTAAACTGGAAATTTCTTCATATTTCTTTTCCGAACCACTAATCCTTTTATTATGAAGGTAGTACGACATTTTTACAAATAAGTGCTTTTTTTATGGCTTTGATATTTCATTTTACTTTCAAGGATTTAACAAATGAAAAATAATTGTTCACTTAGTTCCAGTGGCTTATAGTATTATTTTGTACTTACTTTTATAACTGAATATTCAGCCATTCTTACCTCTGTTGGTCTTCTTTTTACAAGCTGTTCTGTCCATGATCAACTCTTGTAAAACCTCATGAATTGGACACTGTAAGCCAGAAATACTAGGGATTCCCTTAATTACTAGATAGACCTTCAGGATAATTTGGGGGGAAAATACGTGTATAATGTGAAAGTGAAAAAATCCAACGTTGAAGACATAGCATAACTGTGAATTCAAATGAGCGGGCCTGAGTAGTTTGTAGAGAATCAAAATACAGTAACTTGTTAGAAGTGTGACAGGAGAGAGGGTGGTAAATCAGCATTATTGTTTGGTTGGGTTTTTTTAGCCTGTCATAAATCTGTGAGTAGGTAAACACACAAGTAGGAGAAGAGGAAAAGAAGTTTAGAGATTCTTGCAAAAGTCCTGATACAATTCTTTTAAAAAAAGCTGTTAAACTCAGCTGTGGTATGGCAAAATAAAATCAGAAGTAGGAAAGAAAAATAACAATTTTTAGTACAAAAAGTTTAAAAAAGTTACATACCAGCATTCAAAGCTAAAAACACGTGTTGATGTGTTTTTGTAACTAATATGGAAAATACAGCGAATGATGATGTCGAAACAAAACTGTATAAAATGAAGTTTATTGAAGAGTTTGCAGGACTGATTTAGCTGTTCCTAAGGATGATAAAAGGCACTTGCAGGAGACTCTAATTAAAACAGAAAAATCAGAGGTTCATGTCAAGTCTCCATGTTGGGCTAAATTAGAAGGGTGGGTCTTGTCTGTTTGGTTGTTGTTTTTTTATAGCAGTTTTTCTGAGTTACTCAAATCAACAAGAACATGATGTCAGGTTTTTACGAGCCCTGCACACCAACAGCATGAACGTAGTCGAAAGTACAGCAGCCTTACTGTTCCACTAGGACTTAAAGAAAACTTTTGGGAGTATTTGACTAGTTGTGCTCTTTTCCAAGCAAGAAAAAAAAGGAAATGTACTTGCAGTTTTTATACTTCACAGAATGATTAGGTTTTGATTTAGCAGAAGTGCTTCAGAAGAACGGAGTGCATTTTTTTCTTACAGTAAGAAGCACCTGCTGTAGAAATAGTGTATTGTATGAAACTTGCTGCAGTGGATGTGCGAGCTTTCAAGTCTGACAGTTTAAGTAGTGAAGATGAAAGTGAGGACAGTTCTTGGGCAGGGGACTTCAAGAGGAATGTGATTCATGGGACATGGTTACTAGCGTAATTACCAGTGCAGCTGCCGTAGTAACTTCTGCCAGTACTAAAAAAAATCTGTCACGGCCAGTGCTGTATTGGTTGTAGTGTAGGTGATAAAGATGGGAGCAGCAGAAGTGCAATACCTTGTCCCACTTCCCAACTTCAGGCCAGTGTACGTGGATGGGGCTGTTTCTGCTAGGTTTCGAGCTGGCACCAAAGCTTCACAGGATTTCCGAAAGTGTTAAGGCTGGGTTAAAATTTTGGCATTGGATGTGGTAAGACTTTGTTTTGGGTTTTCTGTAAATAATAGTGAAAGGGCTGTGATTCAGAGGGACTGAATTACTCTGATAATGAGTAAAATCTATTGAATTCAGTTAAGAAAAAAATACCAACCCTTAAATATTTTGCACTTCTCTTCTTGCACTTTGATTATTCAAGGTTTTATTTCAGTAATAAATTCATTTGCTTCAGTATTGTAATAAATAGGACTTTTCTAC
The DNA here is from genome assembly GCA_013400135.1 of Rhinoptilus africanus. Classification (NCBI taxonomy): domain Eukaryota; kingdom Metazoa; phylum Chordata; class Aves; order Charadriiformes; family Glareolidae; genus Rhinoptilus; species Rhinoptilus africanus. The sequence continues at coordinate 6,049 of VXBO01010550.1, forward strand.
TTCTCTCCATGCTAATACTTTCTGTTTGCCAGTTCTTAAACTATAGGTCAGACTTTTCATTTGTTAATATTTGTTTCCAGTTATCTTGAATGGAACACTTCAGATTTGATCCAAAATGGAATTTGGAGTTAGGAGCTCTTCAAAAATTTTGGGGCATGAGGGATAAACAATGTTCTGCTAGACCCAGACTTTCTTTTAATATGAATTTCTAGTTCAAATGAGAAGAATCTTTTACTGGGAAATGAGGAACTTCTGAAATACTAACCCCAAAACCTCTCATTAACACATGTCATCAAAGCTCAGTTTTCTAGCATTCAATAAGTGCAATTTCCATTTAAAATTCTTAAAGTGATTTGCCAAAGGTCACGCATCAGTCTGCTGTCAAGGGTGGGTCGGGAATTCAGGAACTCTGATTTTTACAGTCACCGCAGTCTATTTGACTGCCTGGCCCTAACATCTGCATTAGCAGATCATAAAATTTCGTCTGTGCAATACATATACTTGTTCTCTCCTATTTAAGAGAATACTTAGCTTCCTTCCTAGCTGTCCTGAGTGTCAATAACATGTATGTACACACACGCAGCCTTCCTAATTTCCTTCACTCTTCCTTATCCTCTTCAGAGAATTGCCGGGTTTGCTCTTCTCAACCTCTCCTCTGCCTGTTGTTTCACTTTTGTCATTTCCACCTCCTGTTTCTTAACAACTTACCTCCTACAGCTTGTTCGGCATTCTTGAGCAAAGGCTTTTGTGGCTTGATTGAGGAAAGAGGTTAAGAGGGGATCCGAAGTTCCAGTATACAAAATGATCACAAGCCTGTTGGTTATTTCATGGAAATGTTCTCTAAGCATCCCTGGCTCTTGCCCCTGCTGACTGCCATGGCACAATTCCTAGAGACTTAAATTTGGGCACAGTGTGAGTCTGTTAGTATTCCTACTGTGGGATTGGACTCTACTATAGGGCAAGCAGAGGCTTCCTGTGCCCCCAGGCACCCCTGGACTGCAAACTCCGCCACAGTGAGCAGTGTGGTTCCGTAGCTGACAGGTCTGGCGTGTGTATGTATGCACTGGGGCTCGGCCCTAATGAAGTGACCTCTTTTGTGGCAGTTATATTGTATATTTTCTTCATCAGAGATGGCTATCAGTTTATGGAATGAGAGTCACATTGCACTTTTGAAAATGCCATTAAAAATTAAGATTCTCTGCAAACTTTATTTTTTGCCCAAAAGTTGTTTGTTTGTTTTTTAAACAATGAAACCTCCAAGCCTGAATATTGTAGTTTAATCCTTTTTCTGTGCCATCCTCAAACCTCTTTCCAATATGGAAAGCAGGGTGAAAACTGGTGTGTTGTTTTTTTTTTTCCTTAAGTTTAAATAATCTCCTTTAAAACCAATGAAACAAAAATAGTTCTAGTTCTAAAATGAAGAGTACAGTTTCAGCTGGTGTAAAATCAGCTCATCCCAGAGTGTTTTTTCTTAACAGTTAAGTCTTCGCAGTTTCCGAAGTGGGTTAACAAATAGAGTTTAATAATCCTTTAGTTTCTCTGCTTTTCTTTGTGTCTTGTTAATTTTTCTGCCTAATGTAAAGGTATGGTACGTTGTACATCTGTCACTTCTGTTTTCCCAATTACATAAATAACTCCATTGTTAAACTCAATCACGGGTGACAAAAGGATATGAAACTCCAGTTTCGGCCAGCGCTCTCAAAGAGGATTTTGCAATTCTTATAATGGTTCGAAAACTCATTGAGCCAGAGACAAACAGTCAATGGATTGGTAACTACAAAGAATCATAGAATCATTCATATCTATGAGTAATATCTGTGACGTGTATAAACCAGGAGGAAGACTCGCATCTGTTTTTCAGGTGGGTAAATTGAGCTGAGGTAAGTGATGTGAACATCGTGTGGGAAACCCAGATGGATCAGAACTTCTGAATCCTAACTGACAATAGAGTTACCCTTCCTGTCCACCCGAAAGTACGTGGTGCTCCTTAGACATGCAGGCTGGGCTTCGAGTGTGTGGTGCATCTCCTGCCATTTTTTATGCCCAGTTATAAAAATATATGGCGCTACTTTTAAGACACAAGGAAGAAAGCCAAAGTTAATTTAGCAAGTTGAAGACTTGACTTGTGCTACTCTGTTCAGAGACAGAACGAAGGGGGAAGGAAGCAAATTCTGTAGCGTAGAAGTTATTATCAAAACCAAATTGATTTTAAACATGAAGCAGGTGGGTCTTTTTAGAAAGTTAAGAGCATGATTCTTGTGTGTCCACAGCACTGTAGCCTTTAGAGTGGAAGTGAGGTACGGGGATAAGCGTAATGAGTTGGTGCTGAGTAGGAGGTTGAGCGCGCACTGGATGTGGTGGCCTGGCTCGTAGAGTTAATGGAATTGTTGCCATCGCCTTTGTGAGCACTTTGGGTTTGGCTCGTAAGCCGCTTACAGCTCCACTTCTGCAGTGAGAATAAAGAACAATCAGCAAGTTTGTACAGAAGCCTCTGGTAGACATCAGCCATGAGATCTAGCCTGGCATTTAATTAAAATTTAATGAAATAAATGTTTTTATAGAAATAATGGGAATCCTAATCCTCTCGTGACCACATTGTGGTGTTCTCCCTCCTAGGTGGGCATGGAGTTTCTGGGTGGCAAAAGCAGGAGTTTTACAAGTAGTCCCTGCACTCTGTCCTGTAAAGCTGTAATTTGAGTACGTTCCGTGTCTGCTAACACAATAGTAGCTACAGGGGTGAAGCAGGACTTGGATAAGTAACAGTTTTGCTCCAGTAGTCTGCAGAGGGAGGGTCCCCACCGCCTCCCTCGTGGAACGAGGACCCTCAGACACAGGCAGCGCCCTGGTAAATGGAGGCTTCTGCCAAAAGATAAAACTGTGTACGCTGCTCCAGTGAAATACATTACGCATTTGTTATTTTCTGGGTAACAGCCAAATCATTTGTTGTCCCTCCACACACACACACACTCCTCCATTTATAAAGGAAGTCTTCAGTCTTTGGAATGTCATACAAAACTGCTCAAACCCAGACTTGAGCAATTGAAATTCAATTAGTTCAATCAGAGCAATTCAATTGACACAGCTGAGTTCTGTGATCCGAACAAAAGATTTTGCTTTAATTGTGTAGGAATATATAAATGGCGATGTGATTGTCTTGTTCCCAGCCCTCCAGAAAGATGTAACGCATTTTGAAGTTTAGTGGTATATGCCCCATTTTGCTGCTTGAGGTTTATATGGTGCCTCAGCCTTTCACAAAACTGCAGGTGAAAACAGTCCCCTGGAAAATAAGAAAGTGTCGGTGTTTTCTCTGTGAAGCACGGTCAACACTGGGAGTTAACGTGTACCGTTACGACTAAATTCGGTAAATGGCTGTCAGCCATTCTGCTTGAAACATCCATTCACGGGATAGTGAATCGCTGGAGGTTGTGTTTCGCAGCTCAACTATAGCGATGCGCGAGTCAAATCTGAAGTTTATCTCGGAGCAGAAGAGGTTATGATGTCTGCTTTTCTCAAATCTATTTATGCTGCTCATTCTACAGTATACAGTGGGGTGCAAAGCCAATGTAAACATGTTTATTCCCAGACGGAGAAATTTCCTTGATTGTTTTCCTTCTGCCACTAGCAGTTGTGCTTTTGGACTTTGCTTTTCCCATGGCGTCTGTGGCTGGTTGCCAGCATTTCTTTTCTCACCATCCTAGGTGCTTCCTTACTATGTCACGTTGACTTTTCTGTGTGTAAGCAAAGACCACAGTCACCATCTTGCTTCCTCTGTGCCTTACTTTGCACAAGCATGAGGCAGTGGTCATCCCAGAGTTCCGGTGTTGCCTACCCCTGTTTTCTGTCACAATCTAAAATGTCATTTTGTCTTTCTGAAAGTGTCTGTGTACGTGAGGCAGCAGCTTATGCATCACATGGTTAAACTGGGGCTTCCCTATCTCTGCCAGCCTTCCTTCGCTGTCTTAGCCATGGAAGATGACATAGCCTTATTTGCTTATGCAAATTAAAATTGAGCATCATCTTTGAAATAAGATTTTTCTCTAGTTCTGAGTAGGGTTGTCTAAACTTCCATATTTCTTCCTATATAAAATCTTAAATGATGAGGTCCTTGGCCATCTGCATGTGGAAAACTTGCACAGTGCCTCACCATCTGACTAATCACCCCTTCGGACGTTGTTTTCTCTAGCTTGACAAATTTCCTCGTGTTACATCCACACAGAGCGATGCTGTGGAGGGCATTGTACAGGAGAGTGGTTTGGTATTTCATCATCTTGCTTTCCCTAGGAAGTATTTTTCCTCATCTCAGATCTCACACAGCCTCGTTTCTCATCACCTCACCCTAGTCAGCCACCAGTCCTGCTCGGTGTTGTGTGCCAGCCTGCATTGTCTGCCAGTTGCATTTAAAAACCTTATTTTCATACGAGGAGGAGTATCCCACAAACAATCCCTTCTCCTAAACAGCCCTTAATTTTCCTTTACTATGATGACTGCAAAAGTCTTCAGACTTACTTGCTGACATGCTGCTGGGACTGTCACTGCTCTTTTGCTCTTTGTTGGCTTGGGCCTCCCAACCTGTCTGTTCTGCTGTTGCCTCTTCTTTCTTTTTTGTGCCCATTGTGGAATTTGTCACGTGTTTATCCTGTTCCAGGGCTCGGCATGAGTGAGTGGCTAGACTTTATAGATATTACAGTAAAACAAATAATGACAGAATATGAAATAGTCAAACACTGAGTCAAGAATGGAAGGCCGTCTAGTCCATACTTCCTTTCAGGGCAGGGGCAGCTGAACAGAACTTTCTTCCTGACGGGTGTTTATGTGGGCTCTCTTGGAGGTAAGTAATGCTGAAATTTCTGCTCCCCAATAATTTGCTCTGGTACATTGCCATCCTCGCTAGTCATGACGTCTAACCCGAGTCTTCCTTGCTGCAGTGTAAGCCTGTTTCTTCTCATACAGGCTGTGAACGGGAAAAAAGGTTCATTTCTTTTTTATTTTTTTTAACACTTTATTTAAAGTACTTACAGACCTTACGGCCTTTGGGTTAGGCCAGCCTCCTCTGTTTCTCCTGCCCTTCCTTGTGAGCTGTTTGCTGAACATCTGATCGTTCTCACTGCCTTTCTGTGTACGGTCTGTGTCGGGTACACCTCTTTTAAGGCACATCATTCCAAAGCTGGGTGCTGTACTCCAGCTGAGACCTGGGTTGTATTTGTCTTTGATCCCCCAAAAGTGCAGCACTGCTGTCAAAATAAATAAATGCTGTTGACTCATGTTCACCTTGTAATTTCTCTGCAACCATTACATTATTTTCTGTAGAGTTATTTAGCTCGTTCGTTCCATCCAGCATTTATGTGATGAAGTGGCGGTAATAATAAGTAGCTGCAGTGGTCAATATGTCAATGAAAAACTGTTCCTAGAGGGAAGTGTGATCCGTGCGAGGAAGTTGCATGGCCTTGAACTGGAAACAACTGGAAAAGATGCTGAAGCTGTTCAAAAGTGGATATAAGCCATCTAATTTTTTATGGTGACTTGGCAGTATCCTTGTAGTCACAAGGTCTGTTAGATCAAATAGCATTGCTTCTCTGATATTTATCCTTTAGGTATGTAGAGGGAGGAATTTTATCCCTTTTCAGCCTTCATTTTTGTGAAGTGCCTATACACTTGATGAGATTCGTAACAAAGGTAGTCTTACGTCGTCTTCTCTGGACTTGTTCTTTGCTGACAAGGACAATTATATTTTTACTAACTCTTCTGGTCCATTTTCTCCTGGGTGTCGCAAGGTGAGGGATCCCGGTTTCATTGCTCAGTCTTGAACCTTAGAGACAACATAAAGAAGCGTAAGTGTACCAGATTGTTCCCTGAAGAGTGAGTCAATGGGCCAAGTGGCTGAACACCCATCCTTCCCATCCACACGGTCCCAGAGTGCTGCAAAGGGTGAGGAGCAAACTCTGCCAGTACTGGACCCAGCAAAATCTTACAAGGATTTTCAGACTGAAAAAAATGCCAGAATGGACAGGAAAGATGAGGGTAGTAAAAGAGAGGAAGGATTTCTTGTTCTCAGTCACTCTCCTTATTGAGTGCAGTACTACTACTCTAGACCTTGGAAAATAACATGTTATTTTCCTCTAAATACGACAAAAGCAAAACCTAGGACTAAGGGGTGGATATGGAATATACCAAAAGGATTTTTGTCTGCTCAGTGTAAAAAGACTTCAAAAACAAACAGGGTGGCTAGGCTCTATATGTTTGTATGTCTTCATATGGATCATGAATTCCCATTTCTGTTTAAGCTAAATTTACGTTTGGGTAAATGGAAGTGCTTTTCCTTTACAGAAATGCTATTACAAAAATAGCGAGTGATTTAATAAAACGAGCTTCACAGAATATTCACAGTTCCCCCTCTCGCGTGCTAGAGTTCAGCGCTGTACAAACAGGATCAGAAATTCTTTGCTTACCTAGCAGCAAACGGGCTGCTTAGTCAGATATGCAAAACACCCTGTTGAGCATACAACGCTGAAATAAAGTTTAGATAATTTAGCCGCCTTCTATAGTGTCATTTGTTGCGGGGTCAGACTTTGCAGATAATAGCTACACAAAGCGCCTCAGCGTGGTGTGTGTCTTGTGAATGAAGCTCAAAGCAGGGATCTTTACGCTGGAATGTGTGCTTGGAGATGAGCTAGGGCAGTAGTCAGAGGCTCTGAATGTTGCTGCTGCTTATGTGCCGCATTACTCTTTTTGAAAATTCCCAGAGCTTGCAATACGTTCTGTATATTTAAAAGCCCCATGAGGGGAGGAATAAAATATGATCTTCTTTCCTTCGTGTTTCATGAATAGCTTCTTTCTTGAAAATACAAAATGATGCAACCTTGTTTATTTTCTTACGTCTACTTCTGCTGTTTTTACAGTAATCTTAAAAATGTACTCTTTCTGTCATTGTTCCTTAAATATTTGCTTTCCTATCTCAGCCTCATGAGTGGAAAACCATGGGAAATGGATGTTTGGGGTTTATTAATGTTTTCAATTCTTCTGGAAGTTGAGAGTTCTAGAAATCACTGCAGCAGGGGCAAAACAGAGTTCCATTTTCAAATCTTGTTTCTGTATGTGGAAAGTCTGCGGCCACCCTCTGTTTTTTTTCCGAGGCAGTTCCACAGGTCAGTCAGGCATTCAAAACTCCAATTAATTTGTGTGAAAACAAGGTTAAAAAAATAATAAAAATCAGTTGGCAGTTATGAGCTATCTTACTACAAGCAGCAGAACACACAGGAATGCCAGCTAGTGTGATTTAGCGTGTGTGCCTATCAAGAAAGGCGAGTGTTCATCTGAGGAAATAGGTAGACGTATAGGATGAGATTCTGAAAATAGGGAAGGGCTGAAGGATGTGTGCAGGGATGCAGAGCTGCGTGCCGAATGTATCTGCTCCCTTGCAGTGACCATCCATGCAAATCGAGCTTTTGGGCACGCAGAGGAGCTATGCTTGTTTTACAGGGCATAGATCTAATTTGCACACAAGCTCGTGACAAGTGATAATGCAAATTAGAAGTCAAATTACTGGAGTGTTTTGTATTAATTAGTATGTTTGTGAACTTTTAAAACACTCCGATATACTTGGTCATATATACTTGAAGATACATCTCTGCATACAGGTTACCAAAGGTAAGTTCTGGTACAAGGAAAAGTACAAGGACAGTAAAATGATACAAACCAGTCACCTTTGGTTTTTTGTTCTGTGAGATAAAACAGAGGCATTCTGATGTATTATTTACTAGCTAGAGGTGAATACTGAGGGTGGCTTTTTGTTCCTCTAAAATGAACAGGGGCTCACAACTTCTGGTTTTCACAGACACCAGCAAAATATTTTCCCCTTGATTTGATCTTCAGCTCGTTCCAGCTTTCCACCTTCCTTCTGTAACTACTCACGCTATGTCTTCACTCAGCATCTCTGAACACAAGGGAAGCACGGGTGGAGCTTAAAGGTAGGGGTAGGACATGAGTTTAAGCAGAGCAAGGTAGTACTTGATTTATTTATTTATCTACAAAGGGCTTCTATCACAAATTCACTTTATAATCATAGGGCAATGTTGGACTCTCCAGAAATGCCTAAACTCTGCTCAAATAAAAGTGCGCAATAAAGAAGGGACAGGAGTATAGAAGTACCTATAGAGAGCGTGTTTTACCTTTTCTGTTTGTTTTTTGTTGTTTTTTTTTTTTGTTGGTGGTGTTTGGTTTTTTGGTTTTTGTAGGGTTTTTTTAAAGGGTATCCTCTAGATTCCTGCCAAAAGGTCCTATTACTGAATCCTGTACGTTAAGCTCGTTAAGTGTTTTAATTAAAAAGAGTAAGCGCTGCCCTTAAGTCTTGATGAGATGCACACATGTGTTGTTTCCTCTGTTGAGATTCATCTCCTCCAGGGGGGGAGGAGGCCCCCTCTTCCCGTGGCCTAATCCTGCTTTGACAGAACCCCCGCGGCTGACTTGAGGCCTGACTGAGGGTGGGAACCCACAGATTTAGAGAACACTTGCACAATTGATCATGTATACAGAAAGCCATTTTTTAATTGATGGTTGAAGTGTTGAAACTGGGGGAGAAATGCTCCTGTGATCCTTAGTGTTGCTGCCCCCTTTGATCTCCTTGGCAATCCCTCTGTTTAGGCAAGTCAGATCCTTAGTCTTTTATTGAGGTTTTGGTACAGGCAGGTGCACCTCACCGCAGTGATTTTTGGGATCTGCCCTGCCCTTTTATAATTTCACAGTTCCTTTCTTTGGCGATTCTTTGATCACCTCCGATCTGAGATGCCATCACATCTCAGATCCCTGCAAGATGCCATTGCTTTCTAGGGTGTGCCTCCTCTTGGCAGATCAGTTCTCAATGCTCAGTGGGGTTATCCTAAAGTCGGATAGTCTCCCATTGCTAGCCTATACCAGCACTTTTTAGGGATTTCCATCCTACCTGGAGAGTAGAAGACAACAGGATAAGGAAAACCCCAGCTTTGCATTTTGACAGGTGATACTGTTTCAGCAGGAGACCAATAACTATTTGAGGATTTCCAGATTGTTTCAAAAGGAGGACTGGAATGAGCTGTGCCGAGGATAAGTGGAGCAGAAGGAGCAGGGTCCATATCCGTGGTATCGCCATGATCAAAACTGGACCAGGTCATCTTCAGATGCAGTAGGCTCATGAGCAAGTGAAGGTCAGCGAGCACGGTAATGTACCGAGGAGTACTCGGAAACAGGCTTTGAATGAACTAGGCCACCCCATTCAGCACCTCAAACAACAATGAGAAGATGTCTACTAATTAGGCAGACCAAGTGAAACGACCTGAACGTAATTGCAGTTGTGCAGACCTGCGGAATCGCGCTGCTCGGAAGGGGCTGCAACTGGGCGTCAGCCATAGCGCTGCCCTTCTCCTCGCCTGCTCCCCCCAGGATAGAGGTCACACCTTGAGGTAAGGGGAATGTGCTGCCGCGGTGAGGTTAGTACTGGGAAAGTGTTCAAATGAGGGAGGCAGATCCCGCTACCTGCTGGTTACTGAGGTCCAATAGTCTTTATTTCATAACTGAAACTGTAGGGAATATCCTGTGATAACGAGGAGTAGAAGCCATGTGCTTACCTGGTGAAGCTGATCAAAGGACTGATTTGGGGTTAACCAACCACCAGCTTGCCTTATGAAGTTTTTTTTTGATGGGATAAGCATACTTCCTTCTTATTTGTTCATTAATAGCAGTGAATGTATTTTAGCCTTTCTTTCAAGGTCGAAGAATGATCACTAAATGTTTAGCTAGACAACAGCTTGTCTTTCAAACAACAGCAATGAAGTGCCACGATGTTTCTAACCTTCCCGTTTATTCTTGCTTCACTGTTTGTGTGACTTGCCTGTCAGTGTGGCTGCAACTTAGCACTGAAATGAAACCATTGCCTAATATACATGGTCAGATATTCCAAAAAAATAGTCTTCTCTTTGCGTGGATGACTGTGACTGTCTGGTGAATGTCATCTGTGTTAAAGTGCTTTTAACTTGTTGCCCAACAAAAAATGTGGTATAGCAGCGCTTTGTTAGCATTTACATTTTTCTGGACATATCCGCTGCAGTTTCTAGGGTCTTATTTATGTTTCTGGCTCTGGAATTCTGCATCTCTGGGTTTCTAGAAATAGTTTGTTAATCTTTCACACGTTTAGTAAACATATATCCCAAAGCAGACTTTATTTTGTCTTTTGCTTAGGCGCTGTGTGCACAGAGCACAGCATAAGTGTTGCTAACTATACTTGATTTTAAGAAGTGGAAGTAATTAATAAGGTAAAGCCCTTAGTGTACACAAGTTTGGACCAGGAGGGATTCATGTTCTATGAAATTTGCATAAAAGAAAGGCGTTTCTGGCTATCTTTAAATTTAACATTATTTTATATAAATATGTTCCTAATGGGTTTGTAGTGAAATTTCTTTTTACCAGTTTCCCGTGATTTGCAGATGTGTTGTTCCTCAGCAAAAATATCTGGCATGGCTATTTTCATAGAATCACAGAGTGGTTTGGGTGGGAAGGGACCTTAAAGCTCCCCCAGTGCCCCCCCTGCCCTGGGCAGGGACACCTCCCACCAGCCCAGGCTGCTCCAAGCCCCGTCCAACCTGGCCTTGAACCCCTCCAGGGATGGGGCAGCCACAGCTTCTCTGGGCAGCCTGGGCCAGGGGCTCACCCCCCTCACAGCAAAGGATTTCTGCCGCAGATCTCATCTCAATCTCCCCTCTGTCAGTTTAAAACTGTTACCCCTCATCCTATCACTACATGCCCTTGTAGAAAGTCCCTCTCCAGCTTTCTTGTAGGCCCCCTTCAAAGACTGGAAGGGCAGTTAGGGACTGGAAGGGGCTCTAAGGTCTCCCTGGAGCCTTCTCTTCTCCAGGCTGAACCCCCCCACAACTCTCCTTGTCTGTCTTTGTAGAGAGGTGCTTCAGCCCTCTGAGCACATTTGTGGTCCTCTGGACTCGCTCCAAAAAGGTCCATGCTCTTGTTGTGCTGGGGGCTCCAGCGCTGGAGGCAGCACTGCAGGGGGG
>VXBO01010551.1:0-21801 GCA_013400135.1 Rhinoptilus africanus
ACCCATTCTATGATTCTACAATTTCATGGCATCGAACTGCTGCACCACCTGCTATGATACACAGCCATTCTGATAATAATGACAAAATATTCTTCCACAGTATCCTGCCCTGATGCAACCTTCTTCAGTAAGGAAGGCAAGAGTCTGATAGGCCTGATGAATTTCAAAAAAAAAAAAAAAGTTATTGCTCATTGATCAAAGCTGCAGTGCTATAAAGAAAAGCAGGTGTATCAAAGGTCATGTGTCCAAGAAGGCTGAAATATGATGCAGACAGAACTGTGCGTAAAATAAATAAATAAATAAATATGATAGTTTCTGAACCCTTGTCTTCCCAGTATTAAGACTATTCTATCATAGGTTTGTATGTATGAACTGACTAACCCATGCATTTTGTTAATAGAAGCAGAGCTCAGTAACAGCCTGCCATCCTGCTCAAGCTAGAAAATCTCTATTATCTTTATTGTATCAATGGAGCTCAGATCAGAAATTCTGAAAACAAAATCAAGTAGATGAACATGAACTGTTAAATCAACTCTCTGTAAGTTGTATGCTTCATACTGAGCTTCAGAATGAAGACATTAGATATCAAATATATCAATGAAAAAAATTAGCAAAAGTAACATTTACTAACTGGCTGTTATTTATATCCAGCAATTAAGACATCATATGTTATCAGGGCTCTGAGGAAAAGACTGTATAATAATTCTTTGGCGTACTTTTGTAGAACGTTACAAACTACTTGCAGATTAGTTCCCTATGTGTAGCTTTCAGATGTTAAAAATAAAAAAAACCCAAGAAACAAAAAACAAATTTCCATCCTCAACTACCCATTTCTTCAGTGACACGATTCAATGACCCTCTAAGCCATACTGTGTACACTGCCAACTACATCACTGAACATCTTCAGTTAAAAGTAACATTCAGACAGAACGTTTAAGACTATGTGTGTGCAAACTTCAGTGATCTGCTTAAATCCCAGCGTCGCATATGGTTGCTCAAGCACAACTGTAAGAGACAGGAAATTGTATTCTGCAAGGCAGGAATTTCTGTCAACTGTGACATCCGAGCTAGAACACAGGGTTCTACCGCCTTCGTAATGCTTAATAAGCACTTTAGGGAAAAATAAACTGAAAACTACTGTATTGACAGACATCACTCAATTTACTTTTGCCAGTACGCAGCAAACTAGCACACAACAGAACATGTCAAACCCATTCTGAAATACAGAAGTAACAAACACCCAATCAAACTAACCTATCAATCATTGACAGTGAAAACCAACTTAATTTATAAGACAACAGAATCTGTTAAGAAAAACAAATCTTCTTTTCAAGCACAATAAAAACCAACAATCAATAAATTTAATTCAAAATAGACAAAGTATTTCCTGTACTTACACAACTTCTAGTAAGGGCTGAACTGCTTAAAGAATGAGTTTAGGGATACCTTAATAGGTATCAATTGATATCCAATATACTCAAATGTTGTAAGAGTCTCAGATGCCGTGTTAGTATTCTGCAGCAAACCAAAATGTATTATGATAAGAAACAACTGAAAACAACCATTCTAACACAACAGCTGAAAACAGCACCCTCCGAGCCATGCAGATGCCTGCTTACATGTCTGCAAGCTAGTACAGACCACCTCATCTCATACTGAATACACTTCAACACATCTGCTCTTTCAACGCCACAAACAAGACTGCGCTTCCAACCCATTTCAAGATGGGAATTCTGTCTTAATTTCACTGAAAAGGATCTCTCACCCTGTTTTGTTTTGCCTTTTTTTTTTTTTTAAATAAAAACAGTTTTTGTTTTATTTAGAACAATCCACAACAGATAAGATTCATGAGGCTCCATCTCAGCCAAAACAGTCCTCCTTTGGTGAACATTTGCTTAGTTTTTCCATCTGCTCCATCACATGAGCTCCTTATGATGTCCAGAGAAGAACTCCCAAAACGAAACACTGACACAGCATGTAAGAGACCCAGATCCTGTTCCTGCTATTCACTATAAGCAACAGACTTATTATTCATAACCTTAGAAAAGCAGAGATAAGACCAGAATCTGTTGACATGCAAGCACAGCGCGGAATTTCAAGATCCTCCTTATAGGCACACAAGGGTATAGGATATGAAAAAATAAAATACAGTTTTGGGGAAAATAAAGTTTCCTTATTATTTGTTTTCCTTTATTTCAATCACAAATAAAACTAATTAATCTGTAATGGATGAAAGCCAGTAGCACCATAAATAAATACAAACATTTGAAGAACATGATTTATGGAGAGCTCATATTAAGACAAATCTCTGTCTTATATTTAAAACTATAATTAGTTTGCATAATTCATTCAGCATAATAATATAATAACAGGCATAAATCTTTAATTCCTGACCAAAGAATAAAATGTGGGTTGCTGGTTTATTTCCTAATGCTGCTAAAATGATGTTTCTTTTTGTGAAAGCTATGAAATCTAGACTCAATACCCACAACAAAAATCAATTGTCAAACAGCAACACCTCCTTAATCTTGTACATCTACTGATACTGTACATTTATATACTATCAATGAACTTCTATTTCTTAAAATCCAGACAGGTACCAGGCATTTGTATAAATTAATAAAAGTACCTACATAATGTTTCAGCTTCTGCTTGAGATAAAGGATGCATGTTTATTTTCTAACTTTAAAAACTGCTTAAGTAAAAAAGATCGTCCTCCCCAAAGCAACTAAAAAACTTTATCACAGTCAAAAAAATCTAACGGAGCAAGAAAGTAGGTCTTGAATATGTTGCAAGTTTACTTTTTGTATGTTTTCCCTTTATTTAGAAAAGACCTTCCATACTCAAAAGTAAAAATATATTTTGANGCCTGGAAACACGAAAAAAAACATTGTTATGTGTTTTACAAAATGCTATCAATTCCTATAAAAACAGTTGAAAATAGTTAAATTTTAAAATTACGTCATCCAAATAACATACCTCAAATCCTCCAAAGTCATCGTCGTCCATCTTTCAATTGGTCCTAGAATATAGCAGAAATCTTGATTTAAAAACAAAACAAAAAACCCACTAAAATGTTATATCCCTTTTACTCATAAAATAGCAATAAAAAGTTTGTAAAACTAAAGGTCCAGCCTTCATTTTAGAGAACAGACTTGCGCAGAAGTCGTCACTGTGGTCAAACCCTAAAAGCTCAGCAGCAGAAGTAATATAACGCTCTGCACTCCAGGAAAATGGGTATATTTCATTGGCCAGTCTCATAAGAGAAATGTGCTGATTTTATGATCAACTAGGAGTCAAAAGTCAAAATTACTCATATATTTGTACTTCAGTTACATGGCAGGTGAGTAGAGACCTTCATTTGGATACAACTGCTACCTAGTTTATCTATGTGCTCTTCAAAACCTCATCACATTCTCATTTAGAAATGAGCATTCAGTCTTTCATCCATGTACCCATCTCCACAGGTTAACTGAAATCTCCCATACTTTTAAGTTCTACAAAAAGACTAAGGGACCTAAATAAGANATTAAGACAAATCTCTGTCTTATATTTAAAACTATAATTAGTTTGCATAATTCATTCAGCATAATAATATAATAACAGGCATAAATCTTTAATTCCTGACCAAAGAATAAAATGTGGGTTGCTGGTTTATTTCCTAATGCTGCTAAAATGATGTTTCTTTTTGTGAAAGCTATGAAATCTAGACTCAATACCCACAACAAAAATCAATTGTCAAACAGCAACACCTCCTTAATCTTGTACATCTACTGATACTGTACATTTATATACTATCAATGAACTTCTATTTCTTAAAATCCAGACAGGTACCAGGCATTTGTATAAATTAATAAAAGTACCTACATAATGTTTCAGCTTCTGCTTGAGATAAAGGATGCATGTTTATTTTCTAACTTTAAAAACTGCTTAAGTAAAAAAGATCGTCCTCCCCAAAGCAACTAAAAAACTTTATCACAGTCAAAAAAATCTAACGGAGCAAGAAAGTAGGTCTTGAATATGTTGCAAGTTTACTTTTTGTATGTTTTCCCTTTATTTAGAAAAGACCTTCCATACTCAAAAGTAAAAATATATTTTGAATGAAGAAGTGCCACTTCTTCCCTTGAGATGTCAATCAACCTTTGAACTGGATAAACTCTACTTCACTTCCATCCCTCAAGAAAGTTCAACTTTGAGAAGAGCAGCTTCACAAAATAATTACTCAGGAACATTCTTATGCTGCGTTCTCACTGCTGCCTTTTTTTTTTTATTGTGTATGAACATCCTCTGGGTTCTAATATTGACAGTGAACACAGAAGGACAACAATATATTATTAAGAATTTTTATAGTGATATTATCAATACCTGTAGGAAACACTGCCCAAGCAATAGCAGGGGATGTANCTAAAATGTTATATCCCTTTTACTCATAAAATAGCAATAAAAAGTTTGTAAAACTAAAGGTCCAGCCTTCATTTTAGAGAACAGACTTGCGCAGAAGTCGTCACTGTGGTCAAACCCTAAAAGCTCAGCAGCAGAAGTAATATAACGCTCTGCACTCCAGGAAAATGGGTATATTTCATTGGCCAGTCTCATAAGAGAAATGTGCTGATTTTATGATCAACTAGGAGTCAAAAGTCAAAATTACTCATATATTTGTACTTCAGTTACATGGCAGGTGAGTAGAGACCTTCATTTGGATACAACTGCTACCTAGTTTATCTATGTGCTCTTCAAAACCTCATCACATTCTCATTTAGAAATGAGCATTCAGTCTTTCATCCATGTACCCATCTCCACAGGTTAACTGAAATCTCCCATACTTTTAAGTTCTACAAAAAGACTAAGGGACCTAAATAAGAACTTTTTCACAGAAAGGATGTAAGAGTTAGAACTGCAAGATCTCTTTTAAGAAGCACTTTTTTATTGATCAAAAAAATGGGTATTTTACAATGAGTATATTCAAGGGAAAAGATAAGCACTGCCCATCAATCCTGTCAAACATCTTGTGAAAGCACAAATGCAGAAAAAGCATTCCAAGATAGGAAAACAGAATGATGATATTCTAAAAGCTGTATTTATTGCTCTCGATTATAGCAGTCAAGTCCCAAGTACCTCAACAAATGGTACTGAAAACAGTAGATAACCTAGTCTGGATATACATTAAAAAAGAAAAAGGATTTCTGATAGGATTTCTGACCATCAGATTCCAAAAAGAAGAACTTTCTCCATTAGTAATGAAGATGAACCAATTAAATGCAATCAAGATCTACCATGTACTTTGTAGTTTTGTGTTTATGATTTAAAATATGAAAATATTTTTCATTGTTGAGTTGCTTTTCCAAATCAGCACTGTGATTAAATCCAGAAAGATTTCCTGCTTTTCCCATCTCTTCTTAGCTGTCTGGCAACATCAGCACAAACTACAACTTAGAAAAAGACTGTGGTGAATTTCTGGAAATTTTTCTGCTACCACAGAGGACCTTCCCTAGGTTCCATGGAGGGGCTGATTTAGATCTTACAAACTGATCAGCATTTTTGAGTCGTTGCCCTGAATTCTGTGGCATTTTGATATATTTATAGTTAAATTGCAGTTCCTTTCACAAAAATGCAGGATAAGTTACTCAGCTAATGAAAGTAACTCAAGACATATATGGCTGTTCAAGAAGGGTATTATATGTATTCAAAAAAAAAAATAAATCATTCTGATACGTGAATGAAGGATTATCCAAAAAAACCTTTAGGGTCTTTATAGAATGGGAAAATGTTTGAAAAGTTAATTGACTTCAGTTGAAATAGACTATGGGCTGGAGAAACTTTTATTATTGTGAAAGCACATGCTCAGAAACAGAAGAATTCAAACGGTTTGGAGGAAGTCTCCAAATTAAAGTATTAAAATGTCAGAAGGAGACATGTTCATTTTACCTCCACTGCTGAAAATCACTACCAAGAAAGACTTCAACTCAAACACACATCTTTCAGAGTTTAACAAATCAATTTCCAAGTTCTTATTGATGAACTGAGTTTAAAACACCACTATCACAGTGTAAACAAACAGATTTGGTTAAATGAAAGCAGAGTATTGTCCAATATTCCCATGTGGTATAAGAACTAAATATCTTTTTAGGGACTGCAAGGGGGTTTGTTGGTTTTGTGTTGGTTGGAATTTTGTGCTGTTTTATTTTGAAGCGAGAATGAAGCTAGTTGGGTATTTTTCCCGATAATGTTAACCTTACCCAGCCAACATTCATGCATTGCATTAACATTCAGAGGTTTAATATGTAAGTGAAAAAAATAACGTGCACACACAAATGAGAGCGATGGAAGTTGTATAGCTAGAACATTACTGCTGAAGCAGACAGCAATGCACTAACAGCTGAGAAAGTCAACGTACTTATGCTACCTACTATTAAACGCCATCCAACACAGACGGATTTTTATACATAGTGCAAAATGCAGCATTCAAGAAGAAAACAGAGCCGTCAGATGGAGAAAGAGAGGCTTTAGAAAAGCAAATAGCTATTTAATCCATGTGCAACGTGTCACATAGTCCTCCAGGCTCTACCCAAAGTTACTTGAAAGGACCATAGCAGATTTTCTCCTCCAAGAGCAAGAGACATTATCCTCTCGTCACAGAACGGGTTATGCCTCAGCTGGAGAAAATACATTCCATACTCAGCTCTGTGTTTTAAAAAGACAAACTGGAACAAGTTTAGAGGAGTGCAACTGGAATTAAAGCAGTTTTGGAAAGGTACACTAAAATTGAGAAGCTTTTTTTTTAAAAAAAATAGAAAAGGCAAACAAAAATCGCTATAAAGTACAAAAAATAATGCTCTAAGAAGTGATTAACTACTTTCATGTATTAACAAATGTAGCACTGACACAAGGCAGAAAAGGGCAGAAGCCTCTGTAGGCAAAATGTGTACTAAATACTAGCGAGGCTTTCCAGGAAGGCAACGGAAACCCCAAAAATAAAATGTGTAAGAACCTGTATGTACATAAACCAGAAGTAACATTTGATAGAGAAAAAGGATGTAGAGCAGAAGAATGAAACAGAGACCAACTTGTTACTGAATCCATCACCTCTGTTATTACATTTCATATACAGTTTTCCTAAGTCTGGTAATGATCACAAGACTATTTTGACCTAAAACTACCTTACTCCCCAAATTTTAACACAGGCATTTAATGGCTGTAACAGCCCGATTAATCTATGAATTATTCCACACGTCATTTAAATGGAACAAAACAGAAACAGACTCTGAGCAAGTCTCAGTAGTATTAATGGTGTTTTCATGCCTAACTGCTAATCCTCCAATTTCCAGTTCTTCGGAAAGCCCACAGGAATTCTAGGCTAACTGGTGATTCTCAAACAGCTAGGAAGGACTGTTTGCTATTTGGCCTTGTACAATGTATATTCATACAGGTACACCCACATCTGTTTTCAAAAACAAAGCTAAGTTTTTAGTCCATCAAAAGGAAATCATGATTTGTTTACATGCTTTACTATATCCAAAAAAAAAAAAAAAGAAAAAATCAGAATGAAACCGGCAAACAGCATATATGTCAAGGAAGCAGGAAGCAAATTAGGATAGAAAGAGGGGATTAATTCTTGAGGGAAGCTGGCATAAGGCACTTCAAAAACTCCAAGGCTGAGGTGCTCTTTTCAATGAGTGCTACTGCAACAGCTCTTACTAGGAGAGGTCTTCCCAAAAAGATGTTTCTTCCTGCATTTAAAGAAAAGGGTGCTTTCTGCAAGAAGGGAACAGGGCCACACCAATGCTTTTGGAACTGTTTGGAAGAAAATTAATCAAGCCTATTTTTAGCTAGGAGTCTTTCATAGCCCTCAAAAGTACATGTGCATTTAGCTCTAAAAAATGCTTAATATGTTAAAATAATTCCTTATAAACTTAGGTGATAACAATGCTGAAAATATGACCAAATACACAATGTCTCAATTCCACCCCTTATTCTGGTAATGGAAATGCATTTCTGGTGTAAATAAAGAGAAGAACCAGCCTAACACTTCACACAGAACTGAAATAATTTTGGGAGCGGCATTTTTTAACCAATCATCTATTCCAAAATGGGCCATCAGACTTTTAGTTTCTCACAGACTAGGAACATTATTTGTGGCACCGGAATAGGAAAGAATACATTAAGTGCTGACAATCTGCAGAAGGATTTAAAAAATAACACAAAAAAAACCCTAAACAACCCACACAGTCTTACCATGACTAAATGTGGTCTCTTCAAATATGCCTGATACTGGAATTAAGTAACTGTAAAATTGGGCAACAAGAAGTCAACCTCAAAATTACACATTCATAGAAATTATGGTTGGAAAAGACACAGTAGGTCATCCAGCCCAGGCCATTTCCAAAACATTACAGTACTCAAGACAGCCATGTCCTAAAAGGCTCGAGAAGCTCTCCAGCACACTCCTGTAAAAAGAAGGGAATTTTTCATGTATCACGAATACTTAAGTCACAGCTTTGCCAGTAGATTTTATCAACAAGTTTTTATTCCTCAAATCACAGAATAATTTAGGCCAGAACTCAGACCAGCAGGTGATACAGTCCAAGCTCCTGCTCAATGCAGGGTCAACACTGCGTTCAGATCAGGTTGTCCAAGACTTCCTTCTCTACGACCGAAAACAATGCATGATGAATACATTCAAACACAGACACTGAGATGCTTGCAAGCTTTCCTACACAAAATGCAGTCCCCAAAGCCTGACCAAAAGCTTAACACAGGTCATGAGAACTTTGGGAAACACACTTAACTGACACACATACCAAAATCATGGTTTTATACACAGCAAGCCCACGAGTCATTCACAAGGAATAAGACAGAAGAATGTAAGCTGGGAAAAAAGCCCCTCTTCCCCATTCCAACTGTTAGGAGGAAAAGGAATGCTCTAATCCCACCAGAAATCCCTGCATTCTTCATATCCAAAAGGCAAAAATGGTAGAGAGACCAAGTGGTGAATTAAGAATTATTCTTCATTCACTTGAAAGTCCACCTCAGGTTAGTAAGATTTCAAATTAATCAAGTCCTGATCTATTTCTTGATAAATGAAACATAAATTTGCATCAGTAGCAAAGACAACTAATTTTGCCAGGTACATTCAACTGGGCAATGCACTCCCTGCCCTGCAATTTTGTGTAAGCAGCTAACTTGCAGAACTTTGTACACTTTAAAGGAACAATTTACAGAGCATATTGCTGTCTGTTTCGTCCCAACAGTATGTGTGGAGTTGGCTGAGGGCAGGGCTGCTGGATTTGTATTTCTGGCAAACCCTGTTGGTGGTTAACCCCTACCTATGACAACGTATGGGGTTTACTTGCGTGTTTATGCTCACTAAATGACTCATTCAGGGTGTTCAATCTAGGAGA
Source organism: Rhinoptilus africanus (assembly GCA_013400135.1). NCBI lineage: Eukaryota > Metazoa > Chordata > Aves > Charadriiformes > Glareolidae > Rhinoptilus > Rhinoptilus africanus. The sequence goes on from VXBO01010551.1 coordinate 9,399, forward strand.
GGCTTATTAGCTGTCTCTTCACCGGACATAACATAGACCGCGTTATTTGAAGAATAAGTCTTTGGTCGAAACTGCAGGCTCCAAAAAGCCTATCCAAAATAAATATGACATTAAAAAAAAAAAAACAAAAACAATAAAATACAAAAGCAGTCATTTAGAAAGCATATATACTGGCAATACCTTTGTGATAAAGCACAAAACAGATGATAAATTTCTGTATCATAAAGTTCTAACCAGCTCATGTACTTTTCCTCACGGCTCTTCTGCCAAAGCTCCAAGCACCTCTTAGCAATTTTAAAACACAAACAAATTTTCTTCTTTTTACCCAACTGATAGAGACTTTTCTCCTGATCTACATCAACTGCAGCTGCAGGACAAACATGTGGCATCTTAACAACTTACAGTAGCTACAAGGTCATTAATTAGAAATTTTTGATTACAGAATACACATATCCCAAAAGACCCACAGCCCAAGAAAAAACAGAATATGAATGTACAGCATAATCAAAACTACAATAAATTTCAAGCATCTGTAAAATTTTCTTAAAAAAAAAAAATCTTAGTTTTCTCACTTCACTCCTGTTGAGATGTCAGCACTACAAGTAACCTGTTTAATAACACTTAGACCATGAGCAGAGGAATACTTTTCATGTATTATGGCCAGGAATTCAGGGGCATGAAAAACAATATAAACATTACCAAAGACCACTGTCAAAAATTAAATAATAGCTACCTATTTCCCCCCTCCTTTTTTGGGCTGGTTGTTTTTTTTTTTTGTTTTTTTTTTTTTGAGATTGAAGAATTAACTTCCCTTCCTAGCAGTAAAGCTAAATTCTTTTACCCTATCTGTCAGGTATCAATTTCTAAAAATGGTAGCTGTAATCAGGTACTGAAATACAGGTGATCTGTCTTTTTTTTCTTCAAAAAGAATGAAACAATATAATGCAGTAATTCTGAATCCTTCAAATCAATGGAGAGTTCAATTCTTTTAGCGTTTTATTTTTATAATTTCCAATTCTGTAATTTACCTCAGCAATATCTTGTTTGCAATGAAAAGCTTCTCCAGACTTTTTTCCCTCCCTTACTAAGTAGCTGACTATACGGTAAAATTGAATGGAAAAATTTCCTACAAAGACAGCATGATCCATGTGGTTAACATTCACTTAGTGGTTTGTTATTTAATGAATAGAATTCATAGTCTTGTTACAGAAAAAGAGTATTCTGTATTGGTTTTAACAGGAACGCTCTTAACAGCTCCTAAATTCTGCATTGCATTTTCAGTATTTATCATCTGCATCTAACAAGGAAAGTATACAATTGAGCAGGGGTTAACATCACAAGACCATGAGGACATGAGACCAGAGGGAAATTTAGGACTGTCTTTCAATTTGAAAAATTATGACTGCATTCGTAATTACAGTAAACATGATTTTAAAAAATCTTGGAAGTAACAGAATAAACAGTAGACTTACATAAGAAAATAAGAGTTTGTGCCAAAAATATAATAAGCTAGTTATACAAGGAGAAATTAGGCTAATTATTTCCTCAGAGAAACTTAAAATTCTTTGACTGTTAAGAAATATGCTCAAGTGTTCATTAATGAATTTTGGATAAGCTATAATTATTCAAAGAGGTATCTGTAAGACTTCTCGCTAGAACCAAAAGTAAACATTAAGAAGACCTTTTTGAAAGAAATAGAAATATAAGCTTTTTTATCATTTCAGAGGATGAATTGGCCAAATAAACTTGGAAATCCAATTAAGTTTTCTACTTTTAGAAAAGTGGGGGGGGGTTATGGTTCTCAATTTTTGGTTTAGGTTGTTTTGTGGGTTTTTTTAAAGTAATTTTTAAGCACAATACAAGGCAAAGACAGCTTCAGAAATTTCAGTAAAAGGAGAAAATCAACTACTTTGGAAAGTATTATTTAATATTCTTTGAACCAATGAACTGTTACCAAATGCATATAGCATCCACATCTCTCTATATCAAGAGATGCAAAATTTGATTTAATGCTACATCAGAAAAAGAAAGCCTACTTTTTTTTTTTCTTGAAGTAAAGCATCTAAATGCCTGTAGGTATATAAACTTACGTCTGCCTGTACATGCCCGTTGTTAAGGTGGTTAGATGAGGGGACCGAGAACTTGTAACACCTAAGATCCAAGGCTGAGACTGAAACAAGAGGATTTCTCTTCTTTACTCAAGCAATTGCCCTTTTTTCTTTCCATGAAACAGACAATACCAAGGCTGTATGCCCTACCCCTATCATAGTGAAAATCAGGTATCACCGAAATGTCGATGTTCTCCATCATGTTACAGTATGTCCTTAGTCATATAATGGGATATGTAGAAAATCCCACCCAACCATGCAGCATTACACCTATAAGCTCCATAATGAAAGGAACAACAACATCACAGTTATTACTTGTATTTGAACACACAACAGCAGCATGCCCAATCTCATATCAAAGGAAGAGACTTCAAGATTATGAGGAAAAAGAAAGAGATGACAACACAGAACACATCACAGCAGTTTTCTCGGCAGTGAGGCTGGTTCATTTCAATCCCAGTACTGACTTAATAAACACTTACTAAATAAAATATCTTTTTAATTAAAAAAAACCACAACAAAGCAAGCAGATGCAAAACATCACCTATTTTACAGTAGCAGTTGCTTATATTTCAGTTGATTCAGCTGAAATCTATGGGACTTTTAAGATAAATGCAAGCTGGCCATTTGTAGCCAATTCTTTTCCACAGCCCAAGTAAACCAATACAATTGAATATATTTAAGGAATCACTGAAAAAATTTAGTTTGGGAAGCAAAATGCAGATGCAAAACATCACCTATTTTACAGTAGCAGTTGCTTATATTTCAGTTGATTCAGCTGAAATCTATGGGACTTTTAAGACAAATCCAAGTCTGGCCCTTTGTAGCCAATTCTTTTCCACAGCCCAAGTAAACCAATACAATTGAATATATTCAAGGAATCACTGAAAAAATTTAGTTTGGGAAGCATCTCAGGGGGACACCCGATGCAACCCCACCTGAAATCAAGGCCACCTTAGACACTATTATCACGTTGTTTAAGGCCACATACAGCCAAGTTTAGAATTACTGCAAGGACTCCAGCCTAACAAGGCGACAGCAGTCAAACGCTACAGCAGATACCCAGCGAATTTTCTTTTCCTATTCATGTTTGTCATCTATTAATTTATCCATTTATTCTGAAGAGTCTCCAGAAAGTTTAAACGCTTAGAGACGAGAACACCACATTAAGGAATGTGACAATAAAAGTCAAGGATTGATTTTCACAAAACAGAATATGCAAAATAAATAAATAGCTAAAACTGTTCTATCAATTCCTACGGTGAGTTTAAGAATTAATAAAACAAACAAACGAAACAAAAAAAAAAGCCACAACCACCCTCCAAAACAACCAATAACAAAATTTATTTCACCACTTAGTGCTTTTCTCAGGAGACACCCTCTGGACCCCTTTTATTTTTAAAAAAATGCATTTTTAGAACAACGAACCACAGCATGTGATTAAAACCCAATAAATATAGTTTTAATAAGCATCATAAGGGTGGCAAAATTTTCAAGAACTGCACAAAATCACAAAAAAAACCCAAAACTTCTCCTTTTGATAGATAAAGTCCTTATTAAAGAAACTACAATAAAAATATTCTTTGCAAATCATATTCTCATCTGAAAGGTACTGGGCTAGTATGAGAAAAAACTGGCATTCCACAAAAATAGGTAGAAAGATAATCTGGAAAATCAGTTCCACAAAAATTTGTGGTTTAGAACTTGCAGGTCCTCTTCTTCAGCATACACTTTTGGCTTTTTTAAACAGTGTTTAAGGCAGGAAAAAGCAATAAAGTGCAAATACCAAGTCCATTTCACTTCCCTAGATCAGATACAGCGTCACAAGAAAGAAAGTGAGAGCTCCATTTTTACCCACAAGAACAAAAAGGGCTCCGATAGCTCCTGCTGAGAAGGCAGGTACTGGTTTTCCAATTAACCTAAGACACAGAGAAGAAAAAAACACCACAGCCTTGTGTGGAAAACGCATTCAAGGACTGGCAATTCCTCAGACATCCTAGAAGAAACTAACATCAGAAAACTACCGAAACCATGTTCTGTGAAATCTGATCTCTGAAAAGCTATTCAGAAATGTATTTCTAAAAGGTATAGTGCACTGAAGTAATTTAGAATGCTATTCTGTGAGTAACAAAGAACAAAAGGATATAGACTGTGAGCAAAAGAAACTACTAGTGGGGCAAAAAAGGTGCGATATATAGATAGAAACTGCATGACTTTCACCCATTGTTCCTGAACTCTCTCTATATATAAAATCACCAAATACTTGGGATGCATTTATGTATAGGAATGAATGAATATAAACTGGAAGAGAAGTGCTTTCCCCCAGATCAATAAAAAGGTGCGAACTCTAGGCCAACATCTAAAATACCACTCTGCTTGTGATTCACACATAATTGCCGAGGTTGACTTTAAAGTATTTCCTGAGGTAGAGGTCTACCACATGCATGTAGCATTTTTGTTTCTATACCAGACCACAACCCAGGGACCACATGGGGATTCCATGTGTAACCGTAAGTACTCAGAGGATAGCATCATTCAGAAGAAAAAGCTTTGCAAGTATCATACTGGTTATTTTTAGCACATATTTTCAATTAAAAGGCTGAAGAGAGAAAAGGTCTGTATACTTTGGCTTCCAAGTGTCTTGGTCACTGAGACCTATCTATGGCCAGGAAGAAAAAAAAAAAACAAAAAACAAATCGCTATTTAATTCCAGAGGGTTACCTATTGACATGAGTAATTATAATAACACATGCACTTCTTGACTGAGGATCTTTTTTACATGTTTGCCCATGATCCCTTGGCCAGCTTGTCCCAACTTTCAGAATTTTCCACTTAGAAAATACCAGCTTTTTCATTCTGATATTCAAAGATGAGTTCAAATAAAATCTTCTTGACTCAAGCAGAAGTATCATATTACCACATTATCCAGCTTATTTCTTTGTCTCCAGAATCTATAGCCATTTTCTCAAGACTTCATTCTAACAACTTCAGTAACTCAAGATTTTATAGAAAGTCCTTCCAAGGTCTTTATTCTTCACCATATTTGGTTTCTTGTCACCAGAACATGACAAGACTATCTCTTTTGATTCATCAAAAAAAAAAAACCAACCAAATCACAGAGCTAAGCTTTTAATTTCTATAATCTCCCTCTATAAACTTTCTCTATCACAAATACCTTTTCCCTTCAAAAGCCACACACTTTTACAAAATGTACATAAATTGCTGTGAGAAGTCTGACAAAGCTGATACAATTTAAAAATATTGTGCTTTCTGAAGGAAAAACCTCTCCCCTCACCAAGCCTTCTCTCCATCTGCCCCCCAAAAAACCTCAAAAAGTAGTTTGAACTAAACTGGAAGAATCTTTCCATTATGCAAATCTAGGCAATACAATATATCTATAATTAATCAACATCAACTCCAGATCAACAATCTCTGTAACTCCTATTCAGAATAACAATAATCAGAAGCCCTGGAAATTAGTTTGCCCTCTGCAAAAAAAGGTAAGAAAAATGTGACTTGTCATCTGCTAAAAAGGTCCCAAAGATCACCCATCAACGGCTCTGCAAGTGCCTGAGCAAAAGCGACCACAGTAGGCTAAAAAGTAACGCCCATAGTTAAAGTATTTTTACTGTACTAGCAACCACAAAATTGGACACAGTACTCTAAAAGCCAAAGTCCGGGTGTTCTCAGAGTTGCAGAGGGATCTACAACAAGGTCTATAGGACAAAAGTCACAAGAGTGAAAATTCTGACCAGATACTGTAACAGGCTGCCCACAGACATCGTGGACTCTTCATCCCTAAAGATATTCAGAACTCAACTGGACGGGGCTCTAAGCCACCTCCTCTAACCAAACCTACTTTAAGCAGAGGTTTAGACTAGAAAATCTCCAGATACAACTTCCACGCACAGTCTATGATTCATTGCTCCCAGTTTTATCCAGAATAGCATAGTTTTAAAACAAATAAATAAAATCCAGAATCACAGAAGCATAGAAGTAGAGGCTGTAAAAAAAGTGAATCCACCTTTGAGACTGTTCTTCAGTTGAACTGAACTACCAACCCAGGATCACTTTAGGACTGAATTTGCCAATGACAAATAAACCAACTTCAAGAAAGATGGATGAAAGAAAGAGTACCTCTAGAAATCTTCGCTGTTGTAGGAGGGACAAAAGTAGCAAAAAACCAATGAAATATTTTCATCATGAGTTCAAAGAAAACATGTCTTACATAAATCTCTGTACTCAACAGAGTCATTTCTTGAAGAAGGCTGAAGGAAACTTAGCACGAAGAAAAAAAATCTTGACAAGAAAGAAAAATTGCATGGGGATGTTCCTTCTCTGGAAGTAGTAAAAAACTTAGTTAATTCAGTTATTTGTTCAAAACCATCCCTACAACTCATTAAATTGCATAATTTCACTGTGCATATGGTAAGACATCTGCAATAGCAATTCTGGGTCTTTTTCAGAAAGAAAAGTTTAACATTTCATAATGAATGAATAGCTTTTTGAGCCAGTTTTAGTAGTCTCAGTCTATTTCTTCCTCTTTCCGTTGACAAATACGGTGCTTTGCTGTTTAGTGGTTCTCTTTAAAGAGAAGAGCTGGCTATCAGTTGCAGACAGTTCATGCAACTGGGCACTCCAATTATATCCTTAATTTCTGTACAGTGCTTATCTTTTTACTTGGCAGCAGAGAAACTAATGGTACAAAAACCATCCACAGTTAAGGGTTTGCAAATGCTAGGACAATCAGTGGTCTGTAGAGAATCTACAGTCCATGTTTGATAAGAAAGAGAGGGTTTAAAAGTAAAATAGAAGGCTCATAGGTATTTCAAATGCATTTCCACTTATAATATTAGTAAGCTTCAAGAACTTAGACTAACAACTGAAATACCTGTGTTTCTCTATTCTTTTTTGTTAATATCCAATATTCTTAAATGCAATCGATTCTTTTTACTTGCAAATCACACTGATGTGTTTTACTAGAACTTACAAAGAGGTGTCTGAGTTTCCAAGAGTAAAAAGCACCAAGTTCTGCCTCAAGGGAACTTTGTCACAGAGTTTGATGTCTGAAAACAGAAGGTTTGACACAATCTTAGTAACAGAGCATCGTAGCAACAATTTAATATTGCAACACATCAAATGAAAGCATAAGCCTTTGAATACATGCTGATATGGATGTGCTGTACAAATAAACATCTTTAATACTAATAAAAGAATGCTCAAGTCCCTACATTTTAAGAAAGAATATACTCTTTACAGAACAACAAAAAAAAAGGGCGGGGGGGTATTTTTTTATTTTATTAAAAAAACAAGAAACAGGATAAGACTAGGTTTTTGGCATGATCCACTAAGAAAATTCAGTGCTGAGTGAATCACTGATTCTAAAAACCAGCACTACTTCCACCAGAAAAAGAATCTTTCACGTAAAAAACAACACTTAACAGTTCAGTAGATCACCTTGATATGTAGTTAAAATTCAACTTTTTCCCTTAATTAAAAATAAAATAAAATAGTAAAGGTCAAAATATAAAGGATGCTCAGTAAAACTGACAGTTAAATATTATGAAAAGGATATTGTTTTCCTTTAACTTGTATATAGACAGTTTGCAAAAACTACAAAATTTCAGAGTTTACAGAATATTATTCTATCATTATTTTAGAAAAGCTTACAGGTGACCATGGATACATGAAAAAAAGATGTCTAGCACATGGTAACTCTCTTATGAAAAACAGGACGTGATACCAATTACACTAAATAAAAATAGATAGCATTCCTTTATAACAGACAGGAAGACACACTTTTCCAATTAATAAAACTCCTTCTCTCAGCTTCCTCCAAACCCTGAAAGTACAGTAGTTTCCACAGGAACATGGTACTAATTTTAGGCAAGAAAAATATATTAACCCATTTCTCTGACATGAGGCGATATTATCAAAAAGAATAAAAATTATGTCTCAGATTTTCAGGTCTTAGTGATTTTACATGCCTCAGTTGCTAGTCTTGAAACAGAACACCTTAAATAACCATAATAATATTCTTCTCCCCTCCTCCCCCACAACCACCTACTGGAAATTCAGATTCTATGTAAGTTTAATCCAAACACTGAAATAAAACATGATGGGTCATTCTAAAACACTTTTAATCCTTTGTTTTACAAGCTCTGGATATATTGTTAGAAGCAGAAAAGTCCAGGCATTATTCCCTTCCACGTGGAAAGGAGAGTGCATCACCATTGCACCTTTTTCTCCCTTTACTAACATACTTGAAGATCTGATGAATTTTTGTTCACACACGAAGCAGATGAATTTGACTTTTCATACTCTTCCAAAGAGAAGGCTCCACCCATGGAGAAGCAACACAAGATGTCATTTTAAATTCGTTTTCGTAACTTTACTAAAGCAAGCTCAAAAGGTTTCACATTGTCCAAGTCACAACCCTTGCACAAGTAAAATAAAAATGCTAATTTTCTTTCCAACAGAAAACACAGCTGCCAGAATGTCTGTGCACATGATCTCCTCTTTTTTTCTTCTTAATTTTTGGTCTACTCTTAAGCATGTAACACAACACTTCCATCACATGACCTTTGGCCAAATGGATATTATCATAATTGTACATTCTCTGTTGCAATCAAGAAAAATATGTTTACTTCTCCAGGAAAAGGTTGATTGCCACTGATGCTTTTGTAATATGATGAGGAAGCTGGGAGCAGAGATCACAGATCAGGCCAGAATGAAAATGGGATTAGGGCTCAACACCTAAATCCTTCTCAATCAGAACAAAAGGCTTTAAAATACTTTATTTCTTCAAGTTGATTCTTTATACCATGCATTTCTAGAATATTTTTCACTCTAGTCTCAAAGCTTTCGACAAAGATGGGCAGGCACCGCTGTGCCCATTTCAGAAAGAGGAAGACTCTTTCTAAGAGGTCCCATATCCAGCAAGTTACCAGGGCATTTAAGTAATTTAAGTACCAAGTATGCGATGAGAGCATTGATATCAGGAATATTACTCATCAGTTAATGGTTAAGCAAAAATTAATTCTCATTCAAGAGGAGTTAACCCCTCCCTGCCCCCAAACAAACAGACAAGAAGATAGCAGCCAGATTCTCCACCCATCCTATAATCTATTAAATTTTGTCTCCTTCCCTAGCCAGCCTACAAATCTAGGCAGGGAGAACACCAGACATGCCCTATAAGCACAAATCCAATGATTTTCTTTTCCAAGATCTACACAATTTCTCCTCAATTCTATTAGCAGCTAAAATATCATCATCTATCAAGGCTTAGCATGCAGATCCTTCCAGAAGTAGAAAGAAATCCATATTCTGCTACACCCCTAAGCAGATGTTGATTACCTTCTGAATGCCTCTGCCTTCCACAATACTTCTCTTTGCAGCAACGATGGCACGGGTGGTAATGTGGTCTTACAGCAGAAAGGATATCCATCCCTGCGTTACACTAGCATGCAGACACACGAAACCAGATAATTCATAAAACATACACTGCCTCACCGCTAAGATGTGGAATAAATTGGATGCACAAAGTTTCTGAGGTACAGGCAATACACGCAGACAAGCCTCCATTCATCACACTGTGCCTAATTCAAAAAGCTCCACATCTTCACAGACTAAGAGAAACTAATTGTTCTTTCTCTCATGTAATTTGTTTTAAATCACAATTTTGTACATCCTCCAAGACGTTTCCTGAACTGTAAATAAATGCATGCCCTTGGAAATAAATTCATACCTAACAGACATTCATCCTAAAGCATCAAACTACAATGCATATAGAATACATATACAAGAACAAAATAATAACAAACTGCAGTGAACTTTTATATAATATACTTGAGAATTCACAGAATTATTTACGTTAACAAGGACCTTATATATTCACAGAGCTTAACAGCTTTTGAAACCAGCACTGTTTAAAGAGAACTGCTGAAATTTATCCAAAAATTACTATGCAAAAGTGATCCCTTCTGGCAACACTGAGAAAACAGGCAGAACATTCAGGTTCCAAAGACTAAAGTACATGTAGAGTGATATCTTTTAACTACATTAATTACCGCGCAATTACATACTCTTTAGTCAGCAAAACTCCCAACGAAGACAAGTTGTGCGTGAATAAAGTCAGCAAGTAAAAGCTTGAATATTTTAACAATAACCATTAATACTGCATACTTACACTCAATAATAATAATAAAAATAATGCATTTAACAATTAAAAGTTCCAGGTAATCACTGTAATTTTCTTTAGAGACTTTAAGAAAAAAAATGTATCTGAGTGGGCAACTTCAGTTAACACAGTCATTTTCTGAAATACCAGATTGTTAAAAAAATACTAACAGAAAAATCGTAACTATTTTCCTTCCCTCATGAGTAGTAAGCACATTAGGCTACTTCTATAACCAAAACATTATTTTCGCAGGACAAATATTGCTGAGTGCACAACTTATACGGAACATTATTATCATAAACTTTTCACTAAATAAGAACAAAGAAAAAGCCTTTTTTTTTAATCTGAAATGCCAAAATAATTTTAAGAAATCCAAGCCTAGTGCATTTAACGAGAGCAGCTCAGAATGCAGCCTGGCTGTCTCTCACCAGGACAGTGCATGGGAGGTGCAGTCTGCCAGAAGACCATACCTAAATCCAACTCTGCAAACTCTTGGTCTTCTTTCACTCTTCCCTCGCTTTTTTTATTTCGCATGCAGTGGTATAATTCAAACCTAACGGAGGGACGAGGATTGGATTAATAAGCAAGAACTATACAGTAGCCTCTGCTGTAACAAAGATACTGCCAGTGTTCTGTCCTTCCTCAGTTTTACCAACTCCAGATGTTCCATAGTCATTTATAGTTTAACCAGGTTAAATACAGATGCATGCATTTTTCCATGGGATACAACGCTGACATACAATTAAATGCATTTTGATTTTTTAAAAATAAACTCTCTTATTTATTATCCAGACTTATAGACCAGACACTGTAATCAAATCACACTATATTTTATGCTATGTGATTTGAACAATTTAAGCATAACTGCTACCTGAAGACCACTTAAAATAAAAATGTGTTATGTTCTTGCAACAACTTCTTTCATTTTTAAGGAAAACAACTCAGATATGTTAGAAAGATAATCACTTCATTTCTGAGTGTGTTTTACATATACCGTGTAGATCAACAGCAATAAAAAGTTACTTAATTTTTTTCTAATTATTTTTGATCACTCTTGCTACTCAGTATTCTTTATTCAACTTTGATATCCATCCAGTTTACTAAAGCGTGTCTTTAATACAATTCACATCACAATAACTGGATAAATTAACTTCCTAAATCCTTCTTAATCAGAGTCTGGAATACATTAAGGCAATCCAGTAGGTCAGTGTCTCTACCCTTGTGAAAACATTTTGAAACCTTTTACTGATAAATTCCTTTTCTAGCAGTATTACCTTATCCCATTTCAAATGGATGACAATGGTGATTTACTTCTAAAAAATGTACACCGAAAATATTAAGGATTTACATTGCATTGTTTCTGCTTGCTATAATTAGAAAAACCATGAAAACAACAACAAAAAAAAGCCCACAAAAAAACAAGTCATAACTTTGCTCAATTGTGTGCCTACCACTGGGGCAATATATGTGTCTGTGTTTGTATATATATAGATATATAAAAAGAGATAGTGCCCACTTATTTTCAGGTAGTGAAACAAAAAGTATCTATGTACAAAGTCTTCAAGACATATAGTCAAATTAAATTTAATAGTTTACAAAACCAAATATAATTTGCCTCTATTCTGACATTTTCCAGCACGTTAATTCCTGACTCTTCTCCTCTTAAAGACAATGTGGTTCTTGAACCAATATTGCTCTTTCAGCCCTAACAAAGGATGTCAGGCCTCTTTATAAACATTAAAGGCAGTTCATGCATGCATTTATAAGGATAACTACACCAAATCTCAAGGCCTTTCAACAGCAATAGTTAGCTATATCACACACTTTTTAAGCACTCACTAAGTAGAAAAAAGTATTCACAAAAATCTTAAACCAGAAACTATTTTTTATTTTCTAATAATAAAATTAATCTGATCTTGGAGTATCAATATCTTATTTTACCATTCATCATATGGTAATTAATATTAAATTTCTGTATGAATTGGTTTTAAGTGGACTGTAACTTTTAAACAAAAGCGGTTTTAAATTCAATTTCTGAGACCCCTTCCACAGTCATTTTACAATGTTACCAGACATTAGTGCTAAGCAAGTGTGCAGGAACTTGACTAGGGGGAAA
>VXBO01010567.1:6470-20055 GCA_013400135.1 Rhinoptilus africanus
TTTTTGTTTTTTTTTTTTTTTCCCTGGCTTCTCCCTGCTTTTTCCCTTCCTGAGCACTGTCTGGAGACTCTCCTATTTAACAAAACAAGGTGAACTCATCAGTACAAAAGCTGAAAGTTTCACAGGGTCCAAGACTGCTTCCATCTACGGAATTACTTTTTGACACATTCTGAGTTAAAATTATCCCCTCTGAGCCAAATGCAGATTGACAGCCAAACACCAAACAATCACATTTTGTTAATCCATTTACAGAGGTGCAAATGCCTAATTCAACAGTGGTTTCCTCTGACATCACAGCAGTGTTGTGGGGCTTTCTTTTTCCTTAAAAAAAAAAAAAAAAGATATGTAAGGGAGGGAGACTTGTTACTCTTTAAGGGAAAGGGGGGATCCTAGGAACCCCTGGGGCTGTGGGATTGCTCACCACCATCTCAAGCCTGTTTTGCTTGTTTATAGTTCAGAATGCAGCTTTTGTGTCAAAAACTGAAGCCTTTAACATTTTCAAAGCCTGTCTTCCTCTCAGTTGTGGTTCACATGCTGATGGAGCAAAACAAGGGCACCCAGAGTTCAGTTGCTCTTATAATTGGACCTAAACCGATTTCAGTCTAAGGTCAATTTGAAGAAGAGGCTTCAGATGCCATTCAGAAATGACAGGAGAGCCCGATGTAAACCCTAATATTGCAGGAATAATATAGAACCAATCATTGCTGAAAAGTTGCTGTCAGGATTGTCTTGCTTGTGCATAAACTATGGATCTAGATCATTCAGACAGTCAGACAGACAGATATGGGTAAGGAGGTGAAATTCTGTCCTTGTCACTCAGTGATCCATTTTAACCTGATTTTCTTCTGTTTAATTTTGTGTGCCTTAATACAAAGGTGTCTATAACTTCATTATCTAAGCATGGGAAATGTGAAATTGGACTAATCTGTAAGAGAGATAAATAGTTACATCATTCAACAGATACGTACTTATTACTGCATACCAAACCTCTCTTACCTATTCTATTACTTATGCATGCATCTTCCAGTTTTTAGTGCTGTTGGAAAGGGAAGCATTCAAAGCTTAATATTTGTCTGCATTTTTTTTTTTTTGAGCAGTCGATACAAACACAGACACACACAGAGCTCTGCAGCAAACTCAGCCCTTTTGAAAATGGTTCATCGAGCACCTCTGAAACATCGTGTGAAGGCACTAGATCACACTTGTGATACTCAAAAGCTATGCCCAGTATTGAAAATCCCTCTATCCTATTTGCTTCTGCATAGAAAAGCCACCACTCCATCACATGACCTTTAGAAAATAACTGGATCCCATGGTAGTTTGAAAACACATGTGCTCATGTGGGGGATATTGCTTTTGAGGATAAAAGGCAAGGCTGTAAAAAAAGGAATGAAGGTGTATGACATGGCATTTCTGCGAACTAATAGGTGTCTTGTTTGACATCGGGCAGGGTTAGAGTGGTGGAGCTAAGAATCGTGCCCCTCACCATGCCTCCTAAGGACAACAACAAATTCCCACCTTCCACCTCATATCTCCTTAAGGAAGAAAAGGCTCAAAAGGATCTGCTGCCCACCCACTGTCCTGAGGATTCAGGGGCTGAGTTAATCCCATCACACTAACAGAACATAACAATGTGTTGAGAGTACTTACCACATTCCTTGAAATTGAAGAAAGTTGCTGTGGTTATTAGTAGCTCCTAATGATATTTGCATAGATTAACAGACTTTAATGCAATCATGAATGCTACAATCCCGGGGAAAATAATGAAGAAATCCATTATGAGGTAATAAAGTAACTAAGTCAATACAGTAATAATTTGATCCCATATTAGTAATAATTTCATCTCCTGCTGCAAGGCAATTTTAATGCACATACCATTTCTGGACAGTTTTATAAATATCACCTTTGTTTGAGATAATTAATTAGCAAAATCAAAAAATATATTGCTGGTATTTTATACGATAAATTAGTCATTAGGTTTAAACTGGCAGGCTGTAATAAAACTTATTAAGATAAATGTGCTGGGATTCTTAACACTTCAGAGAAGCTGTTCTCCTCTGTCTTAAGGCTCTTCTGGTGCAAAACTATTATCGCTGCTGGGTGGTTTCTACGTATGTTAAAACCCAATTATGAAAACCATGTTTATAACCCCGAATTGCCTAGCAATAGGAGCTGAATGCATTAGCCTATACCTGCACAGTGGACGAGGTTAAGGTGAGGGTGACCTGCTGAGGGCCCTATTATCTCGCTTGCCATCATCACTCACAGCCCAGAGCTCCCTGCAAGAATGAACCGAACTAACTTCACCTCAGAGGAACTCAGGTCCGGGTTATCCTGCTGATAGGGGAGTGTTTCACATTCAGAGGCAGAAGAGGGTGAAGAGCACTAATCATTAGGGGGGTGGCTACCAATTCTAGTTTTCTATTTCTGCTCTTATTTTGTGACTACTGAATCACTCTGTGCTTTTCAGAAGTGCCTGGAAATCACAATGGACCTCAGCAACATCTGTGACAAAGCGGCCACTGGAGCCAAAAGCTATTACACTTTACCATTTCCAGCCCTCTGAAATATTCCCTCCATGTGGCTGGGGCACTGAGAAAGGCTTTGCACTGTGTTTGGGGAACTGTCCCAGCCAGATGGCACAGGTTGGCTGAGACTGTCAGAACTGGATGGGGACCAGCTTCTTGCAAGGAACGCAAATCTTGTCATCTAATGAGCTGGTCTTGGCTCCTGGAAGACTGTGCTGTGTGGCCAAAGCAAGGATTGCCATTCTGGGCTTCATGACACCACTATCCAGGAACAGGGGTATTAAATCATTAGATTGCTTTTTCAAAGGGCATGATTTGGTTCTTGCTTAGACATCCCCTGAGCCAGTTTGCTGTCATCTTCCCAAGGCATTACAATTTCCCACTCAGGCCAATCTCAGCCCATTCCCCATAGTTCCTCATCTAGCTGAGGTTTCCAAATCCATGTCACTTTGCATTTGGAATGGTAGTAAATGACACAAATTCATGATCCATCAAACTCTAGTCTTCTGTATGGGCCAATTCTCAAAGTAAAACAGTAATGTCCCTAAAACCTCATTCTCATTTATAAAAGTACTCAACAGAGTTCAACATTTAGCTGGGAGCAGGCCATGAGTGCTGCTGGAATCTACTATTAAGCCAATATTACAGCCAAGTAAACAGTCAGAAGACAGAGAATGTGGGAAAACCCATTTCTCCATTCAGAAAACCACCTCTGGTATAATATCATTAGGGCAGCACAATATATTAAAGAGCTAAGAAATTCACTCTACTGTAGAAATACTCCCTTTCCTAATACACCATGGGCATCACTCTTGAAATAAAATGATAGAATCAATACCTTGTCATACTTCTTTAGCTTCTTTGGGGAGAACAAATGCTTTTCCCACCAAGTAGCAATGCCTTTACTTTGTGTATGCTTTCTCATTGATGCACAAAGTGTTTTATGTACAAGTTTGTTTTAGGAATTCCATAAGCTCTGGAGTGCTGGAGGCTGGAAGAGCAACTGGGGCAAAAATAATTGTACAGGCACTTTGTTCTGATAGTTTTTCCTTAGAATGCTTTACTGGCCAATGTCAGGGAAAACTATTGGACTATATGCACCTTCGATACGACACACAATAGCAGTTATATAAACATATCACATCCTGGTGCCAACTGACATGGTCCATTGCATTCAGTCAGTAGGCTGTATGCCTTGCTTTTCAATGAAACCTTATTAGACCTGATTTTCCAGTCCTGATACTGAGTATGTTAATCGAAAAGTTGTTTAAAACTGTTGTGACATGAAGAGGACTGCAAGTCTAGGCAAAGCCTCTGAGATTATTCCATTTGCTGTTGTTTGTGGACATGTATCAACCTCACTGTGCTCTCTATTCTACTGCCTCTGATTTGGTGCTTTTGAATTATACAACACTTACTTTGACTGCTCAAAGGGGAAGTTATGGTTTTTTGGGACCCGCTTTTTGGATGAAGGTTTGCTCCAAATGGTCTGAGACTCCTGATTATCCATTAGACCCATTCCTTTGGCTGATGGCTGTTATGCCTGATGTGTGGTGGATGCATGTGGCAGAAGTTCTTCTCAACGTTTGCGATCCATGAGCCTTCTGGCACCTCCAAAATGATGTTTAAGTCATGTTTATTGTGTGGATTGTCTGTTGGCTATCACAGTTCCCTCCCCTGCCTGCTGCCTGAATTCAGATCATGGAACCAGAATAAAAAGGGACTATTTTTTAATTAACTCATCGAATCACTGAACTATTAGGGAGAATTTTGTATTACTGGTAGCCCTATCACTAGCACTAAGGCCTCCTGGCTACACAGGATGAAGTGACAAAGCTTTTAAGGACTGCTGAGGTCTACCCAATTTGGCCAAGCAAGAAAAGCGCCCATGCAGTTGTCCGTTTTTGAGCTTAGCCAGCTCATGAGAGTTTTGGGGAGCCTTGCCGCTCCGGCCTGTCTTGCACCGAGGATCCTTAGCTCTGTGGTCACACTCAGCACCATTAAATCAGATGACCTCAGGGGTGAGGGGAGCGAGGAACAGGCCTAGGCATAATCCCTTCAGCATCTCCGGTGGAAAAAGTGGCTTTAGCGACAAGCGCCTCACAACTGCCATTCCCACAATCGTTCCCCTTGTCGATACGATGACCTTTCAGAGGCGGAAGCTCCTTTTTATTACTCTGTGCGCTGGGGTAAACCAGGCCACGCTGTGTTATCTACCCAATTTATCAACGCTATTTACAGCAGGTCCATTCCACTGTCTGGCTTAACTCAGTGCCCAGAGACCCGGCATTGAGAGAGGAGGCGGCTGCTGAAGAGAAAGAAATGTCAATTCCAGCCTAGTCCCCTAAAGTGAAATAAAAGAAACAAAGTAAATAAGGAAGGAGAAGTAAATACAGTATCTCCAGGGTGATTACGTCTATCTAGTCCAATACAGGCAAGCATGAAACCAATAGAAACACGGTCTTATCCTCTTAGTTATCACCACACACGGAATGTCATCTCTTGGTGGCCTAAAAAGAAAGAAGCATGCCACATCCATCTTTAATGAATATGACATATCTCTCACCCTCTTGTATTTCAGCAACTCCAAACTGCTGAAAAATGAGATAGGAGAGTCTGTTCTCCCTGTTTGCCCTGAATCATGAGGATGGATTAAAATGGCTTTTGTTCTGCTTTGTTTTTTAAGGATTACTTTGGGTAATTTTGTGCTTTCTGTGCTTTAAGGGTTCAGTTTTGCCAACGGTTCTCCAATACTCTGTAATCAAGATGTAATCTTTTACTCTTTCTAAATGAAAGAAGAAAAGGCTATTACATACACAAATGCTTGTGAAGTCTGCAGGTAATTGGAAAACACCAAGTATCATGAGACTCACTGTGAAATCACAAGGGTGGCAGTCTCCTCCCTCCATCACACTCAGATCACCTGAGACTTAGGTCTGCATCTCTAGCAGGTTCAAATCCACTGGAGTGGCAAAACAGTCCATGCCCCCTCCCCTGTGGTACCGCTGCCTGGTCTGTAGGATGCTTTGAACCATTCAGTGAAGGGAATGCCGCTCTGATACTTCACAACATGTCTCAGCAGGTTTCTCAACATCATTTCTTCCCGCCATATGATCTGTACTCCCCTCTCCCTTCTACAAGGATCACGACATGGCCATCCATATATTCTTCAAATCAGTTCATATATTCATTATATATTTCTCTGTCTTACTCCCCTGCACCATGGGTTGGTATCAGTCCTTGACAACTACACTAACTCAAACTGAAAAAGGTAGCCATTAATATCTTGGATTTTGTCTTGTATTGTTTAGACCAGTATTGAACCATCACATGGATGGTCCATGGGGACTGTGGCAAACAAAAGAATTTGTTTCCCTACAGCTGAAATATGGCCCCCCATAAAAGCCTTAGCTGTAATGTATCATGATGTCTGGGCATAGTCAGAAATCTAACTCGACCATGTCCTCACAGATTTACAAATCAATCAGAGCAAAAGCAGGAGACCGGGTGGAGGCTGCTTTTTTAAATCATATTTGAAATGTGAAATTAAGAGAATAGCAAGAATATAACATGAAAGAAAAGGTCTGTGTATAAAGAATAATTCAATCAGGTTCCAGTGAAACCAAGGGCTCTGTTCAGGTTTCCTACTATAATTACACTTTTTTGCTGCCTCTCTCTGATGGCTGCCTAGGAACTAGCCTTTGACAGCCCTCCCTCTAAAGCAGGCTTTCTAATTTAGTACTCTGTTGGTAAGAGATACCTGGACTACTCCAGGCACCTAAACTAGATGTCTAGCTGAGGCCCTAAGGAAAGAGCATGCTTGCATATGTCTTCACGTCAGAGCCTCATTCTAGCCACCGTGGGCTTCGGCTATGAAGCTGATACAGCAGATGGCAGGAAAGAAGAGAACATTAGAGATGAAGACCACATTCCTGTTCATCCTTGTAAGTACTTCACCAGGGAGCAGGGACCCAGGTGAGGATGATGCCTCATAAGGGGAGGGTCCTTGGACACTGCACTAGGCTTGCTCACAGTGTGACTGTTGACCACCTCAGGTTCTCCACAGCATAAGAAAGAAGCCCTGGGACCATGCAGAAGCAAAAGAGAAAGCATTTAACAGGATTAGCTTGTACTAATTCCAGAACAGCCACTTCTCCTGTAATTCCGTCCATATTTACACCAGTGAGCAGAATGCAGCCCATCACTGGCGTCACTATCATTCAGCTATCATTCAGTGTCACTATCACAGCAGTTCCAGCGTCACTATCATTCAGCTTTTGGCAGCTGCCTCCTAAGAGTCTCATGGTCATTTGGGCACGGCCAATGTTGTGAGATACCTTTAGCGCTCCTATCTGATTGGCGGTGAAGTGTAACACCACTAGCACTTAACTTTCTGTTAAAGATAAGGGCGAGGGGGGTGGAACTTGAATAATTTATGTAGTTAGTTTAATTTAAATAATTTATATGCTAAGCATTGCAAACAGAGCTGGAGTTGATAATGAGTCTGAGAAGCACATTTTGAACTCAGTTGCAGATTCTACTGCATTGTAATTCTTGCAGGATACAGGATTTCCTAGCAGTATAAAGGCCGGGGAGTGTAAACAAGTAGTTGCTTGAAGAAGAGTCTGTACAGACTCCTTTACCAATTACCAACAGATCATACGTTCTCTACAGCGTGTTCAGTTTGAACCTCCTGAAATTATCAAGAGCTGCATGCATTTCCCCAGGCCGCAGAGAGAAACTTGGCTCCATTGTTTGACAAATAGCAGTTTGTAACTGCTGTAATCTGTAATCAGGAATCAATTAAAGAGATATCAACAGGAAAGGAAAGATAAGGGAAAACCAGGAGAAAATCAATGAACAACATGAGGGAACTGAACATTCAAAGAGTCTTTCTTAAGCCACTGGGTCCTCTCAGAGGATTCTTTGTGGCATGTCCCATAGGCTTTGTCTTTTCTTCTTCATTAGTTTTTTGGCCATTTTATATGAGGAAGCCCTTCTCTTTAGCAGTGGGGAAAAAGAAAAAAAAAAAAGAAAACCCAAGGTTCATTGAGTGGCCACTGCCTTTTACACTTATAATGCAGGTGAAATACATCTGAGAGGTTGCTTAGAGCTAAAGAAAATTGATGCTAAACTTTGTGAATCCTTGCATGAATTCACAGTGAATATCTCCAGGAATACTTTAGAGATGTACATATCCTCTTCAGGGATGCAAGCACCAAAGAGATCACTTGCACTTACCTCATGAAAAATAGTTTCCCACAAATCCTTACATAGTTTAAGAACTATCTTTGTCATAGTAATTTGTTACTGGCTTCTTTTATAAAGGGTTGTTTGGTTGGGGTTTTTTTTGGTTGGTTTGGTTTAGTTTGGTTTTTTTTTCTGCTTGAATTTCTAAATCATTAAAAAACATACTTACTGGTTTCAAAGAAGCCGCTAGAACTGTAGTAATGAATCCATATTACCAAGCCAGCAATTGCTTTGAGTGTCAGGATACTCTGTTGATACATGACTCCTCCCAGAGTTCTGCTTTTATATGTACAAATCACAGCTTTCAGTTAAGAAATAAATACCTTTCCAGACATGAATGCTGTGAACAAAAAAAGGTTCAACATGTGAACCAAGTCCTGAGCCACAGACTTGAAAACCACATGAGAAGTGAAAAGAAACCACAAATTTAACCTCTGAAAAAGAAAAAAGTAGTAATGATTTTTGAGCTGATCGGTGTTGTGACTTTTAGGGGGTCTTGTTCATCACTTTTAAACATCTGCAGGTGCCACAGCTGTGAAACCATGAAAAGCTTTTCAGCTTTTTCTCGTAAAATGCTAAGATTTGTGTCATTTCCTCTTGTCAGTTCTACAATATTTAGGGAATTCACATGCCCAGTGAAAAAAACACTGATGGTTGAGCACAGAACTTGTTTCAGCGGCTTTCCAGGGTCTCAAGGGTGTCAAGAACCAAACCTTAATGTGAGGAAGTCCAGAGGTTACCCTCCTTCCTAGACTGCCAAGGAAGACAAAGAGAGACCAGACTTTTTTTTTTTTTTTGTGCTTGACACATGGGCTTAGGAAAGTTCATACAAGTACAGAAGACATGGTTGTGAGAGTAGTTGTCTTTAGATGAAGGACATAGTTGCATTCCTAAAAGTAGGAAAGGTTTAGGGAAGCTGGGGTCATCATATCTGGGACCAGGTTTTGCTGTCAAGATATTTATCTTCTCATATCCCAGTCAATACCTGGTTTAAGCAAAGCAAAATTAAGGAGAGATGAGCTTCTGCAGTCCACACCTGATCCTCCTCACTGAACCCCTACTCTTTGCTTGAAAAAGCTTGTCCTTCAGTATCCAAAGCAATAGTTCCACTGCTGTCTGTCCCTAAGGAGGCAGAAATTTTGTTTTGGTACAGCCAGCATCTTTCTTTTCTAAGCAAAGTGTGATATAAGTGACAAGGTAAGTTACTCTTTACCAACCACAAACAAAAGCAGCAAAGTGTAGCTGAGCACCATCTCCTTAGTTCTACTGCTTTATCTTATACATCAAATGTTGCTCCAGCCCCTCCTGGTGCCAAACTAGATGATATCCAGAGAGCGCTTCGAACCCCAACTATTCATTGATAAACTGAACCTAGCTGAGTTAAGAGGGAAGAGGGAGGACAATCAGTGACTAGCCATCTTAGGTATGTGTCCTAGCATTTCAGCGTGTAAAGGTGTCTAGAAGTAAAACTTACCCAATTGGGTTAATTTCTTCTTCAATTTTTCAGCAAGCATTATCAGGACAGACAGTCTGGATTTACTCTACTGACCAGAATTTAGCTTAGCCAAGGATGAGATAAATCCTGGCAAGGAACAGTAGACTTATCTACATTCGCATTAAGTATTTTGGGTTTTGGTTGACGTGCTGTAGCTGAAATACTGTGGGTATTAAAAGAGACAACAGAATTTGCTGTACTGAGCTGTACAGTGTTGGTCCTTGTCTTCTGCCCAGATGGCACTTGCTGCCTTGGAAGATGGTGATCTCCCCATTTCACACCCATAATTCATTGGGTCAATTATGTAAATCTTGATGGAGAGAGCAGGAGAATTATTTCCTGACCCCATGCACTGTCAGTTGAGAGGTTCCTTTATCTTTAGCTGGTGATGCCTTGATACCAACCGGAAATTATTGCCACTGATGGTAAACAAAGGCATTTAAAATCCATTACAGCAAGATACGTAATGGGTTTCCTTCCCATCAAGATCTCTGTCTTGTTCAAGACACAAGCAAGAATGAGCCTTTCTCCCAGTGGTGGGCGGTAACAGTCAGAGCTCCTTTGACCTCCTTGTATCTGACAGCCCTTTCCCTCTGCTCTTTAGGGAGGGAAAGGTTAAATGTCACCTCTGCCTTTCTTGTTTCCTTCCATGTTGCTCTCTGAGAAAGAAAGGCCTGAAATTCATATTGGTGACATCAAGTACAGGGTTTGCTGTGCTACTGCACTTTTAAATTAACAAAGCATCCAAGACTCTCTCGCCTCCTCTCTCTCTGCCTCTTGGCTTCTTTCTTTGTCAATTCAAAGCTAAGCTGACCAAGCATTCCCTCTGCCTGATTTCCATCTAGGACTAAATGTCCCTGCTCTGCCCTCCCTATAGCAGGCTCAGCTTTCCCCATTTTTCACTGATGATGGAGCTTCAGCAAAACAGTGGGAAGAGGAGACAGAGGGGAAGCTGATCATATGCATCATTCTCTCTTGAAAATCCACACGGCACCACACAATACACCTCTCTCTTTTGCAAACCCACTTTTCCACACATCCTAATAATGGTTTCCAACCCATCCATCCCTTTCCCTTCTTGCCTTTCTCATTTCCTTAAAATCCCTTTACACAGTCTCTTTCCCCCCTCACTTGCTCTGAGGGACTAGAGGAATGAGGTTGAGTTCACCAAGTTATATACTTAAGTCTTTTTCTTCTTTCTTACCATATTTGCCACCACTGCAAACACCACTATCACCACTAACCTGTCTGCTTGGTGTTAAAATTTTGGCTGAGCCATCATGGAGAAGGTAGAAGAGGACAATGTCACCATGGCAGGTATGGGGTTACCTTTTTCTTAACCCTTCCTTGTACTCTTGGAAATAGCAAATTAAAAATAAATAGGGAAGGAATTAGAAGCAGACATAGAGAAAAGTCCCCCTACAGAGAGGATAAGTGTTTAGGCTAGGCGTCTGGTGTAATCCACTTGCAATTACTGCTCTTTCGCTAGATTCAAGAACCTCACAGACATGAAGTATAACTCCTTCCCCTCTTCTGAACTAATGCACTCAGGACCTGTATTTATGTATGATATACATCTACAACTGTGAAGCTCCTCACTTTGTAAAGAACACTCATCACCTCCCTTTCCTGGACTACTCCTGCCATCCGTACCAGTGAGATGTAACTCAATACACTTTGGAAAACAACATCCCTGAAATGTCAGGGTATTTATTTTTTTTCCTTTTTTGAAGACAAAGACTTACATGGGAGTCTTAACAAAGCAACCTGAATTGTTCAAGTCACCGAGTTTGATCAAGCCTGAGGACTGTATTCATAATTATTTTTATATTTAATTAGTAATAACATATCATCATAAATTATGCAACAGAAAACAACTTTTATTACCTGCCATTGATGTCTCAAAATCTAGTAGACAAGATGCTTTATGGAAAAGTGCTGGTCAAACTGACTGAAAACAGAAACATCACATCACATATAGCAAGCAGTTTGGGCTTTTTTTATGTTGTTTTTTTTTCCCCCTTCTTCTTCAAAATTATGCACAAAACAATACTATCTTTCAAGAACATGTTTTAGGTCAAATGTCCCCTTTTCTCTGCTAAACCCACAGATCATTTTCTCCTTTAAATGAGGATAATTTTCTATTGTTTGAAAAAAGGTAATTGAAGGACTTCTGATGAAAGCGGAATCTTCCCACAATTCAAATAATAGTGCTGAGAGCCATTTCTTGTGAGAGCAATAGTTTAGCTGTCTCACGTCCCTATCCTTCACAGGGCTGGGCTCCCCTGCCAGGCTACAAATCCCATGGTAGCCCCCATCCACAGCACTTGCCTGAGGCACTGCGACAGCTCAGGTCTGGCCGCCTGGAAATTGAATTTCAATTTGAGAAAAGTCTAAATGTTCTTCTTCAATCAAAGATGTCAGGCTAAAAAAGTTTTAGCGTTTCTGGAACTCCTTGTGCCAAGATGGGTTTTGATATGCTGCCTTTTCATTCCAGTTCAGGACAAAATCAAATGTTGACAAAATTGTAATTGCTTAAGTCAGCTTTTCTATTTAGGTTCATTTTGCTGGAGCAAGGTAGAAGTCTGTGAGGACATTTCTACTTCTGCTCAGACGATTTAGGAACATTTTTAAAATCAGCTGTAATCTGTTGCCTTCTGAAAAGGATTGTAGTGTTTGGCTTAACTAGTTTAAGTAAGGCCCCAGTTAAAACGTAAAGTAGCCCAAGTATATGGCACCTGCTAAAGGACTACAAAAAGCGCAGGGCACATAGAACAAAGTGCTGATTGTATATACTGCTGGTTCAAATGTCTTTGATGGTTTTGGTGCTTTAATTATGTTTCAAAAAGTTTCAGAGTGAACATAGAGTTCAAATAGAATCTAGGATTAATACTCAGTTGTAGAAAATTTATTTTCTATTATTCTATGCAAAACTAACATTAAAACTTGAAGTTTGTAGCCGTGACCAGCTTACTGATGTAAAGGTGGTTGTGTGTTCACACCTTATACAGATAAATTAACACTGCAGTGTTTAGTATATAGCTAGCTCCTTTATCAGAGATTTTAGTGCCATACATAGTCAATTGACCTTTGCCAGATCACCTGATATAACTCATCAAATATATGTCCTTAGCTCTGCCAACTCTGCATGAAAAAATCCCATGAGAAGTGCAAAAGGTGAAAGGCAACCGTAAGCGTTGGTATTTTGATAACTTTAAAGCACGTAGCCACACTTCAATCCAGCGTGATTACACTAGTATAAGCCTGCAGCAGATGAAAATTGAGGTTCATTCCTGATTTTAGAGCCACGGACAAGAGTAACTACAATATCATATACCTGTGAGACGGCACCAGTAATGTTTGGTCACCTCCAAGTTAAATATAGATTTTCTTAACTGCTAACCTTGCCCAATCCAATTGTGATCTGAACACTAAAGTACACAGCTCTGCTTTTGACATAACTGTAAAGAAATAAAGATGCCATACTTCATAACCTGCAAATGGCTGCACGGGGAGAGATCGCGGATCCAGGCTAGCACATCCCATCTCTGACAAAGGCCAGCAGTGAGTGTGTGGGAAGGCTGTAAGAGCAGGTACTGATACTGCCTGAGGATTACTTTCTTGCCTTGAAACTTAACTGATAATTTTGTTGACAAAGCGCATGATGGAGAGTACCATCATCATGCACTTTCTCACAGGGAGATTGCCGAAGTGAAAGTATCACCCTTTTTTAGTCCATGCTAGCAATGGACTTTGCAACACTCGTTGGGCAGCTGACAGTCAGTCGTTGAGCTTTCACATTGCAGTAAGGGAAGAAAAGGCATTTCAAAACATGTTTGCAAGACAACAGAAATCAGCAAGGGATACTCAAGGGCAAGCATAGCACCTGAAACTACTTGTAATTCACATTTTGTTCCTAAGGAGGTAGCGTGTGTTGGCAGTGTCCCTTTAACTGCATTGACACCGCAGCAGCAACACATTCTCCCTGCCAGAAACCAAGTCAGTGGCGATTCAAAGACACATCGGACTACAGCAAATGCAAGCATGACACTGTCAGTGCCTTTACTGAAATAGCTCACTCTTTCATAGTATTTGTCTTCAGTTCCTTGTTTCTCAGGGCACTTCGTAACTGGGCTTTTTCTGGTCTCACAACAGCCCTGACGACAACTAACCCATTTCCATGCAGAGGAATGAAAGCAGGAGGATATCAAATGCCTGTCCTGAACGCACCTGGGACCCAGCAGCAGCAGGTGTACACCTCTGGGATAACATAGGCTTGAATGACAGACGCATTCTTTTTTTTTTTTTTTTT
>VXBO01010577.1:1689-13546 GCA_013400135.1 Rhinoptilus africanus
ATATATATATATACACACATATACAAAACATATCTCACAATAAATGAAAGTTGTACGGCAAGTAGTCTATTTTTAGAGAAATGTTGGTCCTTCAGCTGGAAAAGGGACTGGGAAGTTGAGGCTTCTTGGTTGTGTATACTTCCAAATGTGACTTATTTGATAAAGCTGGGCTGTTCAAACTGCCTTTGAAGTCACGCATCTATCTGCAAAACCAGAAGACTTAATACCTTGCACATCTGTGATAAAACGGTATTTATGGACTATTTTAAAACACATAATTACTCAAATATACAAGATAAAATTATATACTGAATAATAATATATTCCATATCAAACCTGGTCTAAATAGATACTCAAAATATAGGACAAAAGAAAAAGGAAGAGTTTTTATGTACTAGGTCTGGCTGGGATGGTGTTAACTTTCCTCATAGCAGCCTGTATAGTCCTGTGCTCTGCATTTGTGGCTAGAACAGTATTGTCAACACACCAATGTTTTGGCTACTGCTGACCAGTGCTTGCGGAGCATCAAGGCTATCTCTCCACCAGCCCCCACTACCACCAAAGACCAGTAGGCTGTGGGTGAGCAAGCATTTGGGAGGGGGCAGAGGCAGGAGAACTGCCACCAACTGACCAAAGGGATATCCCCTACCATGTGATGTTGTATTCAGCAATAAAAGCTAGGGAAAAGGAGGAGGAGAAGATGACATTTGTGGTTTTGGTGCTGGTTTTCCGAAGTAACCACTACATGTGCTGAGGTCCTGCTTCCCGGGGAGTGGAGGGACATCTGCCCGCTGATGGGAAGTAGTGAATAAATCCTTCTTTTTACTTTGTTTTCATATGCAGCTTTTTCTTTTCTAGCTAAACTGCCTTTATGGTTAATCTACCTAACAAATCACCTCAGCTTATTTTACAGGCATTAGTATATTTGTTATATACGTATATTTATAGGTAGGTAAACAACATAGTTATGCTAGGAAGATTATATACTATTAGATGTATCAGTTAATACTAGATAATACAAGATATCTATTTCTACTGTGCTGAGAAGTTCAGCAAAACTTTCAACAGTATAGTTATAGTTTGTCTTTATTTAGGCTAATTGGAAGTAAGAGGACCAGAAGATACTGGAAGAGGAAAAAACAAAACTGAGAATGAGCTGAGATTTTCTGAAAAGAAAAGTCAGAAGCCATCTTAAGTGTACAAAAAATAACAATAATTTTTTGCCTTTTACACAGATTGTTAACTTGCTATTATTGATGTCCACTTATATTATTCTGTTTAGATACTACTGTGTTAATAATAAGCAGACAAAAGGTCTTGGGATGATGCTTCTCCTTCCCTAGACTCTGTTCTTTCAGAAGTTTTCATATGCAAATGCCCATAGTTTTCTTTAGAATTTAGTCTTGCAATTTAAGTATACCCAGTGGAGTTTCCTCCCCAGTAGGCTGACTCACTGACACAGAATCATAGCATAATTCAGAATGGAAGAGAACGCAATCTTAAATGTACAATTTTAAGTGTTGAGTTCATATATTTATTTCACATTGTATATAGTAAGAGGCTGTCTACTGCTGTAGTATGTGACTTTCATATGTTTTCTTAGCAATTAATGATTCTTTATTTACACACTGTTCTTCAGATGTGAAGTAAAAATAATTATCTGGTAAAATCTGGTTATGTGGAGTAGCTTTCTTAAACTGCTATAAGTCTCACCTTATGTCCAAGAATCACTAGGGAATTACTAAAACTTTTTGTTAGTTAGCTTAAAAGTAGATAGTACCGAGAAAGAAATGTTAATTTTGTTTGTTTGTGGTATTCCCAACTGTAATGTGACTGTTTAACTGATAAATTTTATTGAACAATCAGCATATTTCATACCATCTGACAATTAGATCGATGGTTGTGGATCTACCTCCAACCATCAGATAATAGGAATTTGAAGTGAACAGAGTCAAATTTCTCGCATTATTGCATCTGAAATCACTTCAGGAATGATTCAAACCACCCCATCATTCAAGATTTCTTAGCACAAATCTTGAATTAATAGTTGTCATATATTTTCAGCTTCTCACATTATGGACAAATCCACTTAGTGTAAGTCACAAAGTATTTCATCTTCCTACCAGGAATCTTATACTAGCAGGGGGGGAAAACAAAAAAAAAAAAAAAGGAGTCTGTGGTGTGAAAGAGGAAGAGCATACAAATAATTCCCAGGTCTTCGATCTCTTGTATCACTTTCACAGTCAAGAATGTGAGCATATCCTTCAAGCTGATGACAATGCATATAGCATACATGTTTATTAATCAATTTCTGATCAGGACTGCAATTCAGATATTAGCTCTGTAGTAATGTATGGTTTAACACACACAGCTGGGTGAAAATCAGTCCTTCTAAGACCACACCCTCATGAGATTGGCATACCCATATGATAGCCACATGTCTATTGAGGATACCAACAGAAAAAACAACCAGCTTAATTATGTATCCAATTTTTACTGTAGCAACTAATACAACAAACTGAATGTGAGACAGTGGAGAAGGTGATTTTTATAAAAAAACCATATATATATATATTTTACTGAGATATTTTTATCCTTTCACCCACAATTTTCATACTCACAAGACACAGGACGTGTATTTCCAGTTAGTCTGGCCAAAGTTTCATGTGTGCAATCCAGAAGAAAAGGGATGGTTGTTCTCAAGTCCTTCTCATGTATCAGGTGTTACTGTGACTGATAATAAGCAAGTGGTTTTCAGACATGCCTTTAGTACCTACCCACTAGCATATGAAAGAATTAGATCTTTTTGCCTTTTCACCCTGCATCATCTGTCATGAGTCAGTGTGCAACCTTGCTTTTATTGTACTTTTATTGTTTTCATTTGTCTGCGAATCCAGCTCTGCTTTTCATCTTCCTTGTGTCTCTTCCCAGTGGCTTCAGTTCGTCTTTTTTTTTTGTCATCTTGAGAAATGCTTCTTCCATGGGCTTTGGTGTTGATGACCTACTTTTCCAGGTGCTATTGATACATAACATTTTTCTAACTTTTCTCCTGCCATTTCTTCATGTGCTTGCTCAAAATTATGTTCATACTTATTCATACAAATGTTAATATTCCTAATGTAAATTTCTAGACTCTCAAATAGCCTCAACTAGAGGACACACATGAAACCACCCCTTCTCCTGCAGAATATGGACTCTTCACATCTAAGGAAGCAATCTAGTCAACTACTTTTAAAGCAGGAAGATTCATGTCCACAGCAAATAATTTCTTACTCTGAATTATATCTGATATTCATATCATTGCCCTTGATTCCTAGTTTTGTAGACCTTAAAGCAAGACCAGTCCCAGGTTATTTTCACAGTTCCAACAAAGGTCCATTGCATAAGGTCTGCATGACTTTAGTGGATGGAAACTGGTTTTGGCAGTCCAAAGAATTATTGGTGGAAGTACAACATTAGAATTGAGGCTGAATTCCATATGAAACTTCATTCCAAATATTATGGACTATGTGTTCAAAGCAACTAGAACCATCTGCAAGGTGTGAAAGAGCTAATTTACCACCAATTCAGACTTCTAGAGGCTAGATTACTAGCATCTGCTCTGAGGACATCTGTTTTTCTTCATCCATTAAATAGTTCATAGGGACTCCAAAAAATTATTTTAAGTATTTTCACTCACGAGCCAGACTACCATAACACAGCAGACAAAATATACTATTATTTTCATTAATGGAACTACTTTTTCATCCAACCATTAATAAATAGCTCATTACATCACCTATCACTGAGTATTTAATTTCTAGATTCAATTAATTCAGTGAAAAATGGATCAGAAACAAGCATTTGTGGCAAATGCACCTTTTGTTTTTGTTGTAAAAAAGTGAGACCTGCCTACATTAATCTCACCAGTTCATTGCTAGTCAGAATGAATCTTTACTGATGTTTTCCCCAAGATTTAATTCAGGGGTGAGACACTATATAGCCATATATGAGACACTATATAACTCTGGAATAATTACTAGGTTGGCCAAAAAATATAATAGTACAGCATTGTTCACACATTAAGAAAAAGTAAAAAATCAAGAGGCTTCTGAGGTAGAAAAAAGCTGCAGCTGGCATGAATTCAACACCTGCGATTCCCTGTACAATATTGCTTGTGAAGCTACACAGAGAATGGAACAGAATGTAATCTTCCATGGCCTTGCCCTGTGCAGAAAAGGGGGGCGAGATGGTACTCTGAAGCCTAATTGCCAGTTTGAGACAATATTCTCTCACATATTGATGAAATGCTGTCCTTGGTGTGAGCTTTGCTCATCATAATGTCATTATAATACCAAAACACACCTCCAACCCAAAGGCTACCTCCAATGTGTGACCACTCCTTGAGTCTGCGCACTAAATTTTTCATACACTATACCTTTAAATGTGAAGCAGGAGACTTTTACACCAATCATAATAAAGGTATGTATGACTAAAGTCACTCAAACTTCACCTTGAAGGTAAACAATAGTATAAAAATAGCCCAAGAAAGGGGTATATCAGGGAAGATACCACCATGAACAAGTCCGGGAGAACTCCATCACAGACTGCCTCTGACTTCTGGGACCAGTCGATGGGCTGAGCCTTTCTTCCCCCCCACAGGGACAACTGTGGGTAAGGCTTAGACTATACCAAGCACTTCTTCAGGAAAATTAGAAATCTTTCTAGATAATCTCTTTTCTACATTTATAGCCAGGCTGTATTGTTTATAACTTTATTGCGCATTTTGTATAAGTAACATTACTTTTATTTGCATGCGCTTTGCAGACAGTGTATTTATCACCAGCAATCCAAAGAACCTATGCATCTGTTGTTTAAATAAACTGCACTGTTTCAGTAGCTAGTTCTTTTGGTTTCTCACTGAATGAGACCAAAGACTCGAGAGTGGTCATGGTAGTTCATGAGCATGACTAGACTGAAGGTGCAACCCACCATTAGTGTATCCAAATCATAACACTTTAATACATGTTGAACGTGACTGGACTGAGAGAGGTGAATTGGGCATAACTCAGAATTCAAACCTAGCCGCACCTAGCCTCCCACCTCAGTGAGGAGTGTTAGAACGCAAGGGGGTTTATTTTCTGCCAAAACCACTCTGCTCTTTTTATGCAACAATACCTCAGGTGTCAAATAAGCACAAATAATTCTCTCCATAGAAGGCAATCCATTCACAAATCACCTGACACACTTGGTTGCAGAACATTCAAAGGAAAATTGGTTTTGCCTTGGATTTTCAAAATGGATTGCTGGTTGTAAATGGCGATGTGATATTAATTCAATGACTAATTCAGATATTCCTGGAGCTTATTCACTACAAATGTAAATTAGACTGCCACATGTTTCAGTAGAATTTCCTTAACTGAAATGCAGTGAACAGCCACACTGAGTCCATTCATATATTTCCTGTGAGTCCTGAGGGATGGCATCAGATGAGACCTTCAGACTTGTTCAAAAAATTCCATGTGGAGGAAACTATATGCCATTCGTGAAGTTTAGGATTCAGTTGTAGGAATAAAGAGCTACAAGTACACTAAAAGGGGTCTCTTATAGATGGTTTTTAATCATGACTCTCATAACTTGAACAACTTCTCCACAGTTTGGAGTCTTATCATCTGGTTTACATTTGGAGACAGACCTCGGAGGCAAGCTAAAGTGGATTTTGTTGCTCTCCTCTGTATGCCAAAAAAGTTCACGCAATGGACTTGCAAGATACAGAACAGGAACAAGGGTCATTTCCACTCTCCTTTGCTATAGTCAGATATCCTGAAGGAGAACATGATTGCTAAATATCTTAAAGACCTGCAGTCACTATAAAAGCAACCTGCTTTTGTAGTCGTACTTAACTCCCTTTAAATGTTGTAATCCTAAGAAGCAATTATAGTAGTTCATTAAGAAATTCAGGTCTTTTTTTTTAGTGCTGCTTTTATGCATCTTGGAAAACTGAAATCAGACTTGCCTGCTTTGCTTCCTCAAGCTCTAGGAATACCTCATTGCTGTAAAACAGCACTGTAGAAGAATGTAAAAGCAAAGGGAAACAACAAAAACTTTCTTGTGTGACAGTGCTTTTGTAATAAAGCCCTTGTAGTAGACTGCATTTTGAGAAATCTATTACTTCTTTTTGTTGTTTTCTTTTTATCGCTGTTCATACCTTGACTGCTTAAGGGCTGTGGAGATCCTCTGCATGGTCTCTACCTGGGGTGGACTTTTATCCATAGAAACTTTTTAGGATAGTGGTATCAGGGATATTTTGTGTTCTGCCATTTCTTGGAAATCACCCAAATACATCTATGAGATTGCTGATCTCCATAGTGTTAAAGTTGTGTAAGGTGAACAAAAACAGACTGTGGCTTTCAATATTACAGCTGTGACAACTTAGCAATATTTTGTTTCACACAAGGGGTGTATGCTTCTCTCAGGTTTTCTTTGTAACAGGTCTATGTGAAACAGCAATAAAATTTCAGCTGTTCCTAATCAGATAGGACTTCCTTAATTATTGACCCAAATTTCCCAGACCCACAAAACCACTATTTTCCTCTGTTGTTGCAAGTAATAAACATTTGAGGTGTTAATTTCAAATCCTTAAAAAAATAATACCTGCATCATGAGTCATGGAAGAATATCTCTCAATGCAAAGAAGAAAAAAACCTTTTAACTGAAGACAAGATTTACCCCTTACAGAATGATTGCTTGAACTACCTACTGGAGACATAGCTAATATTATAGAAAAGCAGAAAGAGGCTCTAGTTAATGTGAGCAAGGGGAATCAGGGCCTGATCTTGTTTTCAGGAAAAATGTCCAAAGTCAACAAAAGTTACATGGAGCAAGCATATAGTATTGGTTCACATAAATTTACAGCCCTCAATCCTGCAAGTGCAATACCATGAATAGTCCTGTTGATACCAGAATATACATATAAAATGACTCCAAAGTGTGTTTTCAGAATTGAGCTGGGTTGAAATGGCTGACATAGTAGAAGTGCAACAGAAAGATGTATATTTGCGTTTCACAACTCATACATACCATGCTGAGGCAAGCTCTCCATTTCTCAGACAATAGCAGGTTTGCAAGGCAGGAACACATCCCTTCACTGTTATTTGTGAAGCATGCTGTGCAAGTCATACTGTCTGAAGAAATGTAAATATTCCACTAGTGAAACTAAACTGAAGTAAAAGAATATCTCTGGTGAAATGTTAGCTATCTGCCAAATTATCCACAAAATTTAGTCAGGAAAGACTTTAAAAAGAAAAACAAAGTAGTTTTATCTGATTTGCTCTATAGTAAAAACCTCTAAACTGTACTGTATCTAAACTAATACTGTCAATATGGTCATTTGAAAACCAAACTATTAAACATCCAATAATACCTAATTGTAAAGATTATGTCCTTTGCTGGTTTTACTGTTGATAAGAGAGAGGAAATGAGAGATCCATAACTCTCCACCTAAGATCCATTAGGGACACAGAAAGTTATCACTCCTGATAACTAATATCAATTTGTGAAATTGGCTCTGTACATGGAACATGAGAAGGTAGACAAGAAGCAACTGTAGGCTCTTTTGGCCCTCCCCTCAGGCTGCCAGGCATTTCACGGGCAAAACTAGTAATATTGAACATCAATGTATGAAAGAATGTAGTGACAACCACATCTTTGAAGAGGTTATTTTTTCATTAAAGATCCCTGAAGCATAAACTCTATCCACTGCCAGATTTGGAAGCGTAGGTGTTCTTCCTAGGCAAGCCGCTTGAGAAGACTGGAAAGGTATTGTGTATGGCCACTACAAATCTGTTTCCAGTGTTTTAAATACATAGCAGATGCACTTTGTAAGCCATTCTACAGTTCTGGTTCACTAGTCATCCAGACCACAAGAGGTACAGAAACATAGCTGGCTTCCTGCTGCCTGACTACACAGATTTTGCACTGCAAAAGAATCCAGAGTATGCAAAAGAATGCTCTCAGGTCTCATTCAGTTGGGATGTAGTCTGGATCCAGTGAAATTCTTTTAAGGTTTCTCCATCTGGATGTACTCAGTGTGCTTCAAATCCATTCACTCAAGCCGTTTAAGCGGTATCCTTCTCCAGCATCAGTCACACCTGCTTATTTGATGCTTTAAGTTTGTTATCCAATAAACCTGTGTATGTGTGTGCCTGTATGTAAAAACCATTTATTTTCAGGCTGATACACAAAAGACATTACAATCCAGTTTTACTACCAGCATATGTTGTTGTCTTCTCTAATATGTCATGTATATCATGTTATATTGAGCATAACAAATAAGTTTTCAAATCTGACAAGTGGTCATTTTATCATTTAAATAATATTTCATCCCTTTCTTACATCCCATGCTCACTACTGAGCTACATTAATCAAACAATTAAAAATTATACAAATACAGAACTGTCAATTACCCAGTGTTCTCTGCTGCTTCCATTTTAGAGATGTGTATCCAAGTCACATTTCTTTCCCTGAATATCAAGCAACATAGTAGCACAGAAAATGTAAACTTTCCTGCATTGCTAGGAACATACATATGAAATATGAAAATATGAAATGGTTCAGGCCTGTGTGAGAATTGTCTGACTTGGTGTATTTACTAAACCCCGTTTATCATAGGATTATGATGATTTTGAGGTTAACAGCTTAGGGAGAATGTAATTCCTTGTATGTAAGTGTTAATAACACATTCTGAATGAAAATCACAAATAATTGCAAACTCGTATTCATTTAGATATTGCATCTTCAACAAGCTTGTTCTATGATGTTGAAATTGTGTCTACCGGTAACAAAATAATTACAGTTACTTTAACATATGCAGATTAACTGCATTAGCACTGTATCTTTAAAAACACTTTTATAATTGATTGCATTGGTTCTTATTTTCCTCTGTTTCTCCTGCTACATTACCAGATGAGGTGAACCCAAGCCTTTAATTTTATGCAACTCAGAGCAGAAGAATGTAACTGTTCCCCATACTCATGTTGAAAAGAGGTGGTACATAAGGGAAGACTTATTTTGTCTCATCAAATAACATGGTTATCTATAGTGGGATGCTTCTGTTTGCTCTTAGAGCCTGGTGAACACTTCCGTAGAAAGATGCAGAAGAAAGGAACAGCTGTTTACAGAAAAAAATGCCATGTTACCTCTTGACTGAATTCACAGGAGAGTCTAGTTCAATCCTCTGAAATATTTCTGGGCAAGATAATTGTTAGACATTAGTGAATTACAGTGTAGATAACAGCTTTCCTGTTTACTTTTAAATTTTTATTATTTTTAACACTATCACCATTTTGACTTTACTAGAAAATTGTAGGGTGACACTTCCCTGATATGTCATGATTTATAGGGAAATAGTGTTTCTGTCTTGTATGTTTACATGAGGACTTTTCAAAAGTTGTTTAGGAAAGCTCAGAATTGCCTCCACAGAGAAGGACGCTTATCCCTGAAGCAGGATGAACACATTAAATTGTAGAAAAAATTATGTTGGAAGGGCCATGTAGACCAACTACCCGCTCAGAGCATAGATAACTTTAGAGTTAGATGGGGTTGCTCAGCGGCTTCTCCAGGTCAGTTTTGAAAAACTCTGAAGATGGAAATTTCACATTGTCTCTGTGCACCTCATTCCAGGGCCTGACCCCTTGCACCAGGAGCGAGCTGTTTTTTATATCCAGTGAGATCTTCACTGCTGTAATTTATCACTGCTGCCTCCTGTCCTTTTGCTGTGCGCCTCTGAGGAGTGTTTGGCTGGTTAAAAATACAGTATGTCCACCCACCCTGAAGAAAACTGCTTATTGGGATGTAAAGCACAATTTTAGATATCATGTAATTAAAACCATGTATATACAGATGGCAAAAAAGGACCTTACTTGTGAAGGAAAAAAATAGGTGCCCTATAAATCATGTTGAATTTACCTCACATGCCAAAAGTGACTCTTCTTAATAATATAGCTGTTCCCACATATCTTGCATTTCCGGTATGATCAGCTAAAGCGACTTTTCAAGAAGGTGGTCACACTTATCTCAAGTACATAGATATCTTGTGGCCAGATTATGTGATCCACCTGTGTCTCTGGTGCAATGACAGGCTTTAACAACATCCCTTTTGTGCTGAGTCAGAATCCCCTTTTTAACACTAATGTTGGTTAGAAAAGTTTTATTAATCATCATGCTAGAACATCCATTTGTATTTCAACAGCACTCTCACAGCAATTCAGCCTTAATGGAGGAGACTTAAAAGAGCTGTGTTCCAGTCAAGCGAAGTAACAGATATTCTCATAAAAGAGGCCCCCAATTTATTTACATATAGCCTCATATGGCCTCTCATGTTCTTTCAGTTTTCAACATTCCCTTTGCTGCACAGATCTCTATATAGGAAATAATATTACAAAACTGGCAGCAAAGCTCAAAATGAGACCTTTATAGGAAGGAAAGCTGATTCTATTTTACAATACAATTTCACCCACACCATCATATCCACATACTCAAAAGCACCAAGAAGTGTGTGTACAAGAGCTCTGTCAAGCATCAGGTGCCACTAAGCATGCA
The DNA here is from genome assembly GCA_013400135.1 of Rhinoptilus africanus. NCBI lineage: Eukaryota > Metazoa > Chordata > Aves > Charadriiformes > Glareolidae > Rhinoptilus > Rhinoptilus africanus. The sequence continues at coordinate 12,268 of VXBO01010577.1, forward strand.
AGCAGGTGTCTTTCCAGCATTCAGACTTCCTCTGTGATGCAGAGGACAAAGTACATAGATTATCAATCCTCAACACTTCTCCTAGGTCCCTTTTTAGCTTACTAGTGAAATGATAGTTTTGGACATACCTTTTTTTTCCTCTTAAGAGATGGCAATGATAAGTGCATTAATCCTGTCCTATGTCTCTGAATTACCAGGATTTACTGATTGTCTTTGACTCCCAATCTGAGTGCCTTGGGAAGATGCACACAGACTTCATGAGATCTTGATGATCACCTAACCTAGGTGTCATCAACACGTTCCATGCTTACATCTCCTCTGCTGCATTTGTTGCCCTGGTGCTTCCCCACCCAGAAACTCCCATTATCACCAACCTAAACCTTTCTATTACATTCCTCTAGCTAAACAAAGAGTCATTTGTGAAGACTTTTCAGCAGTGGTGCTAGTTCACGCAGACTCCAGGCTTCTCCAGTATGCATGTATGCATGCATGCATGTCTGTGTGTAACCTGCAGTAGTCCTGATGCTATTCACAAACTGTTCTGCAAATACTGTGTATGAAGCAGTGAGATGGTGAAAACAACCTGCAAAGAGTGAGGTAGCAATAGCTTAAACTCCACTACTGATGAAGGTGCAGCTTCAACCTAAATCCCCATTTGACATTCCCTGCTTCCACTCAGAGTGCATGCTGATGGCCAGTGCACGTTACTTGTCTCCTCTGATTTATTAGTAGTCTCCACAAGAAAGAAAGATTTGGTTTCTACCTACCTGATGGAAAAGATACCTTTGGATTCTCTGGAACCACAGGCAGAAATCTTCAAGGATCACCTACCTCACTCTTGCTACCGTATACAAAACCTATGCCTTAAAACCTAAGATATTCAGATACTATCCTGTTGCAAAGACTGATGATTTCTGCAAGCAGTAAAGACGTCATTAGCATGGGGCTAATTCTAAACATATCCTAACAGCCTGAACTTATAATTTATTTTGCTTTCCTAATGAAAACAAATCCACTCCAGATGAAAAAATAACAGGAAAAATTTGCCTCAGTATTTTTCAAACAATTTTCTTTCTGCATTATCTTTGCTGAGAGGCTGGTTAACTTATTTTAGATTCATTAGATTCATTAAAAAGTCAAGCCAGAACTGTTTGAGGCAACTTTCCTGTATTTTTCAATATTGATTTAATTCCTATGGGATATTATTCATTCTTCCCAACAATCAACTGATTTCAGATTATATAATTTTTTATCACCATGGAGGAGAGTTAAAATAAAA
>VXBO01010608.1:304-32022 GCA_013400135.1 Rhinoptilus africanus
ACTCAGGTAACGCGGCCCCGGGACGGCTCCGGCGGCCCCCCCGGGGATGGGGCACCGCGCTCCCGCCTCCCCAGGGGCGGCTGGGACAGCATCGTTCCCCCCTTTCCCCCTCCCCGTTACCGGCCCCCGTAGTGCCCCCGAGGGGGGCGGCCTGGCCCCGAGGGCACCGGGCGTGCGGGGCCTGTGCTGTGCCCCGGTGGAGGCTTTGGGGCAGGGCTGTGGGGAGCGGCGGGACCGGGAGCAGGAGCTGGCTTCACCCTGTCTAACCTTGAGCTTGCGTCCCTGGAAGGAGCCGGGAGCGCTGGGGGGGGATGGCGGTGGGGGCCCGGCGCCGGTCCCTCCGGGGGTGCGGGGGTCGGGCCGGGCGGTGGGTCGCGGAGGGCCTGGCAGAGCGCGTTGTTGCTCGGTGGGGCTGTTGGTACTAGGAAGCCCTTCTGCCCTGTGGCAGAGGCGGCGGAGTTGGGAGCGTGTCCTGGTTTTCACCCACCAGCCGCAGAAGCTTCTTTTGCTGAAGGTTTTAGGGAGCTGTGGGGACTTTTGAAAGTGGACACGCCCTAATGCTGTCAAAATCCTTATTGTGAAACTCTTGGGGGTTTGGTTGAGCAGGTGGCTCCGTTTTCGTGGTGTTTTTAACCGCTGAATGCAAATTCTGTCCATAGGTAAATAGTGTCTTGTTTTTCTGTTTTAAATTCACATAAAATTGTAACGTGCCCAAACAATGTGCTGAATTCCTGGACTCACTTCGCCTTGCTCTACTTCCCATCTCCTTTAATGTCTCTGGGAACATGTTCTGTTCAGGTTTTTGCTAGAATGAAAAGTGTGTGACAAAGGTGTTTATTTTAGCTGTCCTTGTTATTCGTAGCAGTGGGTTCCCTGCGTGTCACGCTCAGCGGAGTGCTGGTCTAATTTTGAAACAAATTATTTCAAGTTTCTAAAAGAACGAGCTCATTAACATTCCAGTTCCCACTCAGATCTGGTTGCGGGAGGGAGCAAAATGAGTCTTATTGCCAAGCCTGATGCAGCCGATCCTCTGTACCTGTTTGCAAAATGCGGGAGTAGGGTTATTATGGCCTTTTCAGGCTTAGTTTGGACCTTGGCAATGGAGAACTCTCGGTCGGAGCGGGAGACTGGGACTGTTTGGAGCTCAAGCAGAAAAGACATGGGAACCTGAGGGCAAAAAAAGATGAACTCTCACACTCTCTGTAGGTTTCTGGCAGATCAGCAGAGAGAGCTTTGGTCTCTTGAGCCCCAGTTTACCCTGTTGGTTTGGGGACCAGAGCAATTTCCATCCTCTTCCTGTTTTTTTTGGTAGAGTTTACAACAAAAGGTCTCTACCTCTAAATAGAAACAGTGCTGGGATGTTGCAGGACCCGATTCTGAGCATGCAGTCTAGAAAATAACTTCTAAACTAGCAGAGGCTATTGGGGCGTTGCTGCTTAAAATGAATGAATTAAGCGTATTTTAAAGATTTACTGCTGTTGTTACACATTCACTGAGCTGACTGTATCTTAATTGCTAATTAATAACAACTGTAGGCATAGCATGTGGTCTTTGAAATGAGCTGGCAATGCTGACTGACTGAGAGATGCTACTGGAGAGTTGTTCTTTTTCGCAGAACATCTTCGCTTCCAGAACTCGCTCATCTGAACTTGCCAGATGTGAACTGGCTGCTCCTGCTGCAAGAGAGTCTAGACCCTCACCCCCAAAGTTATTTTTTTTTCTTGTAAGAGTCTTTTTACACAAGATGGCAAGATCAGGCTGAGGTTTATATTCTCTCTCTGCTCTGACCCTGAGAGTGTTTTTAAGTTGTTCATGGAAGTTGGGCATTACTGGAGGTGTGATGTAACAGGATCGATAAGGACTTTTTGCAATGTTTGATAATTTTAATTTATTTTTTTTTCAGTGAAAATGAAGAGTTTATATATTTTTATTGCTGTCTTCTTTATCCCATGGAGTTTTTCTGTGGCAAAGTATGATGAATTTGAGGATGGGGATGACATTATTGAATATGACGATAATGACTTTGCTGAATTTGAAGATGTTAGTGAAGATGCAGTCACAGAGTCTCCTCAGAGGATCATCACTACAGAAGATGATGAAGAAGAAGCCACTGTAGAGCTTGAAGGCCAGGATGAGAACCAGGAAGACTTTGATGACGCAGATGCACAGGTAGTGCCTCATCTCCTTTCCCTCTCTGTTTCCTAATAATATCTTGACACCTTACTTTCTCACCTTGACTTTTTGGACTTTGCTTACCCAGCTTTGGATTTTCATGCTGTGGGTGATTTTGTCCATTAGGAAGGTGATACCGAGAGTGAACCGTATGATGATGAGGAGTTTGAAGGCTACGAAGAGAAACCAGATGCCTCTCCTAGCAAAAATAAAGACCCCATAACAATAGTTAATGTAGGTATAAATGCCGATCCTCTATTTCGTGTTTCATCACTTTTTTTTTTAAGGCAGTACGCTAATAACAAACATACACATAAGAGAGAATCAGTTTTGAAACAGTTTTGACCAAAGCATTTTCTGACTCGGCTTCCTTTACCCATATGACTATGGGGAGAAGTGGAGGAGCTACAGTGATGACCTTCACTTTATCCAGAGAAAAACATATGTCCCAGAATGTCTGGGTGCTTTGTTAAGATGTAAAGTAGAGGTTGTGATGATGATATGTGTCAATAGCTTGTCTATTGCTAAGGTTTCAGACTAGAAATGGACTCCTCTGATGGTTTTTGAAGCCAATCTCTCTGTCCACCCTGCGTCACCTTCTTGTTACCACCCAAGAGAGTCTTCTACAGAATGATCAGGTGCTTGAGGCCTGCAGTTTTATTATCCCTAAGATCTCTTTTTAACTATTATGGCTGATATTGGTAGTGAAAATTTAAGGTTTGGCTACTTTTATGGTTGAAGGGTGCTACAGTGATAGCAGAACAGCTAATTATTCTCTGAAGATGGCAAGGTCAGGCAGGCTTCCCTGCTTCCCCACGCAGTCTGTGGCTCCTGGTGGCATCCTGAAAATCCTCCTCGTTGATTGGGTATTACTTCAGATTTCAGCAGCAGTTAAAGGATGATCAGATAACGCTGCAGTGAGCAAGGCATCAAGCTCAAATAATCCGTGGGTTGAAATGCTGGGCAGTTGACTACTGCGAGGGATGCGTGCTAGCACAGGCTCACTTGGAAGAGACAGTATTTTGTTTGTATTAGCCAGGTATTTGGGGAATGCTATTATCAGTAGTTTCCTGTGTGATTACTGTGTCCCAGTATTGCCAAATGCATTATGTCGGCTTAGCTCTGTCCTGTCGCCTTTGTGAAGTTTATTGCTGTGTTTGGGATGAAGCTTCTCCAGTACTCTGTTTTTCAAATTGTTTGTGTACGTGGAATCTGGTCATTTGATATGTAAAATACAGTCTCTCTTCACTGACCGTAGGTCCCTGCTCACCTTCAAAACAGCTGGGAGAGTTACTACATGGAGATCCTGATGGTAACAGGTCTTCTTGCTTACATCATGAATTACATCATTGGGAAGAACAAAAACAACCGCCTGGCTCATGCGTGGTTCAGTACTCACAGGGAGCTGCTAGAAAGTAACTTTGCTCTTGTTGGTGAGTTCGTTATGACTAGGCTTCATTTTTAGTTTATTTGAATAAAGGTGGTTTTAGACCACCGTGTAGGCTATAGAGAAGAGTAACCTTTTCTGGGCAGATGCATGATGGCATTAATGACCACCCTGTGTGTAGACAAATAGTGTGCCAGTCTTCCAGTGCTGAAATTGGATTATGGTGTTGTAGTATAAATTATTCAGAAACGTCGCAGTGATACTGGAGTAAATACAGCAGCAATTGAGCTGTAAGCCTACTGAGGAACTTCGGTGTTTAACTTAGTGATTTTCAGGTTGCAGGTCTCTTTCACTGCTGTTCTTTTCAGGGGATGATGGCACTAATAAAGAAGCTACAAGTACTGGGAAACTAAATCAAGAAAATGAACACATATATAACTTGTGGTGCTCTGGAAGGGTGTGCTGTGAAGGAATGCTCATCCAGCTAAAGGTAAGGATGAGTGAGTTTGTAGTGCTGTTTACCTGTCACCAGTTTTCAGATTCTAGAGGCTTCTCCATTCCACTGTGAGCAACCATGAGTCCTGGCTTGACTTTTTTGCTCACATTCAGATACAGGGTTCCGAATATGCACACATGAAGGGAAGACTGGTCGAACTAAAGATCTGTACAGGCCTGCCTTCTGACCACCAAAGTAAATAAGAGTGAATGCTTATGGAAACCAGAAGTATAGTGTAAACAGAGGTAACTGTAGGCTGAAAAGAGCCCAGCTGCCATTTAGAGGGACTTTAGTGCATTAGAGGAATTCCAAAGACAAATACAAAGTCCTGCACCTGGGATGGAACAGCCCCACATGTTTGTTCAGCTCTGACTTGAGGGAACGAGGCCCTGAGAAACTCACCTAATGCAGAAAGTAGGCCTGCTTCTGAGCCGTATAGGTGACTTCCAAAGGGCCCCTCAAAGCTAAATTATTCTATGAAAAGTATCTACTTAAAACTTTCTTATTTTCCCTTGAGCCCCACTGCTATCTGCCAAGGAAGTGCTACAGTTCAGTGTATACTACAATATATGTTATATACTTAGCTGAATATACCTATTCAGTATATCTTTTTTGTGTTTACAAACTTGTGGTTTTAGTTCCTCAAGAGACAAGACCTACTGAACGTCCTTGCGCGCATGATGAGGCCAGCTTCTGACCAAGTGGTATGTACTCAGCCCTTTAGATTAGCTGTGATTAAATTGTTGCATTCCTTTGGTTCTGCTCTGCTGCTTTTGATTGTGCTTATGACACACAAGTGAACTGCTAGGTGTCTTTCTGTAGTATTCCATGTCTTCCAGTTCAGTAACTGTCAAAACAATCTGAAAGAATCATTTGTATTGCTTTTCTGCCTCTGAAATGCAAGCTGCTGATGGCTGGAAATTGTTTTATCTATGGGTTTTATTGTTTGAGTGGTTTTGTGAACAGTCTTATCATGCTTCAAGATCTCATCTTGATTAAAAAGTGGTTTTATGATCTGAAGTACTTAATGATTGTTCTTCTGTCTGTTCAGTCTGCCTGAACAGAGCTGTTTAATGTGCATGCTGACCCAATTATTACATCCTATAATGTTCCTTTTTGCCTCACCTCTTGCTCTTGGAGATGAGGGGAATCTCTAACTGCATAAATGCCAAAAGAGGTTACATTTTGGAAGGACAGTGGTTATGTGCACTGTGAATATTCTTTTCATGTATCCATAATTTAAATCAGCAACCTTTCTCTTAGCTGTGTATAGCCTTGCTTATTCTTTGTTCTTACGAATCAAAGTATTAGACAAACACTGAACTCATAGAAGACATAGGTCTCCATTTAGGTCAGTAGTCTGAAGGCAGAGTACTTCATATAAATCCGATAAGGGCTAATAACGTTCTGTCCCACAGCAAATAAAAGTAACAATGAATGATGAAGATATGGACACCTATGTGTTTGCTGTTGGAACAAGAAAAGCACTGGTGCGACTTCAGAAAGAGATGCAGGACCTGGTACGTATGTTCACAGTGGGAATACTAACACGATAAATAATAAGATATAAGAACCTCTAATCTGTAGATTGCTTTTTTTCTTGGGAACAGCTGAAAACTTGTGACTGACCTGTTGGAATTAGTGTGGGGGGAAAAGACATTTTCATCTAATGGAAATGGTGTATAGTTCATTTAGAAGGAGGCTGAAGTATAGTGTTGGGATACACACGAGTGTTGCTTCACCTCATTTAATTTGCACAAATGACTTTTTCAAGGATTGAAAAGTAAACCTAATTAGCAATATGTGATGTGGAAAGTCTGGGTCTAAATCATCTGCTTTTATGTGACCTGAAATTAAAACTTTCCATATGTTCAAGGCTTGAAGCAAAGCTTGCAAAGAATGCAGTGATAACATGCAGTGGCTTGCAAATCTTTTCTCTCATAACTTGTCTCAAGTAACAGCACTGAAGTGTGGCTGGTAGGATGCCAGTTGGCTTTATTCTGTTATCAAACAATGTAAGCAAAATGCATTAATCCACTGTGAGCATTCCAGCATTGATGTATTACAATTGTTTTATATTTTTCCTTAAAGTAGTGGCTATTGACGAGAAATACTAACTTAAAGACTATTGATACTGCATGCTTTGCTTTATGCTTAAAATGTCCCCAGCCAGACTGAGTGACCAAGTTAGTGTATTTTTATTGTTTCTTATCAGGTACTCTTAGGGGTCCCACTGTGCTGGAACAGTTCAGTCTGATAAGATACTTAAAAGCTTGTGTTTGGTTTTCTGTCTTTCCCCTTGTTCTCTTTGAAACAGAGCGAGTTCTGCAGTGATAAACCTAAGTCTGGTGCAAAATATGGGCTTCCAGATTCACTGGCTATCTTGTCGGAGATGGGGGAGGTCACAGAGGGAATGATGGACGCTAAGGTAGTCTCGAATCAACCAGTACAAATCTTCCTTGGTAACCCTGGACTTACAGCCTATGCAAGAAAGTTCTAATCTTTATCTCCTGTAAACATCACAACAGGAGAGGCAAATGGCCCTAGCGAGATCTAGAGAAATAAAGACTCTAAGGAATTTAAGGGCTGGAAGAAGGATGTAATTCTCATCTCTTTATTCCTTTTACATAGCAACTGTTAGTGTAACATGAACTGCAGACTTAAAACTGCCTTTCAAAGCCCGGAAGTTAACTTCAACAGCCAGTTCAGAGGGGGGTGTTGATGGTGCGTCTGCAGGTCCTCAATGTTGACATGTTATCAAATTAATTGGAAAATCCCAAATGAGCATTAGATATCTAATATCCAAGTTGCTCATGTTAATTCCATGCATTAGGCTCATTCTAGTAAAAGCTAAAAAAATTAACAATTTAAGTTTGGGTGTCATTGTGGCAAGATGAGCACAGCAATTTTCTGAGTGATATATGGGCACTTTGACAAACCTATATGGAGTGGGTAGGCTGCAGATGGATTGGTGTTGGGAAAAACTAACCCCAGTTTCTCTTTTAGATGATACATTTCCTCACGCACTATGCTGACAAGATTGAGTCCGTCCAATTCTCGGACCAGTTCTCCGGTCCAAAACTTATGCAAGAGTACGTATAAAGCTAGATCTCTCCTCCCGGTAGCTATTGTAACACTAAGCAAAATAGAGGCTGACAAACTTGTTTGCACTTTGAAGCCCTGCTGGAATGCACACAAAGAGAAATTGGGAGCAAAGGTGAAACAGGTGAATAAATACACTCCCAATGCTTCCAAATGCTGCATTAGTTTAGAAGATCAAGGTGGTTTATTGCTGTAATATTTATTTTTGTGTGCTGGTTATGCACCTACAAATTTCAGATAACACCTGGCAGCTGGAGTGTACACAGCTCCCTGGAAATGGACTGAGTAATCCCACTAAAGGTACATGGCATGTTAGAGTTTAAGTGCCAAGAAATAACAGTGCAGGAGGAGAACTCAACACATGAACTCGGATGCTATTTGAATGCATTGAGAACTAGAGAAAAGTCTGCAGTGTAAAGAAAAAAAAAAAAACAAAAACAAAAAACAAAAACCCCAACACCAAAACAAACAAACAAACAAAAACAAACCAAAACCAACCAAACTAAACCATCAAGGTTGCTTGCCCTTGCCTAGTTAAATTCCACATTCTGCTGTTGAATCCCATCGCTTGGGTGCTTTTGTTCAGGTTGATTCTCATCTGTGCTTGAGAAACACACAGATGCAGTACCGCCTCTGTTTCTCTAAGCCTCCTAGTCTTGAGGTGCTTTTAGCTGCTGCTTCAGAATTGCCAGGTGGTGGGTGATTTATCCGAATTACCATGTAGGCTTTTGCAAGGGTGTATTATGCTTACAAGCATATTAATAAATGATCCATATCAAAAGTTGAAACTGTCCCCCCAAAAAAGGAACATACTTTGATGTAATTGTAAGACAGCAGTATGCGCACCTTGTACTGAAATTGCGAGGCTTTGGAGGATCTGGGAAACATAGGTCTGACTTTGTTATGTTAGAATAGTGCAGAGTTTGGGGCAGTGAAGACTTAAATTCTGTTGAATATTTTTTTCTTCTCTAACTGGTAGTTACAGAAGATCTGTAGTAGTATAAACAACAGGGCATATGTAAAACTGAATGTCACGAAAAATGTACAGGCTGCCTAAAAGCTCAGATGCCAGAGCTCGGATGACCTCTGACAATTGGATTGGTTGGTGCGGTTGGTATTTACATTAATGCCTTTTCACGGTCTGCTTTTGAGTAAAACGCTTTAGGAATGTGAGTAGTTTGAAACTTAAATTTGGGTTACAGCCAACCTTTTAATTATGTTTATTTTATTTGAGTGGTTTGCAAGTGTCTCTTGATTCTTGATGAGGTTTTCCCTAACATTGTTAGGTATTTTGTATGCCCGTATTTTTCTTCACTCATTCCAGCCACTTCTTTCTTTCCTACCAGGGAGGGTCAGCTTACAAAACTGCCCGAAACTAAAAAGACACTTTTGTTTACATTTAACGGTAAGAGAACTGCTCTACATCTGTGTATGTGTATCAGGGGGAGTGTTGTGCTTTATTTGTGCAAGTCACATGCTCAAGTTCTGTCATCTATGGAAGACAATAGATGATGAATGACTTCAGTGCGTGTAACAGGATCATTGATTGATTAACCAGGAAACAGAAGGCAGTAATAACACTGGGGCCCAGATGGCATATCATCATGATGATAGGATACTTGATCTTGCTATTACTGATCTTAGTTCACACTCCTATCTCTACTGGTGGTTGTATTAGGGCACCATTGGAAGATGGCTTGTTTTTAAACCACACTCCTTGCAGTTTAAACTTGCACAGAGTTACTTGGTTAACTCTGTTTTGGAAGAAAAACAGCCTGTTGGGAGCCACTTTGGGAAAAGGCCTGTAGTTTTCTTCAAAATTCAAGGCCATAGCTCCAGGTGAAGTTAATGTCAGAGCCTGAGTTCAACCCTTATGTTTGTATTCTATACTACTAAAACTAGGGAGGATTGTGTGTGGGAAGCATACCTGTAACTGTGCAAGGAATCTAAATGCAATCTCCAAAGCTAAACGCCTCTTTTAAATAGTTATGTCCTTCCTAAAGAGAAAGCTAAGAACATCTTTCTTTAACGATGGTGTGAGCAATAAGGAAATAGTGCTATAATAAGTAGAAGACTCCTGCTGACCTCTCTGAATTAACAAGTTACTCTTTATTTCAGTGCCTGGTTCAGGCAACACTTCCCCAAAGGACATGGAGTCTTTGCTGCCTCTGATGAGCATGGTTATCTACTCCATTGACAAAGCAAAGAAGTTCCGTCTGAACAGAGAAGTAAGTAGGGTATATTTTTCTGTCTTCTGAATATTGTATGAAATTGCAACCATTACCATTGGATCTTTAATCTTAAAATTGGGAGTTTCATGTTTCTAATAGGATTACCAGAGATAATTGCATCCTGCTCATGAGGAAGCTGTATTAACTGCATTTGCTTTTCTCTGTGAAAAGGGTAAACAAAAAGCTGATAAGAACAGGGCTCGTGTGGAAGAGAACTTCCTTAAACTGACTCATGTGCAAAGACAGGAGGCTGCCCAGTCCCGTCGAGAAGAGAAAAAACGGGCAGAGAAGGAGCGAATCATGAACGAAGAGGACCCTGAAAAACAGCGTCGCCTGGAGGTGAGATGGATTTTCAGATTGTTAGAAGCCACTGGCACATTTCTCCTATGATATCTCCCAGACTGCCCATAGGCATACCAGCAATGGCCAACTTTCATTTCTTATTTGCTGGTAGGCAGACAAATTTCAAGGTATATACATTTGCTCTCTGAAACATGCAAAGGCTCCCAGTGAGGCGCCAGCTCATGTGGCTAGAGATGTGAACCCAAGTCCTGGGGGTCGGTCTTGTTTGGCTTTTCTGAAAGGATGAGCTTGCTCTTTGAAGAGCTCACCAATGTTCATTCAGACCTCTCTGTCCTTCCCTACAGGAAGCTGCTTTGCGGCGTGAGCAGAAGAAACTTGAGAAGAAGCAGATGAAGATGAAGCAAATCAAAGTGAAAGCTATGTGACTCCATTGTGAAAAGCGTCTCAGTGCCACCTGCAGAATTTTAATTCACAGGGTACAAAGACCTACTTAACTCCATAATCCGACACTTCTTTCAACACTAGTAGCCATTAAATGCAAGTAATACCTTGCATTGGTATTACTTATTTAAGTATTACAGCAACATGCAGGTGTATGTAGAGAGCTTTGTCTGGGCAGTTTTATTCCAGGTGGTACAAATTTTTGCCACTTCTCTGTTAAAAAAGTTTGCAATATTCTTGAATGCTCTTTGTCATTTGTTCTTTAAAAACAGAAGCTTGTAAACCTGTCCACGTGTGCTGGTAACATATTCATGCTTTGGTTTTAAACTTTGGTTTTAGTTATTGGGAGGGAAAGAGGGAAAACTTAAGGGGAGGAAAACTGCACAAAAACCATTTACTGTGCATTTATTTGCATCAAGCTTGTAAAGGCACAAAACTTAGAGCCTTCCATACACAGTATGGATTATTCAGGGATTTAAGCCCAGTAGAATAGAAGTTATTTTTGGTTTTTTTTACAAACAAGGGACTGAAACAGTATTAGGTCACCTGATTGGCATATGTGTAAAACATATAGATGGTTAGATAAGAGGGGATGGAATACCTGAACAGTTTTCTACTTGTGGTTTGGAATGCTGCAAGCTTAGTACAATGTGAAGTCTGTAACGTCAGCGTGGTGTTTCTTCAGGAGCGAGTCCATGGTGAGTTAGCAGCTTCATCTAGTTTTCCTTGAATATTTTTAACTGTACAAGTTTGCCTCAAAAACTTCTCTCCTGATCTCAGCAGCTGCTGCCTAGTTTAGTTCAGCCCGAAGCTAGATTCAGTGAGGTATCTACTAATTGCCAATTTTCCTGAGCAAGTAAAAATGTTTCAGAGGACACGTGTCCTCTTCATCTGGTAAATGATCACTTCAGGTTTTTGAATATAAATGGGGAGAGTGTGCAAGCACTTCGCTAACTGAGAGCGCTCTGCATTTTATAAATGCTTCCTGTCTTGAAGGTGTTTTATTGTTGCTTGTAACAGACTTCTAATAGTTTTGTGGGGAAACAACGTCTTGCATTTTCTTGTTCAATACTTTGTGCAAACTTGATTCTGAGGCAATAAGAATGAGCTGCTGTTGAAACAGCAATTGCTTTAACTACTTGTTCTAGCATGGGATACTTCACACTGATTTAAATGCAAATGTCTGTAATCTGATACATGCAAATACAATAACTTTATAATGGTTGGTAAAATTATTTAAAACCAAAACTAATGTAGATTATGTGAAATTTTAGCACTATTTAGCTTTAAAGATTAATACGGTATTACTTCACAAAGTTCTCTGAAAGGAAATACTAGTTTGTGCTCTTTTGAGTAAGCGGACAGCTTTCCTGAAGTCCCATATGTTTGTGGGCCATGGCAGCTAATTTTGTAATATGAACATTCAAATGAACAATCTAATGAAGAGTAAAATATAATTGAAACACTCCGCCTGCCTACTTTACTTGGCTGGACTCCGTTGTTCCTTTCATCTAGCAGAATCTCGAAGCCCCTTTTGTCCGAGGTAGCTTTCAGTGTAGGTTTTCTATACGCGGTAGCCGTGTTGGTGGATGTGATGCTTTCCACAGGACTCTTTTCCCTGTGAGGGCGGTGGTTGCTGGGAGAGGGCCCGTAGCCGGAAGAAGCATCTCTCCCCTTGTGCGGGCGGGGGCGGGTGGAGATGGAGGACTTGCCCCCTCTCTGTGAGGCCGGGGCCGTACAGGCGCCGCGGCGGCACCGATGGCGGGCGGCGGGGGCGAGGCCTCGCCCGCTCCCTGAGGGAGCCAACATAGCGCCGGCAGCTTCCCGCCCGCAGCCTCTGAGCTGACGTCACGCGCGCGACCTGCGAGCGAGACGCATCACGTGGCGGCGTGCTGGCGTCACACGCGCAGCGTCTCCTGCCGGCGAGCGGCGGCCGCAGCCTGAGGAGCGGGTGAGGGGCCGGGGGGGAGGTCGCGGCCCTGAGGGGTACGGGCCGTTCTTACCGGCCGTCCCGGCTCCAGTAGGGCCCTCCCGGCCCCGGGTGAGCGCTGGCCGTGGCGGGGCTCAGGGAGGGGGTGACCCGCCGTTGTTGTGCCTGCAGGTTGCCCGTCCTATCACGACCTGCGTGTGGTAACACAAAGGCGGATTCCATGTCTTTTCTTGTAAGTAAACCCGAACGGATTAGGGTGAGTGTTGAACGCTTTCCAGCTTCCCTCAGACGCCGGCCTGTCGGGAGAGCCTGCCTTGCGCTTGTGCAGAGGAGCGGCGGCGGGGCCGGCCTCCTGGAAAGCACCTTAAAATTACATTAAAACGTGCTATTTACAGGGCAGGGTATCGACGTGCAAGCTAGGTGCTAGTTAAAAAAACCCTGCGCCGCAGTGTTTATTGCTTGCACACCTCAGTCTCCTTGGTGTGCGGTGCAAGGGATTTGTAATCGGCCTCGCAATTAAGAAGAAGTGCGGTAATGCTGAGTATTTCCTACCTTTCTTTAAGAAGTTACTGCCTCACCTTGTCACACCGCCGACAGTTTCTGCTTGTGTTTTTTTTTCCCTAAACTTAGCTTGGAAAGCTAAACACAACAGCTTTGTTTAATTCTGCATTTTTAAGTGAGGTAGTTTTCATGTGAGAAAACCAATTTTTATGCCTTAAAACGATACTGTTATATACAAGTTTTGAGTCATCGTCACCTAAAGACTCGTTGGTGCTTTCTAGGACTGGCTTCCCTTGTACTGAAAAACATAAGCTATTTTTTCAGTTATTTTACTGAGTAGACAAATTCTAATGTTGAAGCGTTTGCGATTGCTTATTTAATGCCAACTTCATGATCAACACTCTGCAAGCCTAAAATTGCATATTCTGTTGTGTATTTATATTTATTTTCCTTTGAATCACAGAGTTGAACCGACTGGTAGAAACATTTCTCTGCACAACCTAATGCTTGCTCTGACTTTTAAGCATGAATTCGGGAGGAGAACAGCAGCTTTAAAATACCTGTGTTCTAATTTTGCATCATTCAGTCAATAGATATGTAGCCAAAATATTTAAGTTCTTTAAGACATCACCTAATCGTAAATAATTAAAGCTTTTTTGAACCCTGTTCCACCTAAGCAAGTAACTTTTATTTTCCTATATAAGGGAATTGTAGCATGCTTATTTTTTTTACTGTGTGTGCATGTGTAAAAGTTCTTGTTTGAATGATCTAAAATGATGTTAACTTGAGTGCGAGTGCATGCTGGTCAGGAAAAGCAAGAGCACCTCTGTGGTTGCTGGGTGTCTGCCATCATAGTGGCACAAGAAGAGAATAGCCTTGTCCAAAGTAAGGATGTGGTGCCCAGGGACAGGGCGAGGGGTAACGGGCACAAACTAGACCATGGGAAGTTCCACCTAAACCTGAGGAGGAACTTCTTTCCCTTGAGGGTGGCAGAGCCCTGGCCCAGGCTGCCCAGAGATGGGGGGGAGTCTCCGTCTCTGGAGACATTCCAACCCGCCTGGAGGCGTTCCTGTGCCCTCTGCTCTGGGGGACCCTGCCCTGGCCGGGGGTGGGATGGGATCATCTCCAGAGGTCCCTGCCAACCCTGTGATTCTTTGATTCTATGATGTAACTCTGATGTTGTAGCTAATTGGTGTCAGACCCCAGTAAAATCCTTGAAGTGTTAGGATTCTGTTATGTTTTTTATGGGGGAAAGGGAAAAGAAACTTGTCTCTAGATGGAATAACTAATTATCTGGGGGATTTTTTCCTTTCTGTCAGCGGTGGGTGTCTGAAAAGTTCATTGTTGAAGGCTTAAGAGAGTTCGAACTGTTTGGAGGTAAGTTTCCCTCTTGTTACATGACACTGTTAGAAATGTTTTATTTTAGCCGCTGTGAATTTGGTTGTAAATATGTATCTTAACAGTAAAAGAGAGAAATAAATCTGGTGGTAGCACCAGATCTGGTTATTCAAGCGGGCTAGCCACACAAAGTTAACGTGGAAGCGTCCAAGATCTAGCAAGTTATTTGGAAATCAGTTTCATGTTGATAGCAGTACTATTTTCAGACCCTGCATTCTGTATTTTTTAGCATAACCACTTTTCTCTTATGCAAAAGATAGATTGGAGGTTTGGGAAAGTTAATTCTAATTTTCCAAGTAAAAGTGGATTTTGAAACTCTGATGATAGCTCCCTAGCAGGAGAGCTGGTTGGCTTCTCTTCTGCTTTGTGCATAAGGAGCAAAATTGACCACTAGGATGCAGAATTCCTGGTCAGTGACATGGTAAGCAATCAGAGCATAGGAAAGATGTCTAGATCTTGAGCTTCCAGGTGGAGTGGAAGAATTTGCACTACTTTAAATAAGCTTTAGATAGTTTCTTCTGTATGTAAGTGAAGTAGATATGTCATTCTAAAATTGTGTTTAGAGGTATAATAAGAAAATTGTAACCTTACATTCATGTTGAGTATATGAACAGTAGCACTATTTGAATCTCTTTAGTTCCCATACTTGTAAGACCATTGGATTATTTTTAGTGCTGCAACCTTATGTGTAAATTAAATGTCTTTGTCTAAAAAATATTATATATATTTGGTACCAAGAAGTATCATGCAGGGTTATTTACTCAGTTTTCCAACTCTATTTTTAATGGGTATCTGTTGAACACAACATGGTGAACAATTAATTTCTTTACTCCAGAGCAGCCTCCGGGTGACTCTCGGAGAAAAGTAAGTGACTTTTGCAGGCTGTGGTGCTGTGGTTCATTGCATGGAGATTATTCCTTGTGGAAGTTCGATTTTTCTTTTTACCTTAGTTATATATTTCATCTCTATATTTAGCTCTACAAGTGTGGAAACAGGTTTCACCCTGGAGTGGAGATTTTGGTGTGTGGTTTTCAAACTGTATGTCACAAGGCAAAACTTTAAACTTAATCTTTTGGATTTGTATTTGTGTCGTTGTCCCCCCAGACTCCCAGGGGTCTCGTTTTTGAGATTACTTAGATGTGATTCTTCAGAGATGCTAATCTCTTATAACTGTCTTTTAGAATGAAAGGAAGAGGTTAGTTTATGGGACTTCTGAAAACTAGGCGCAAAGAAATTTATGTGGTCCGTTCAAAACCGGTGTTCCCTTCTGAACACATTGGTTCTGATTTCCTTGTAGAGCAGCCATAACAGAGGCTCCAACATCAAAACCAAACATCATGTAATTTTCAGCTTGAAGTGACTTTACCTCCTCTTGTCTGGTTGTCTTCAGACAACCAATTCCACGCATGCTTAGAGAGTTTTGCCTCTTAACAATTAAAATCACAAGCAAACATGGAATGTCTGTTCAAAAACTTAAAGCCAAAATGTGGCAGTTGAAAACTTTACCTTGATGCTTTTTGTTTTGCAGGCCCTGATTGCACACTGTCTCTTTCATGATGAACAATGTTCAACACGATACATAGAATATATTTGTCTAAATGATTTCCCACCTGCCCACACCATATTGAAACGTTTCTGTGTGCAGGTGTTGCTCTAGTTTAAGCTGATTACAAACATGAATTATGTGTGATTTGATTATAGCTGTGTCAGATCAAGCTGCTTATAATTGATTTTTGTGCCAATGTCTGTAATTTACTGGCACAAACAAAGCTCAAAATATGAGATGTATATGGAATATTTTGTATAAAGTCAAGTAAATTCACATCTTTTTCAAATTGCTGAGTGTTAACGCATATGCTGGACTGGAAGCAAACTGAGATTAGCATCTGTTGTGGTTTTGTTACAGTATTCACTTGGGGTTTGGACACTTTTGCAGTGATATTGCTGACTCTCATTTTGATTTTTACATTTAAATAAAAGCTTACTTTTTCCAGCAGGGTTATAGAAGAAGGTAAATCATTTGGAAAGGGGGACAGGAGGAAAATTTTTGTTGCTTATGCTGAAAGTGAGTGAGGGAACAAGGAGATGGAGAGGAAGGTGCAGAACAAAACCGACATTCCCTCTTCCTAACTCAGATGAATGTCATTTGGCAAATGCAGATCTTCGCTAGCATCACATAACTGATTTTTCTTATGGCATTTATAACAGTAGTTGCCTTTCAAAGATTAATTTCCTTAAATCTATCTCAAATTAAAATCAGATCAATAAGCTGGAAAGCCAGCTCTTAATGAATGTCATACCATAAAGCTAGTCATATCTGACTTCATTTTGTAGCTGCCTTTGCTTTTGTCCATACACCAAAAGTTGTCCTGTGTGAAACCACTGAGGAGCTTTTTTGCAGTATTTCATAAATGACATTTCAGTTTAACTTTTTTTTTTTTTAAACTCTTCTATGATGTTGATAAATTTCTAATAGAGCTCCTTTTGCATTAACTCCCAGTTATTGGTCACTGCTAACATGAAGAGAGGTGAGTGAAGGCCTCTGATGTACTGGAAGACTTCTAAAAAGGGAATTTACCGTATTTTTCCATTACTGTTGAAACAGCCTACACCATTAATAAGATTAATTTTTTAAAATTTTCTGCATCTGTTTTGTTGGCTTATGCTGTATCTGGAGTGGACTTTATTAAAGCAAACCACTTACATATTGCTCAGTGTTTCACCAGCTGTCACTGCTCCATAACACTGCTTATCAGAGCCTCCCGCTTTCATTTCCTTGGTGGTGCCTTTCTGCTTCAGAGGTTTCCATCTGCCTGTGCGTCTCTCCTGGCAATCTGCTGTTGACAGGACTGTGTAAAATTGCTGGAAGAAATAATGAATGATACAATTGAGATCAGGATTGACAGGCATCTTTAACAGAAGCTTGAAGTCATGAATGGAAAGTTGCTGCCTGTTCTCAGCCGAGGACCAGCAGTGTGTAATGTTACAACTAGAATAAAGGATTTGTAACTGCTGATGTCTCGGGGGGTTAGCTATCCTGAAACACGACTGAGTTGCTGTGCTGGAGTTGTTTGAGCTGAAATTACACCCTAGCACTGTTCACAAATCTTAAGTTTTGCCTTTTCACTTAACTGAAAAATATACCTATTTTAAAGGTAGGCAGAGAGAGGTGAAATGCGTGTTGTTCAAAGTCAGCTGAAAAGGTGGAACTAGGGAAGCCTGACTGTCAGCTTACTCCCAAAGCATACTTAGGCACCCACAGGTAATTTATGGCAAATTCATGTCTGTGCTTATTGCACTACGTTTACCCTGGACTGAGTGTATAATAGCAAGTTCCTTGTTTTTCAGCTGTCACTGTGTTGTTTCCATCTTTCAGTGATGGAAAAAAGAGTATTTGCTGTCACTATAGGAAAATGGACAAGCCTTTTCTGCTTCATGTACCATGAGAAAAGGTCTGATAAAGGGCATTTGCAGTTGATGAAAAATGAGGTGGAAAAAATGAGCTGGAATTTCAAATGTCAGGAGGAGTTAATGTGCTGGAAATTTGAGATAAATAAATCCAGTCTTAGACACCATATAAATTTGGATCCCCATTGGGCTGCTCTCCTTGTGACTTTGGAAATTTGAGGGAGTTGGCAGGTGTAATGGAACTTGCAAGAACATTGAAGTTTGTCTTCTGCAAAATCCTGCTTGGAAAGGTTTATGTGTATGTAAATAAAGCGGGTAGCTTTATGTCAGACGTAGCGAAGAAAAGTGACAGGCTTGGGAGTGCTGCTTCCCTGTGTGGTGTGGGGTTTTTTTCTTTTATGTATTTTTTTTTCCTATAAGCACTAATGCTTTGCAGTTTTTGCTTTAATTTGGAGCTTCTTTTTTCATGTGTGTCTGATCTTCATACCTTGGGCTAAGGTGGTTCACCATTCAGCTAAGCAGCTTCAGCTGCACTGGTCTTACCACAGAGCAGCAGCTGAAAACCAGAAAAAAAAACCCAGAAAACCCCAGCAGCAGCTGGGAATGCTGACGACCACAGTGCAGAGAAGTGCTATAAACAAGCTTTCCTTTGGCCTTTGCTGAGGCAAACAGGATAGTGGCACAGTAATGGGAGAAAGGTAGTTACCACAAAGCAGTGCCTAAGCTGTCCTGGGGAACAGTAATTGGCTTTATTCAAATATTCCTCAAGAAATTATAGCTTGCAGTAATTGAGAACCTACTCGTTATGGTTATGTATTTTGAAACACAGATGTCTGGATCTTCTGAACTGAGGCATCTCCTGGATTTCAATTGATAAATAACTATTTAAAATGATTTTAACAGCAATTAAATTCTCTCTTCTATATTCAGTACTGTCTTATTATTTTAAGGTGTAGGATAATATAAGGAGCAGATGATTTTTCCAGCACAAGTTCTTTATTTCTTTTCACCTGACTTCATTTTTTTTTTTCTTTTGCCCCCAGGCAAATGAGGCGAGCTCCGAGTCGATAGCTTCTTCCCCTAAAAGGGACACCATGAGCAACTTCCTACCAGACAGCAGCTGTTACGAGTTGCTCACTATCATAGGTAATGCTGCTGGTGCTGGAGGATTGGAAGTCCACTTCACCAAGAAAATAACTTCTGTGTGTTTGTTGGCCTTTTCTTGATTGATTGCTTATTTTTTACATTAGATTCCTGTCCTCTTTGATCTTACAATCACTTTAATAAAAAGTGAGATGCCAGTTCGAGAGGCTTTCAACTGAAAGAGGCATGTGGTGGGTTAACAATACTGAGGGTGAAGTACAGAGTCAGCAGAAGCAGCCTGAAACCTGTCCGTGTCTTTGCTGGGGCTGTGGCCTAATCATTTTATTTCTACCTCCATTCTGAACTTGAAAGACAGGATAATATTACTGGCGAGGAGGAATTCTCTCAATGGGATACGTGCCAAGGAAGGTAGTAGCTGATGGAACAATTATTCTTTCTCACAAGGTCAAAAATAGTTTTAGTAGATGAGTGTAAAGATTATTTAAAGGTCAAGTTCTCCAGAAGTGTGTGGCTCCAGAGACACGGCTGAAGCTTTAATGCCTTTTCTTTCAGGCAGAGGCTTTGAAGACTTGATGGTTGTGAACCTGGCCAGGTATAAACCCACAGGAGAGTATGTCACAGTCCGAAGAGTGAACTTGGAGGCCTGCACAAATGAAATGGTCACGTTCTTGCAGGTAACGCGAATCCACTGATACCATAATGCAAGCTTAGGAGAGGACAGACAGCAGGAGCAGAGCTTAGCAATACGGTATTCATATTGCTTCATTTACTAAATTGAATCAAAACACCTTTTTTTTTTATTTTAGGGGGAACTTCATGTTTCCAAGCTCTTCAACCACCCTAACATCGTGCCGTACAAAGCAACTTTCATAGCTGACAATGAGCTATGGGTAGTGACATCTTTCATGGCCTATGGTAGGTGGAGAGGGAATACCTTTGTCTGACCATCACGTTCTGTGAAATGAAATTTTAAGAGGTGAAGTATCCTTGGGGTTTTTTTTTTTACCAATTAAGAGGTGTTTTGTTTCTTTTTAGGTTCTGCAAAAGATTTAATCTGTACCCATTTTATGGATGGGATGAGTGAACTGGCTATTGCATACATCCTCCAAGGCGTATTGAAAGCACTTGACTACATCCACCATATGGGCTATGTACATAGGTATTTAAAAAAAAGACTGTCTGTTTTTCTTCTGTTAGAAGTTCTCAGAAATGCTGCTCATCATTAGAGTGGAGGGGACAGTTCAAGAGATGCGGAATGCGGTATCAGGTTTTGCATTGCTTTGCTGTTAGAGCAAGTCAGTTTGATACAGCAAATCCTATCACTGCTCTTTACTAAACTGCATGAAAGTGTCTGAACAAACGGATCCCAAACACCACTGTGTATCTAAAGCCACAACTGCAGCTCGTGTTGGCAGGCTGACTTGTTAAGGCTCTGTTCAGATCGTCTCCAAATTGAGACTGACAGTGACGGGGCGAGTTATTTGTCCTGTTCCTGTTGAAGGTCCTGGGTCCATAACCTTCAGTCCCGCGCTCCACCTTGCCACAGAAACGTTCTTTGGAAACCTGCAAAGTGGATAGAGTCCTGTTAATGTTTGTAAAAGCTGGTTTTGCACAGCATTCAGGATGATCGATAGGAGTCTTGGCCTCCTGGTATCCTCCTGGACTTTGAGGCCTGTACAGTAGGCTTTTATCCTTTCCATAGGTGCCTACTAAGGATGCGTTTCTGTTTAGTGCTACAGCATCTCTTAATCTCTTTCTAAATCACTGTCTCCATCCCTCAGCATATTTTTCCTCTTCTCTGATGCATCCCTCTGTTGTTAAATTTCAGATGCTGAAAGTTTGAGGTTATTGGTGGCTACTATTTTACTATATGTACTGTAAAAGAAATTCAGCTTACCTATGCCTGCCTTAAATCCTTTGCAGTGCCCTTGTGCACGGAGTCTTTCTGGGAAAGCTGTAAGGAACATTAGCTCATTTGAGGCCAGAGAACCTGACTTTTTTTACTTACTTTCAGGAGCGTTAAAGCCAGCCATATCCTGATCTCTGTAGACGGGAAGGTGTACCTCTCCGGCCTGCGAAGTAATCTAAGTATGATCAACCACGGGCAGCGACTCAAAGTTGTTCATGACTTCCCCAAATACAGCATCAAAGTCCTGCCTTGGCTCAGTCCTGAAGTCTTACAGCAGGTGTGTTAAAAAAAATGCTAGTTTTTAGTGATATATGGTATCTGTATATAATTTTTTGAGTTCTTATTGCATGTTTGGGAGGTGGGGGGGGGGACACAACAAAAGCCGCAAGGCTACTTTTTCTTGTAATGAGCTCTATGCTTTTTTTTTTTTCTATCTTTTTTACCTTAAAACCAGTGACCCCTAGCAAGGGGAAACCTGTATTCCTGTCAAAAGGGGCAATTGCTGAGAAGCCTGTGTTACAGCATTGTCTTTTCTTTCCCTCCAGAGGAAAGTGCGTGCAAATGCAAGGAAAAGGAAGGGGAGACGAAACAGATTTGGGGGAGGCGCAGGGCAAGTGGGTAGAATTTGATCTGATCTCTATTTGACTAAAGTTTTCTTGTAGATACCTCTACAGTTGCTCCCATTAGCGCAGTGTTACATTAGATGCCAGTTACTCTAAGGTGGATGCCATCCTTAGTAGCTAGCTGATTACAGTTAAATAAATGTTGCCCTTAACTGTGTGTCTAAACAAAAACACCACCACCACAATAAACCAGCCTATATGTGGGCTGTGTTTCTGCTCTGATCATTTGGGTTTGCTGTTCTGCGTATCGAAGCATGGGTACTGCCCATGCAATCACGTGCAAGTCCACAAGGCTAATTTTTCTTTTCCTTTCTGTCTAGAACCTCCAGGGTTACGATGCAAAGTCGGACATTTACAGTGTAGGGATAACAGCCTGTGAGCTGGCAAATGGCCACGTACCATTTAAAGACATGCCTTCTACTCAGGTAAGGTTTAAAAGCTGTTCCTTTCTCATCCTTCATCCTAGTGCGGGGAACTGCCTTGCTGCACTGGGATGCGAAGGCAGGAGGGAGCCGTGTCTTCCTGATTTCCCATCTCATTGCGGCTTTTTTCATAGAGCTGCAGTGCTTCTGTATTGAACCTTTGGTGTCAGAATGGTCGTGTCCAAATTCTGAGGATGTTAGAAATCCCCTGAGAAGTATTAACCATCTGGTCTTCTTGTGTGTGATGTTCTTTATGCCCCTTCTCTTCCAGATGCTCTTGGAAAAGCTGAATGGAACTGTTCCCTGCCTGCTAGACACCACCACAATTCCTGCTGATGAGCTGACTATGAAAACCTCCCGTACAAGTGCTAACTATGGGATGGGCGAGAGCATGGCTATTAGCAACGTGAGAGCAGCCAACGGAGAGCCAACCCTGCACCCTTATCTTCGGACCTTCTCCACCTACTTCCATAACTTTGTAGAGCAGTGCCTCCAGCGGAACCCCAATTTCAGGTAAAGCTGAGTGGAAAGCTGCTCTTCACGGACCTGTGCTACTCTAGGGCTGATTAAACCATGAGAGCCAGCAGAGGTTATTCGAATTTCTTTCCAAAAGTGGAGTGAGGATGTGCTGCATGCATTGAGAAGAGCAGCCCAAGTATGTAAACCAAGAGTAGTGTTAACGCCTTTAGACGCTTTCTATAAGAGAGCCTGAAGAATTACTTTGCAGGCTTCTTTAGGGGGTAGAGTGGTGCTACATGTCAGGAAAATAAACGGAACAACTTGACTTTCTGGTCCCTGTGAGACTCTGTTTACCCGTTTCCCATCACGGTGAATGTCTGCTGTTCAGCCAGCAGAGAATATCGACGGGAAGCCATCAAGAACTGTGTGTAAGGTCAACTTTAGCCATGACAGACTTCTCTAGCACACCACACTGTTCAGAAACTTTCCCTTAAACAAGTGTTGGAGTGCATGAGTAGGTAACTTGCACAGAAGGCAGCTGAACTGCTTGTGTAAAACATCATGTGAACATGATAAGCAGGGCTACTGGTTACAGAAGGCAGATAGCCTATAGCTGAGGCATGAGAGAGGCAGGAAGGACCCTGGTCTTTTCCACTACCACTGACTGACTTTAAACACTGATGCAATTTCTTGTGTGCTTACTTTATTCTAACTCCCTTCTACAGGCCAAGTGCAGGCATGCTGCTTAATCATCCCTTTTTCAAGCAGGTAAGGAACTCGTTTAATCTGCAGATAAACAGTGGCTTTTCTGTCGTTGTCTTGCTGCGTCACTGAACCTGAGGGTGGGAATGTCAAGTTGCTGAATTTTCGGTGATGTGAAAGGATTGCTTTGGTTCGGTGTCTAATTGTAGTGCAGCTTGGTGATGCTCACATTGTCCTGAGAGGGGAACTGGCTGTTCTAGGAGGATGTAAATGTGCCTGTCCTTTATGCCAGAAGCTTTTCACCCACAGAGCGCGGGGGCAAGGCAGTCCTAACCCGGTTCTTACTGAGAGCAAACTGAGGTGACCTGTGCATTGCTTCCAGCTGTGAGCTTGGGGAGCTCCAGCCCTGGCATGGGAAAAGGCAGAGGCTCTCCTGCCCCCAGGATGATTTGTCTGGCTTGCTCCGAGCCAAGGTTGGGGGTGTGTTTCACTGAGGGGAGTATCAGGACCGCCCCGGTACCCAGGAGCTGCTGGGAAGACTGTAGGCAAACCATTTTCTTCCTACAAGATGCAGTGCGAGAGCCCTGCACGTCTCTTGGTGCAGGTGGGAGGAGAATACCGTATTCCTTTCTGCTTCTAACCACGTTGCTGCTGCTTGTCTTTGATGGGCGACTGTGGGGACGCGTTTCAGCAGCCCAGTTCTCTCCTTCCTGTGCAGATCAAGCGCCGTGCTTCTGAAGCACTCCCTGAACTTCTGCGCCCTGTCACCCCCATCACCAATTTTGAAGGAACGCGGCCCCAGGATCCCAGTGGCATTTTCGGGCTGGTGTCAAACCTGGAGCAGCTGGATGTGGATGACTGGGAATTCTAGAAAAACAGGGACTACGCCTGGTTCTGGAGCAGCTTTCTGGACATTGTAATTTATTGGTCCTGTTCATAAAAGGTGATGAATGTTACACATAGAAGAGTTTACAGGTCCTTGGGAAGGAAGTTCAACTGCCTCTTTACTTGGGAAGTAGCTTGGAAACAAATGGACAGACCTGAGCTGGAAAAGGATCAATCCCAAGGAACTGTGGTGTATTCCAGATGCTGCAGCCCCCAGAGCCAGTTCACACAGCTGAGCACTGGTAGATCACTTGAATGGGTTGAGTGAGTCTGTTTAGTCTCCATTTATGTGTGTCTAAAAATCACTGGTTCCTCGTATCGCAGTTGAAGGCTGCGTGTCCCTACCCTCTCTGGTTCTTTCTCTTTTAAGGGTGCCTTAGAGTTCAAGGGAGACAGGCAGCTCTTAGTTTTGGGCATTCTCGTAGAACTAGTGCAATTACTGCTACAGGGTAAGTTTGGAGGGTGTGGAAAAAAGGGATTATGTTGTTAAATTTTAGTCACTGCTTTGTGATGGAAAATGGGAGATCAAAGATGACCAGATTCTGTTCCAGGCACATTTGCTGCATGGGGAATTCCTCTGCAGCACTGGATTCTTGTTGTCCAGTCCTGGAGAGAGCTTTTGAAGAGACTCCTCTCCACTTGAGGCTGAGCACTCTGAACTCCAGGTCAGACGGGGCATTCCAGCCCCTCCTCCCATGGCTGCCTGGGTCACCAAAGCGAGTGTGTACACCTGTACAACATACCAGCTCTTTTATCCCTACAGCACATCTTCCTGAGCCTCCCATTAGCTGGGCTGGTTTCACAGCACGTAACACTCACACCAGCTTGTTCTCGGTGACTTACCCTGGCACAGAGGAAAAATAAGTCGATTTTCATGCTAAATCCTCTTGCTCACGACTCCTCTTTGAACATCACGTACAGAATGGATCTTAAGCCTTCCGTTACCATTGCTGTTCTGCCTTCCCTGTCTGACTGACAGGTAAAAACTTGCTTCTCACGTGGCTCCCCTTGAGTCACAGCTGTGTGACTCTGCCCTGCTGCTGTGGCAGCTCTCCCCATTCCACGGTATTCGTTTTTTGGATAGTTTGTCCCTTCCAAGGACCGTAGGTGCTGGGTGTCTTTCTACTCTGTAAGGAAGCACTGAGAATCCAGTCCTGGAGGTGTGGTTCATGGGAGTAGCGGTGCTGGCAACAGGTCCTTCTTGTTTTTATAAACTCTACTTGAACCCAGATGACGTTTGTTACTCTAGTTTTTTGCCAAAACAAATAAAATATTTCTGAAGTTGTTTTTTTTTTTTTTTTAAGTCTGCTGTTTCTGCAAGATGATGGAGTGGATCGCGGATGATGACACAGGCTGGCTGTGCACTTAACTCTCTTCTCATTTCCTTACTTCAAAGGCTGCTGCTTGCACACCAGCTGGGTGCCATTTGACCATCCCCCCACGAAGGCCTCTGCTGGTGTACGGCACTGTTAACTGCAACTGCCTTCATGTCTCAAAACCATATTTCTTTCAACTAAAGCAAGAAGCTGCAAACAACTGCTCTTGCTTTTTTCTGCAAGCTTCAGTAGAACGCACTCGTTCTGCCGGAGCAGGGGTGTTTGTAAGGGCAGGCTAGTGCAGAAAGGACAAGCACGCTTCTGCTTCCTCTCTGCTATCAGGTTTGGCTCCTGATTTAATTTTATTATAGTAAGTAGATCTTAATTTCCTAGCTTGTTATGAAGTCTGCAGCTTGTAAAAATCCTTATCCCTCTCCCACAAGCCTGGGCAGGGACTGGCTCACTGATACAGCACAAAAAAAACCATGGTACCACTCAGCATAAAACCTTTGGGATGGGACCGAGTTAGCAATGGTTCGGAGGAGATGGGTTTCCTCACAGAGGGATGTTTCGACAGAGGTGTTCCCACTGACATCATAAGCCTCCCTTGACTTCTCCTAGGAACCAAGAGGCAGGCAGAAAAGACATGAGGGAAAACACTGAGCTATAATATATCACAGGTAACTGCAGCACTCTAGCCTGCTTTCCCCTGAGTTTGCATTTTTAGGGTGAAGGATGAACTTACGGCAAGCTAATATTTCTCATCCCATTCCATGCGTTCAGCTCACTTAGTGCTCAATGATTATAGACTTAAATTAACTTAGAGATAGTTTTATGCTTACACAGCAGCCCGAAGCAAGCAGGATCCCTGCAAAGTTAGGAGCAAAGCAGCAGCACCTTGGTCACAAAAAGAAGTTAGGAAGTAACGGAAGAGAATAGCCTTTAACACCGCCTTCCCCAGGGCACTGGTGCAGGCGGGGGCAACTGCTGGGGTCCTGCTGGCAGCGTGGTGATAGCCAGCCGTCTCTCCAGTCTGCCCTTACCTGTTCTGTCTTATGCCTTAGAGCAGCAAAAAGGGAGTCTGGCACTGTTTTAGTAGCTGCTGGCTGGATACACAAGCTGGGTACCGCTGCTGGCCCCAAGGCAACTGCTGGGAGGTTTTTTTTTCCTTCTCCTATGAAAACTTTATTCAGCTACATACAAAACAGGGTACTCTGCTACTGTGGATCCTCTCTGTGGTCCGAATGCTGCTGCTCTTCCTCCTCTTCCTCCCCTTTGTGTTTTTCCAATTTTGCCATGAGTTCTGAAAAACAGGAATAGGCAGGATGAGACGACAGGGGCCGTTCCACCCCAAAGCCAGGTGTCCAGGTCCTGTAAACGCCCATCTCCGCAAGAACCAGGGCAGCTGCATTTGCCCACACAAAGGCTCAGCAAGGAGCTACCACTGTTTGCCAAGTCCAGGGCATTGGATGTTACAGTCAGAGAACACATCAGTGTGTTGCTGACCATCAGACCAGCTGCCACCTCTACTCCCACAGCACATTTCTGCTACCCACACCAGGAGTCACGCTCCCCGAGCTCCCCGTCCGGGCAAGTGGAGACACTCGTTTTGCACCTACGGAGCTGCCCAGGCCACGATTTAGTATCTCCTGGCACTAAAGGAAGCTCTGCCAGCAGCCAGGAGCTGTGAGCTCCAGCCAAACCCCAAGAAGACACTTCAGGAGCTGGTGCCTTTGCTGCTTCAGACGCTCCCACTGAAAGCCCTCTCTCCCACGGGGGCCTGTTACCTTTTGCTGGGTTGAAGACACCATTGGTTTGCTTGTCACAGACATAGCAGCGCTGGGATTTGCGATAGTGTTGGAGGGCACAGCTCTCACAGAAGTAGTGCCTACACCTATATGGAGACACAAACATCACTGCATGCCACCAGCTACAATTGGTGTGTCCAGGAGCTAGACATTATTGACTATTGGGGGGATACAAAAGTGAGCTACATGCAGAGCTTGCTCTGCATCATCCCCATGAAAGGTATCATCATTGCTTCCCTGATGTGATGGCACAGAGCCACCAGGTGCCCAGCAAGACAGCCAGCGGTGTGGGAGAGGGCTGACAGCGTGTGATGTCCACGCTGCCCCCAGCCTGCTCCTCAGCCTTGGCAAGCCCTGGGCTTCCCCATGCTTCTCTCTCTGCTCACATGATGCAGCGTGCCATTCAGCGTCCAGGAGCAACAAAGGCACGAAAACAAAATCTCAAAGTTAAGGGGAAAGATGATGTAATCAGGCAGCATCTGTGGGAATTTAAAAGCTGCCTAGACAACAGAGGCTTGAGATCCCTTCCAAGGAGATGCTCCAGATGCAGTTACGAGACTCCCTGGTTATCAGAGGATTTCCCCACCCACCAGAAAGCCATAGCAGACAACAAGCGGGTTCCACCCACCAGCCTGTGGGCAGTGTTTTTATTTGGCTTGACACAGAATGACTAGCAGACTCGACTGCCAGCAGACACTTGGCTCCCCATGCCAAAACAACCACTTACTTGGTGACCACGGGGTTCTTGAAGGAACTTCTGCAGATGAAGCATTTGAAAGGCATATCCTCCTCATCACTGCTCACCTCATAGTTTTCCTCATCTGCACAAGAGAAAGTTAACCACACTGGAGCAAGAGCAGAGGCAGACAGACCCATGCGTGGGGCATGAAATATTAAATACGGAACGAGTACAGCAGGTGGGATTGAATCTCTGCTGGAAACAATAGAGCTCTAGCACCTGGGTGTTGCTGATGTCAGTAACACGTGTGGGACTCAGATATAATTAGATCTAATGAGACAGTGTGCTTGTTGCTCATCTCACAAGAACAAACTATTTTCTACCTCGCCCACTGGCTGCTATAAAGAGACATATCCTCCAGCCCTCTCCTATTTTTTGTATTTTCTTCCAAACCACCTGCCACCAAACTCTTCGGCTCCAACTGAACACAGAAGACCCTCTTCCCCATGGCTGCACAGCGGTTCATGGGCAACACTCGTGAGCCTCAGGCCACCTGGGACAATGTGAGTAAGAAATAATGATGTGATGTAGCATGAAAACATCCCACCTCCTGGGCATCTGGGGGGCAGGAGATGGTCACACCTCCCCAGCCTGGACCCGTACAAGAGCAGTGCTATCCTTTCAGAGAGAGCCAGAGGAAATCATCCTCTCTGGGGGCAGTGAGTGGTTACCTGAAAGCAGCAGGTTTGCTCAGCACTGCCAGTGGTTACTGGCCCTAAGGTTATCCTGCAGCAGGGAGTTCCACAGCTTTGGAATGGAGTCATAGAATCATAGAGTCGGTGAGGTTGGAAGGGACCTTTAAGATCATCAAGTCCAACCATTAACCTACCCTGATAAAAAAGCACTTCTAAACCATGTCCCTAAGTACCACTTCTACCCTTTTCTTAAACACCTCCAGGGATGGTGAATCCACCACCTCCCTGGGCAGCCTGTGCCAATGTTTAATAACCCTTTCAGTGAAAAAATGTTTCCTGATATCCAATCTAAACCTGCCCTGACATAACTTGAACCCGTTTCCTCTTGTCCTATCACTTGTCACAAGGGAGATGAGGTCAGCCCCCATCTCTCTACACCCTCCTTTTAGGTAGAGTCCTTTCTCTCTAATATTAATTCAACCTATGGCCCGTGCAGTTTGAGACAGCAAAGGACCCATTCCCTTCTTAGCACCCCAGTATCCCTAAGTCACCTTCACTTTAGGGCCTAAGAGGCAGGACCTGGTGGTCTCATCCACCATGAGCTTAGGGAGAGGGAGAGCAGAGGGGTGGTGCCGTACCGTTGACTCCGTACCGGCCTTCATCCAGTTCCCGTTCGATCTGCCAGCCATGTTTGTAGTCCGAGCGGTCGTGGAGGAATTTGCAGCTGTCTGAACAGCACAGAGAAAGAAGAATTAACACACTACCCCTTACAGTAGCTGTTACCTGCACACCTCACCCAGGGGCAGCCTGAGCTTTGCCCAGCAGGTGAAACCCGATGGCTTCCCCGCCCACCTGTGCTCCTGGAGCAGGCGCAGGACCCCTCTCGGGGTCACAGGCCCTGAGGATTGTGCTCTGTGTGCCACAGCGACACTTCCAGCATTTACACACAGGGGAAGCGGGATAAGGAACAGGAAATCCCATCCCTCACATGGCCTCAGCAGCCAGAATCCCTGTGGGAATGTGGGTCACTGGAAATCCCAGGGGTCCCTCCCAGGACTCTTGTAGCCACTGATTAGAGGCCATCAGCTTTCAGAAGGGCCAACACAAATGACAAGAACGTTACATAATACAGCTCTGGAACAGCATCTCACACCAGCTCTGCAAACAAGCGTCTGTAAATCAGGAAGTGCCCATCTTGGCGCCACAAACAGGCTCACAAGCTGGACCGGATCCCTTTGCAGATCTGGTGCAGCACGCGTTCAGCTGCAGGCAAGATCCACTCACCTCCAAAGCCGCAGAACCCAGTTTCTTTGTAGTCCTTGCAGATGTCGGGCTGGTAGTCCCACCGCACCGTGGCCCGTAAGTGTTCCGGAGCACGGATGGGTCCTTTTCTGAAAGGGTGGGAGAAGGCTCAGGCCAGCTGCACAGCTGCAATGGAGAAGGCCCCTAGGGGCCTGGTCAGAACCAGACACCGGAGTCATTAGACAGAAAGAAGCTGCCAGTAACAGCAAAGTTCAAGCCCCAAACAGGTGCTTTTGGGGCTGGTGCCTGAGCTCCTGTGGTCCCAGTCCTCTGAGGCTCATCCCAACCCACCTGACCATTCCCGAAGAGGCATTTCCCATCGATGTGTCCTTGGGCTTCACATATTTCTGGTAGTTGTTAATACCACGGTAAATTTTATCATCTTCCTTTCCTCTCAGTTCCTAGGAAAGCAAAAAGAAAGGTGATTAAGGATCAGGAAAGCTTCATGACACAGATCAGCTTTCACCTCTCTGACGCCAGTCTCCCTTCCCAGCCCTGCCTTCCTTAATACCAAGATGCCGGCAGAGCCAGAAAGTTCCCCTAGTCACAAAAGTTACACTCTCGGCTTCTCAAATTTCCATGGAGAAAGAGACTCAAACTCTTCTTGGTGTGTGGAAGGGGATGAGTAAAGCACACGTTCTCCTGTTGCAGAGCACTGACTCTTACAGAGCATGGCTGACTCACCTCCTGGATTTTCTGGCTGCGTTCAAAGATGGCCTGAGCATCTTTCTCC
The DNA here is from genome assembly GCA_013400135.1 of Rhinoptilus africanus. Classification (NCBI taxonomy): domain Eukaryota; kingdom Metazoa; phylum Chordata; class Aves; order Charadriiformes; family Glareolidae; genus Rhinoptilus; species Rhinoptilus africanus. The sequence goes on from VXBO01010608.1 coordinate 30,311, forward strand.
TTCTCCGTGTCCACTTCATACACTGCTGTGGCTCCCATGTCTTCTGGGCCAACAGGTTTCTGAAAAGCAAGAAGAACGTGTGACCAACAGTGAAGAGAGAACCTGTACAAGACAGAAAGCTCCTTGGCTACCTGGAGGGCTGCTCAAGAGCAAGTCCTGCGCATGCTCTGCTTTACCTTCCACCAGTTTCTACCAGCCCTTAGCACCTGCCAGGGAGAATCCCCTCTGGGCCGGATCCGGCCTAGTGCTTGCAGGAAACACTTGTCCTTACTCTACTTCTTCACACTCAGCCTCGGCTTAGCTGGAAACTGAACACAGGTCTCCTGTGTCCAACACTTCAGTCATGAGACCATCCTGCCTAGACGCAGGATGTTATGTCTGAACTTTTAACCCAGCTGTGGGTGGCTTACATTCAGTTTTAATACAGTGATCTGGTTCAGATTCCTCTTTGATGGACTGAACAGACACCTATTCCTGGTTTTATCAGATCTTCAAGAACAGCTGCACAGAAACCAAATAACTACAGCCAGGCTCAATTAAAACGAAATCCAACTTAGGTGCCAAAAGCTTCTGGAGCCACAAAGCTGCCATCTGCTCCTGTTCCCCTCCCATTCTCCTATAGCACCTAAGTCACCTTGAATTCTTTGTAGTCTGAAACTAAAACCACGAACCCAACAGTAGGGCAAACCTGATTCAAGTGCTCCCTCTCCTGAAAGTTTTGCATGATGCTGAGCAAATCCAGTGGCATCTTGGGCTTTTAATTCCCACCTCTAAGAGGGAAAGGCCAACCTTAGATGGCCTCCTGAGGATGCAGGGGGTATTAGGAGAATAAACCTAGCGCTAAGTGCTTGTCCACTAAAAGGGAAGGGACAGGGAGATGCATCTATAGATAAAAAAGAAGGAACGGCTGATCCCACATTTGCAGAGGTAAATTCTCTCTATCAAGTGTGGGATCTGCCAGTCCCACCTGCCCTCACGCCCCAGAACCATATTCTTGCCCAGTCCTTACCGCCGACCGTGTTGATTTGTAAGTGACTCCGATCTCCTTTGATGGATCCTCATCGTCACTGCTGCTCAGCGCGTACGCGGGCCTCTCCTTTGTGCATCTCCTGGTCTGAGGGGCAAGAAGACAGCAGGTATGAAGGACAGAAGGCTCCAATGCTGTGTCTAGCTTGAGCTCGGCAGGCCACTGCAGACACGCCTCAGATGGCACAGTGTCCTGCTGTAACTCCCTTACCTTCTGGATCATGGGGTTGGGGGTCTCCCGCCGACGCTCCTTCCGCACCACCATGCTGCCCTCCTCACCGCTGCTCTCTGAGGGGTAAAACCCAGAGATAAGGCTGTGCCCAGGGGCAGGACCCCGGCCCAAGTGCAAGCTCTGCGGGCTGAGGAAGCCCAGGGGAAGGTGGGGGAAGGCGGCGGAACCCCCGAGGGTGGTGGCACGGCCGGGGAAGAGCCCTTCACCTGCTCCACCACACGGACATCAGTACGGCTGGGGAGGGCTGCGAGGCCCCTCCGTGTGGGAGCAGCGCTCCGGGGTGGCACTAGGCCCTCCCTCGCCTCTCTTGGGTACCGTAACGGTAGGGCTCCCGGCTCCCTCTAGGAGCCATCCACGACCCCCCGGCGGCCCTCACCCTGCTCCTGGTCGCTACTGGGCCGCTTGCGCCGACCCCTGCCCGCCGCCAGGCCCCGCTTCTTGAAAACAAAGCTGC
>VXBO01010618.1:0-11282 GCA_013400135.1 Rhinoptilus africanus
TGCCCAGAGAGTGGCGATTAGTGGGGTGAAATCTTCTTTGCGACCGGTCGCCGGTGGTGTCCCTCAGGGCTCAGTTTTGGGGCCAGTTTTTTAATATCTTTATCCGTGATCTGGATGAGGGGATTGAGTGCACCCTCAGTCAGTTTGCAGATGACACCAAACTAGATGGAAGCGTTGATCTGCTGGAGGGTCGGAAGGCTCTACAGAGGGACCTGGACAGGCTGGATCGATGGGTNGACAGGACCAGAGGGAATGGTCTGGAGTTGCGGCAGGGGAGGTTTAGATTAGATATTAGGAAGAACGACTTTCCTGAAAGAGTGGTGAGGCCCTGGAACAGCCTGCCCAGGGAGGTGGTGGAGTCACCATCCCTAGAAGTATTTAAGAAACGTGTAGATTTGGCACTTCAGGGCGTGCTCTAGTGGCAGAGATTGTAGGGTGGGTTTTCTGTGTGTGTGTATGGTTGGACTCGATGATCTCCCAGGTCCTTTCCAACCATGAAGATTCTATGATTCTATGTATCCTCAGGAAGCAGAAAGGATGCGAGCGCCCCTTTTTCCCCCGGCAATAAATAAAAACCAGGGTTTAGAGGCTCAAATAGGATGTCATCTGCCCTCAACCTCATCAGGATCCTGCAGGGTCTCCCAGAGGGGAGGGGATGTTGGGATGCAGGGGAAAAATGCACAGGGAGCATCACTTTTGCAGAGGAGGAAGGGAAATGTTAGATCTGGCAATGAAGGGATTAAATATTGGCCAGGGTGATATTTGTTTTCCAGCAGGATCCATCCCCGGAGACTTGCCGTGCTGGGAACTCAGTCCAGTTCTACCGAACGAAGGCGGCTTTAATTATGCAGGAGCACCGGCACGGATGGGTTTAGTGCTTTTATCTAGTTCACCCTAAAGCCACAGCTTTGGTTAATCCGGATTGACTTCCCATGGTGTGGAAGAGAGATTGATTCAGGGAGGAATTCAGGGAGTTTCTTGGGGAAATCCAGAAATTCCCAGAAAAAGCCATTTTTAAGTCATTATATTTTTTATCTAAACTCATACTTCCCTTTTTAGCTTGGATCAAGTGGATAAAAAGCCCTCTAGGAAACCAAAACTCCCCCAGAAAATACTTTTCATGGAGAAAACAAATTTAACTCTGCTGCTTCTCAGCTTGGGGGGGGATGAGGGGAAACTGAGGCACAGGGACACTTTGGTGGAGCAGCTTCATTTTTGCCAGCCAGAGTGGAGCTACCAGTGCCCTCTAATGTGCATTTTTTGTGGAAAAAATAAAGTAGAAACACGGATTCTTTGCAAGCTCATTTTGGGGAGGAATGAGGGTTTCTGGCTATTTTGGGGATGGGGAAGGGATAGGTCAGACTCATGGGGGATAAAAGAGGGGGGCTTGGGGCAGGGAGATGGATAAAGCCCCTTAAGCGGTTTGAACCTTGCTTTTGAGTATCTTGGAAATATATATTGGAGGTATCTTGCCTTGGGGTCTCTGGAGGGAAGCGCCGGGGACGATGCGGATGGTGGGACCGGGACAGCTGGGGATGTCCTCAGCCCACGCTGGTGGCCGGAGACAGCCCGGAGGAGAAAGGCGGTGAAGGTCACGGCGGCAGAAAGGAGCCAAATGGAAAGGGCAGATGAAAACCAGGGAGTTTAGCCAGGCTCGAATTTCAGCCTGGTCTCATCTCACGTCTCCCAACCAGGCAGGCTCGGGAGCATCCGAACGCGCCGCCTGTTTGCTTTTGGTCGCAGTGGGTTTCAACCACAGTCCCGGCGGGGAGAAAAATGATGCCAGGTCGTTCGCTTCCCAGCGTCTCGAGTAGTTCCTGATCCGGAGCGAGGATTTTGATGAGTCCGCTAAATGCCTATAAATTAGGGCAGGGAAAACACCCACGCGCTCCTTGTGTCTCTTGCAGAGGAGACGGTGGGGAAGATGCAGTAAATGGATCGTGGTTTCGACCTCCGGCGTAAAACGACGGGAGCTGTGGTCACAGTCGGTGTGTCCGCGCCGCCTGGGTTTGATTTCCCAGGGCTTCACACCAGCAGAACGAAGGGCTGTGTCTGTGAGGTCCTGCCAGTAAATTAACCCACATTAATTATTTGGGAAGGTCAATTAAACCTCATCAGCCCCCCCCGTCCTGCCCCGTGAAAATGCATTCATCGCAGCCGTGATTTGGTCGCGCTTTGTTTGCTTGCGTGACTTGGCTTCTGCTGGCAGGTTCCCAAGCGCGAAACACAGCGGGACGGATGGCACCGGGAATGCTGAAAAGTGGGGCAGAAAAAAGCCCTTTACTTGGTGATTCAGCGCCCGACCCACCGTCCCTGGTTGCTGCACGTCCCTCAGCTGCCCTTGACCTTCTCCGATGACAGCCCCCTCCTTCCCCCTATTGACTCATCTCAATATCCCCGGCTCGGCCGTGGTGGATACCGTTACGGGAGCGTTTTGGGATGCTGACATCACATGCACATGCCTGTGGGTATATATTTTGGAGGGCAACGTGGCTGCCAGGATTGCAACACTTATCTGCCTGGGCTCCTCTCATCACAGGGTTCCTCTCCCGTGCTGCCTTCATCTGCTACAGCTGATGGTACCTGTTTTCTGGGGAAAAAACAACCCATGTCCCATGGGATAAACAGATCCAAGGCCACGCCGCAAAGAGAGGGATGGCCCAAGCATTGCAACCAGGTTCATCCAGACCCAACACATGGTCTAGCATGGAGGAGGCTGGTCAGGGTGATGCCCTTGCTGTGGATGGGCGGCTGGAGGGCACCTAAAAAGCTGTGTGTGGTCACCTGCATTCGACACCAGAGAAAGGGGTGGACGAGAAGCTCAGCAGTGCACACTTACAGCCCAGAAAGCCAACCGTATCCTGGGCTGCATCAAAAGAAACGTGGCCAGCAGGGCGAGGGAAGGGATTCTCCCCCTCTGCTCTGCTCTCCTGAGACCCCACCGGGAGCACTGCCTCCAGCTCTGGAGCCCCTGCTACAAGAAAGACATGGACCTGTTGGAGTGGGTCCAGTGGAGGGCCAGGAAGATGATCAGAGGGCTGGAGCCCCTCTGCTGTGGGGACAGGCTGGGAGAGCTGGGGGGGTTCAGCCTGGAGAAGAGAAGGCTCCGGGGAGACCTTGGAGCCCCTTCCAGTCCCTCAAGGGGCTCCAGGAGAGCTGGGGAGGGACTCTGGAGCAGGGAGGGGAGCCGTGGGATGAGGGGGAAGGCTTTGACCCTGACAGAGGGGAGATGGAGATGAGACCTCAGGCAGAAATTCTTGGCTGGGAGGGGGGCGAGCCCCTGGCCCAGGTTGCCCAGAGAAGCTGTGGCTGCCCCATCCCTGGAGGGGTTCAAGGCCAGGTTGGACGGGGTTTGGAGCAACCTGGGCTGGTGGGAGGTGTCCCTGCCCAGGGCAGGGGGGTGGAAATAGATGATCTTTAAGGTCCCTTCCAACCTGAACAATTCTCTGATTCTATGAAAAAAACCTCCTGCCATGACCAGGGGAAGGGCCAGGAGAGCCAGTGAAGCAGATGCAGGTTGTCCTTGCCAAAGCATCGTGGTGGGTTTGCTTTTGGTAGTCATAGAAGTATTTATCCTGCTCGGCATCCTCAGGGATCGCCGTTGCTTTCTCCCTCCCTGTTGTCCGCGGCGGGGGCTCGATGCGTCACCATGAGAGCTGGCATTCGTGCCATCCGCCCCGTAGGCAGAGGAAAGGGCAGCTGCCAGCTTTTGTGCCTTCGCACGCCTCGGCTGGCCCTGTCCTCTCTGTCTGGGTCCCTGCGGATGCAACGCGGCCGGGGGTGAGGGGGTGGACCACGGCCACGGCCCCAACAGACACAGTGGGTTTTGTCCTAGGGATTCTGGGCCAAAATAGGGAAAAAAAGAAAGGCTTTTGCATTTCCAGAAGGAAAAGGAGGGAGAACACGATGACAAGGACAAGGCTGCTTTGTGAGCGGGGTTTTATCTCCGTGATTACCCTGTTCAAGCCAACCAGCCCTGATTGCTCCTTGTCCTGGAGATGGAGATGTGCGTCTTGGCACATCCATGGTTGCGGAATGGCCTGGGGCAGCCCATGCTGCTCCGCACGCTGGAGGAGATTCCCCTCCTTATCTTTCGGATGGGTTCCAAATGCCTTGTTAGGTTTTCTAGCTGGGGTCACAGGAGCCTGCGGGGAGGTGGGCTGGAAGATGGGGTGATCCTTCCCCCATCGGTGCTCCATAGCTGGGTGACGGGGTGTCCGCAAGGGACAGAGGGGCTGCAGATGTAGAGGCACGGAGAAACCACGTGCAAGGCTGAAGTCTCTGGAGCTCTGTAACCCTTCCCTATTCCTTTTAGGGCACCTTGTGTGGCTTCTCTTGGTCGCGGTGGCCTATCTGACCCGTTTAATCAGCTGCCAGGTCTGCGGGCAACCTCCGTCTCATTGACTACAAAGCTCAGACAGAAGGCAGAAGTTGGGGAGAAGCGCAGCTGGAAAGTGTTTTACCATCTGCCCAAGCACTGTCAACCCTCTCCTTCCGCAGGGACAAACCCTGTTGAGGAAAGCAGGATGAAGGGTGATGGGACCAAAGCTGGACGGGAAGCAGGAAAAGCAAAACCCCGGAGCAAGGACAGAGTGAGATGGGTCCTGGTTCCTCATGTTCATCGCAGGAGCAGTTCCCAAAATTATTTTTGGGTTTTTGCAGATGTTGCAGATTAGTCAGGGCGTGAGCGTGTGTGTGGTTTCTGCCCACGTCCTTGGGAAGCGTGAGCCTCGGCCAGCGCTGCTTGTGGTCTACTCCGAGAGCAAAAGCAGTGAAATGAGGGGAACACGAGGGGAACATCAGTGGGGATCGTGTCCATGCCACATCTGGTCAGGTTGTTTGATCCAGTCCCTGGAGTTATCCCCATGTGGTGGGCTGGAGGTATCACCTCACCCCTTCTCCATTGACTGTGAGTTGTCGAGGTGCTTTTTAATGCCGTGGGGCTTCACTTCAGTGAGAGATCATCCAGGTTGGCAGCTTCTCGGAGACCTTCATTGCCTCCTTCCCTGCAGGAGCTGAATTGGAGGTAGGGGCAGGACAGCTCTGGCTCAGAACGGTGCTTGTTTGCAAGAAAGGGCATGTCCATGCCGTCCCACAGCATGGTGGCACCAGGTTAGCGCTGAACTATTTACCTGAGCAGGCTGGTATTGCACTTTTCCACCCAAAATCATGATGAGATTTGGGTCAGGGCACATCGCACATGCTCATTTGAAGGGCACCTTTACCCAAACCCTTTCTCCTACAGTAGCTCCCAGTCTCTGAGCTCCTGCACTGGATTCATCTCCCTATAACTCCGTTTCCGTGGGCTCCCCATTACAGGGAACAGCAGCACCAGGCTCAGCACGTTCCGTCCCCGGAGATCAAACTGGCTTGTTTTACGGGAAAGGAGGAAAATGCATTTTTATTTGATTCCTGGCTGATGGGCTTGCTGAGCGATCATGTGTCGGCTGGGTCGTGGGCTGTCCCCGACGCACAAAAGGGCCCTTGTCTCTCCTCATACAGACAGTGCCAGACCCAGCGTGTCTGCAGAGACTCTTTTGAGTCCATTTTTCTCGTCTCAGCTGGTCATTCCCATGCAAAAAAAACAGCTTTGCACAAGCACGGGCAGACTTTCTGGTGGTGGTGATGCTGGAGGAGCAGGTCTCAAGGCCAGGAAGCAGGACCAGCGAGATGGCCACCATCAGCCCAACACAAGAAAAACCCTTGGTATTAAAAACCCAGCAGCAGCAGCAGCAGCAAACCCAGGTGGAGGCCCTGTGGTGGAGAACATGCTCTCTTTGGCAAGGTTTGGTCACCTTGGGGTAATCAAAGGGACCTCCTGGAGTTGTGGCGATGTTTGCTGTACAAGAAGGAGCTGAGGACCTGTGAAATCAGAGCCTTGCCAGTGACAGGGATTGCTTGCTGAAGGGCACAGTTCCCTTTTCTTGCCCTTTCTGCCTGGGGTTTGGTAGGACCCACCTTTCATGGTGCTCGGCTGAGTCTCTTCTCACGGATGGTTAAGCACGGGAAGTCTGAGCTGGACTGCCGGATTTTGGACCTGGGGTTCGTTGGTGACTTTAGAGCAGCTTGGCTGCTCCCGTGGGCTCCAGGTGCAAAATGAGGATAAACTCCCTTTATCTGCTTGACCGTAAGCCCTCCATGCTAGGGACTACCTGGCTTGTGTTAACACCCAGAACACGGCAATGAGGCCGTGATCTTCATGGGGATGCCATGTGCTGGCAGGAGGTGTGCACTGCCGCCTTTGGAGTCATTGTCACCCGCACTGAGATGGCACTGCCTGCCAGACAGCAAGCCATGCTTGCAGGTGGCTTTTGGATAGACACAGACAAGCATTGATGGCAACTTTGGCTGGAGGAGAAGGGAAGGGTGCAAATATAGGACGTCATCAGCATCCATGCTGATGACAGCATGGACCACGCAACCTAGAATCATAGAATGTGTTGGGTTGGAAGGGACCTTTCAAGGTCATTTAGTCCCACCCCCTGCAGTGAGCAGGGACATCTTCAACTAGATCAGGTTGCTCAGAGCCTCATCCAGCCTGGCCTTGGATGTCTCCAGGGATGGGGCTTCCACCCCCTCTCTGGGCAACCTGTCCCAGTGTCTCACCACCCTCAGGGTAAAGAACTTCTTCTTCATGGCTCATCTAACCCTGCCCTGCTCTAGTTTAAACCCATTGCCCCTTGTCCTATTGCTACATGCCCTTGCCAACAGTCTCTCCCCAGCCTTCTTGTAGGCCCCCTTCAGGGACTGGAAGGGGCTCCAAGGTCTCCCTGGAGCCTTCTCTTCTCCAGGCTGAACACCTCAACTCTCTCAGCCTGTCTTCATAGGAGAGGTGCTCCAGACCTTTGATCATCTTCGTGGCCTCCTCTGGACCCGCCTCTGGACATGTCGTAGCACTGTGGCTCTGGGGTTTTCTTGTCTAAGCCACCTCTTCCAGGGACTCTTCATCTCCATGTCCTTACAGCCTCTTTGCTTTCCCCCCAGGGCGATGGCAAACCTAACGACTCCTCCAGCCTGGACCAGAGTTATCAACAGTTCCTTGAACCCAGACGGCACAGGAGACAATGCCTACAAGTGCATGTTTGATGAGGACTTCAAGTATGTCCTATTGCCCGTCTCCTACGGCATCGTGTGCGTGGTGGGGCTCTTTCTCAACCTGCTGGCCCTCTACGCCTTCATCTTCAGGATCAAGACCTGGAATGCCTCCACCACGTACATGTTCAACCTGGCCGTGTCCGACACGCTCTACGTGGTCTCCCTGCCCCTCCTGGTGTATTATTATGCCATGGGGGACAACTGGCCCTTCAGCGTGGGCTTGTGTAAGATAGTCCGCTTCTTGTTTTACACCAACCTCTACTGCAGCATCCTGTTCCTCCTCTGCATCAGCATCCATCGATTCCTGGGCATCTGCTTCCCACTGAAATCGCTGCAGTGGGGACACGTTCGCTACGCCCGAAGGGTGTCAGTCATCGTGTGGGTGGTGACTGTTGTGTGCCAGTCGCCTGTGCTGTTCTTCGTCACCACCAGCATGAAGCGTGACACCATCACCTGCCACGACACGTCCAGCAAGGACCTCTTTGGCGAGTTTGTCATTTACAGTTCAGTGATGCTGGTGCTGCTCTTCTGCATCCCTTTCCTCCTCATCATCATCTGCTACTGCCTAATGGCCCGGAGGCTGCTGCAGCCAACACGGGGCATCTCCCGGCTGTCCCGATCCAAAAAGAAGTCAGTCAAGATGATAATCATCGTCTTGGTGGTCTTCATCGTTTGTTTTCTTCCTTTCCATGTCACTCGTACTTTGTACTACTCCTTCCGCAGCTGGGACTTCAGCTGTCAGACCCTCAATGCCATCAATTTAGCCTATAAGGTGACCCGTCCCCTAGCTAGCACCAACAGCTGCTTGGATCCCATTTTGTATTTCTTAGCAGGACAACGATTTATGAAGTTTGCAGGCAACAAAATGCCAGGGAAGCCTCAAAATGAAGTGGCGCTGGGAATCGTGCCCAACAGTCACCTGGGAACCAGTAACGACACAAGCACGTTATCCAAGGATGTGAAATCCTAGCTCTGCTCCAGCATGGCCAGCACCGTCTCTGCGATGGAAGGGTTTATCCCAGGTGTAAAGGCAGGTCAGGATGCTTTGGGGTCTGAGGGTTTGGGTGTTTGCAGTGCCTTGGCTTGCACCCACTTCAGCACGGTCCGTGTTAAATGCACTCCTCTGTTTGTTGCTTTCAAACATACTTCTTCAGGAAGATGCTGCTGTGGGGGTACACACAAAGCCCATATCTCTGCCTCTTCATCCAAGCCCGCCTCTCTGTTCAACACAGAATGGCATCTCTCCACCAGTGAGGCTGGGTGACCTCCATCATGGTGGCCAAATCTGCTAAAAAAGCTGTGCCCTGAATGTCTTCAATCATTTTCTAAAGCAGAAACGTTGTTTGCAAAAGGTCTCCCTGAAGAAATCCATCTGCCTTTCTCCAGATTCCCTGGCACGGAGGTAGAGAGGGTTTCTCTGGGCCTTGGCAAGGGAGGAAAGGCTTTTGGTCTATACGGAGCATCAGCTGCGGCTCTGATAAATATGTAGATGAAAATGTCAAGCGCAAATACCACTCGCAATGGGAAAGAGTCTCCCACATCTTTGCATCCCTGAAGAAATGCTCTCCCAGCCTCGAGCCCTGGTCTCTGCTGGCAGGGCCAGGAGGGAGCTTCCAGCTTGTGTCCAAGGGCTGGCTTCCCACTAAAAAGGGTGCTGGTGGACCCTCCATCCCACTGGAGTACACCGGTACTATCCTACTGGAATTCAGTGGTACCATCAAGCAGGTCCCCTGTAGGTTTCTGCAGTGGGGTCAACATCTTCCAAAAGACTCGTTAGTGTTTCCCAACAGCAGTGTTCACCCCTGAAAAGCTTTTAGGAACCCATAGCTTTCCCTCAGATGTTGATTTTAATAACGATCTCCAGCTCTTTAAAATTCAGGGTTATCTTCCATGTCTTGTTTTTAACTGCCTTACTAGCAACTCATGTTTCCACCAAGGAAGGGAATAACGTTCCTCATCCTCTTGGCTTAGAGCTGCCACATCCTCATTGCTGCTCAGAGCTGACAGCCCTCTGTGACCTTTAGCAGTTTGCTGTGACCCAAAATGCTGCCCAGATGCTGCTCTCTGGTCTCTTCATAATCCCACTAATCCCAGTGCCCCACTGGAGCCAGTCAGCATAACCCTTACTGACAGTGCGGACCTTCCCTGGGAAATTTGGCCGCGCTAAACCCTGGGTTTAGGAGCCATACCAGTAAACGTGGTGCTAAGCTTAGCCCTGGTCCTGTCTGGTTTTGGCCTCGCATCCCACATCAATCAGGAGAGTTCAAAGTAAACTGGAGAAAATACCCACAAAACACGCCACCAGAAGGTCCACTTGGTCTTTCTCTCTGTAATTGCTGGGTTAGAGAGCTGAGAGCCGGGGCCCATCGTTTCTTCACCCAGTCTTGCCACAAGGATGCTGATTCCTCACCCCAAAAATGAAAATTGCTTGTGCTGCAGCACTGGACGAGTCATATTTTGTAAAAGCCGCCCTGGCTCTATTTTAGCATTAGATAAACACTTTTGATCCTGGTTTAGACCAATTCCTCAGACGTCTTCTTAGTTCCTCTCATCCCTCCCTACGAAGTGGCTTGGTGGAGATAAAGACACGCCGCGATGTAATCAGCCGAGTTCAGCCAAGGACAACTGGCACCATTCAGGGTCAACTGGGAGGTTCTTGTGGTCCCAGCTCAGTGGAGCCACGGTCCCATGGAAGGCTCTTGTATCAACCAACAATGTCATAGCCACAGGAGGCAGAGGAGGGGACTGGCTCAGCTCTGAGCACCATCAGCAAAGAAAAATAGGACATTTGAAGGGTGGTTCATCTCATCCTTGAGTGGACTTTTAGCATAAGGTTGGGTTAAAATAGGAGTTGCATCGTGGCAGCACCTTTTTCTCCTTGTGCCTGTGAAGGAAACTTGGCTTTATGGGGAGGGTCACGGCATGATCACCGGGGTGAGACAAACAATTAGGAGAAATTAATTCAACCGAAGCATTGAACTGGTACAAACGTTACTCCAGGCCAGGTCTTGCCTAGTCTTCCACGCTTGCCAAAAAGCAGCGTGAACACCAAGTTACGTGCTCTGAATAATTCAACAAAAATGTGCTCAAAGTTCACTCCTGTAGTCCTGCTTGGTGATCCCACCTTTCTCTGAGCTGGCATCAGCCGTCTTCAAACCACCGCCTCGGACAACACTGCCAGTCCCATCAAGGGGGTCCCTCTGTGATCCTGATCCTGCACAAGCTGGTGACACTGTTCAGATTGAGAGCGGTTGGAGAGGTACCAACTGGAAATTTATATATAGATACTTTTTTTTGTTTGTTTGTAAAAGCACTAACTTATACTAAAAAAAAAAAAAGTGGGTTTTGCGACTTTGTGACAATGACTGTACATTTTTATTTTTGTAACATGCAGACACCTCAGATTTCTTATAGTAAATAAATTTATTTCTACTACGAGCACTCTTCTGCCATCTCCTCCGATGTGTACAAAGAAGAGGGGATACTGGGGATAGAAGCTGGGTTCTTGAATATTTCAAACTGCAGATACAGCTGCCCACATTTGGGCTCCATAGTAGGTACCACCGGTGTCTAAACTGCTGTAGGAGTGCATGGAAGAGCTTGTTGCCCCAAGAGACAGGTCTTCTCATCCTTGGGCAAGGTGAGATGGAGCTGAGGTCGAGAGGGCTGCTGGAGCACCCCCAAGCCCAGCAGCTCACTGGGGAGGGTTTCACTTTATCTTGTTGCTGTCTCCTCTTTTCCATAAATCCCAGTACGGCCAGCGCTAATCCTACATCTTTTCTCCTTAGAGACAGGAAGACCCCAAGGAGCAAGTCAACTGTATCAGAATTTGCTGCGGAGATAGGCTGGAACATCCTAGTACACCCCAGGATGGTTCCTTAGAGCTGGTCAGAGCAAACCTCTGGACCTCAAAAGCCACCGAGCAGGACTTCAGTCCTCCCCCCAGCCCATCCCCAGCTGGGTGGTGCAGCTCCTTGCAGCGTGTCCATGGGCATTGCCCTGCAGACCCTTACAGCACTGCCCCGTAACTGCAACGGGCCAGCCTGAAACGTCTGATTTACCCCTTCAAGGCCTGACACAGATTCAGGAAGGTAGAAAATGCCCCGCAAGAGACCACAGCTCCTGGAGTCCATCTGCCAAGCAAAACCTCCTCTGTGAATCTCCACCTAATGTGTCTTGAGGGCTTG
>VXBO01010619.1:3652-26336 GCA_013400135.1 Rhinoptilus africanus
AGTATTATTAATTTAAGAACCCTGAAAAAAGGCAGGTGGCCTCGTACTGTAAACCTGTGAGAAGAGAACCCATTAAGTTGATGTGAGATGGATAAGAAGAAGAGATAAGAGATCATAAAAAAAAATCTAACTTGTTTGATGAACATTAAAGAGGAGATAGTGTATACTATACCACTTCTCAGCATCACGCTAGGAAATCATGTTTGATATTAATTAAAACTTATCCTTCCTACAAAAATAGAAGTGTATTAGAAGTACTTCTTAGATCCCACATATCTGAGATAACTATTATCCCCATTTTNTTAGTGTGGAGAGGAGGTGATCAGTTGATCCAATGCTGAGTAGTTTTGAAAATCCAATTCTTTTTCCTCCATTCCTAAATCCTGATAAATTAATGATAAATTTTTTAATGTACATTGCAAGTTTTTCTAAAAAAGGACTTTTCCTTACCAAATATTCACAATATATGGCACTCTAATCCTGACTGAAGGCACAAGACATGGCTCTGGTACAAATAATAACCAGTCTATCATGTTTTTATTGCACTGGTTTAATCAATGCAATTCTTTTCACTTATTCCATTGATTCACAGTATATTCGTATTCAATGTTTAGAGTTCTTTCTTGTTTATATCTCTTTACAAGTCATTCCAATGATTATGAGGAATCTCTTGCTTTAATTAATTTACTTGCATTGGAAATTATAACTTTTCATGTAACTGTATCCTCATACTACAGATGATCCTGGTCTTTTAATCTATTTCTTTTTGTATCCTGTGTCCCAATTTCCTATTAGAAATATGTTAATCTGTTTCACTCTGCTTCTGACTGTGTTGTAAGTGACTAATAATTTAAGATCTATTATTAGAGCTCACCACACTCTTAGTCAATGTCACATTGTAATTTAAGGCAATGTGAAACTATCTTAGGATATTTTCCTGAAAACTGTGAAGAGTTATAAGTAGTAACCGTATTGACATTTCAGCCATTTGTAGAGAATTATTTACTTGAATAAATGCTAGGTGTTAAGAAAAGTGTACAATGTCCGTTTAATTTAGATGTTATATAAAAATTGCAAACTAATTTGGAAATAGGTGGTACAGTTTCATGACAAGACTGCCAGCTACAATATTTAAAGAAGTAAAAAATAAACCTAGTAGGAATACAGTCTAATCAGATATGCAGTATTTTTGCTTCCTGAGTGAGAACTACACACAGGGATTCTATGTGTTAGATTATATCTATTCTGCCGTGGATTTGATTCAATCAAATACATTTATTTCCATTGTGAAAGTACTTTTACACCCAAACCAACAATCTAGGCTGCTATTCCTGTAAGCACTGAACAATTAAGTCACAGTCCATACCCAAGAGACCTATCGATACAGAACTAATGCAGATAAAGAAAAACAAAGCAGCAGTATAAATTCATTACAAAACAGCTCTAACTGAAGAGCTCAGGTACGTGTAGGTGCATGGCTTTCAAGATGTTACTGCTTTCAGCTGTACACTCTGTCCTTATGAAGGCAGCTGTCCTGATGGCAGAGGCTATCAGGTTATGTATCTATGCCTGCATTGTCATTCCTCAACCCACTTGTTTGTCCACATGAGGACATCTACTTTACATTTAAGTGAAAAGATTGTATCCTGTAAAGGACTCAAGTCACTCAAGCCAACTAGGAGTTAATATTGGTACACCAGTGAGCCAAATACTCTTACTATTGACCTAATTTGCATTAGTAAAACCATCCATTTGCAACCACATTTATTCCAGCTCAACTTGAAAAAAACAAGCTATATTAACAAAACATAGCCGGTTTCTATAATTTCTTGCAATTTTCTGCAAATTACATTGGTTTTAAGTAATACCTTGTCACATCATCAAATCCCTGAATGACATTTATAAGCTAGTATGCACAGTTTCTGTTTACGACCATGGCCTTTATGTTTTCAGAATAAGTGGGGTGCCAATCCTTTTAACTCCATTAATGATTTTGTCATTTTCTTAGGATGTTTATTTTCACTTTAACATATCCATTGTGCATGTGACAATTAGTTGATGATAAGAATGGAAAGCACTGTTAGAAATTTCTTGCATATATTAAAGTCTCTGAAATTTTTCAGGTTAATTGCCCAGATTCATGACGAGTTGTTGTTTGAAGTAGAAGATTCTCAAATCCAGGAATTTTCAGGTAAATACAATCTCTCATGCTCTTTCTCCCCCACCCCCTTTTTTCTCCCTATAACCCATGATTTCTTAGAGGATAAAGAACTAATGTAACAAGAAGCAGCACATTGATTCACTTGATTAAGGAGATGTATACTAAGCAGATTTTTCTGAATATTTTCCACCACTGGCTCTTATGTAGATAAAACATGATATGCTCCTCATCTGGAGTTCATCAACATGCTTATTTTTATTTAGTTTTCTTATCAAGATTCCCTCATCCAGTGTGTGAATCCTCTAAAGCTAAATAATTATACTTTCTCCAAGTTTTCAAAGGGTTTTAGAAGGAAATAAACCAGCTTTTGGTTTATTTGGAAAGTAACTTCCTAAATACCTATGATTAGGGCTTGTTACATAAAGAATTATGAAATTCTTAATGTAAAGAATATAGTGTACTGTAATTTCTAAGTTAGTTTACTGCTTTTTTATATTAAGAGAACTTTATGGTAGAACTTTCAAGGTAAAGGGTTAGTAAAAGTTCCTGCCTACATTTTTATCCTCTCATCTGGCTTACTTCCAGGCATTATTGTCTAAGCCAATTTGTCTCAGCATGTGGTACAAATTTAGCTAGCAAACGAGGGCACATAGGAGTCTGTTGGGTCTCTTCTCCAGAAAGCAGTGGATTTATTCCTTTAGGCCCCAAATGGTTATTCACAAATTTTGGTCTAGTTTGAAGCTCAAAAATACCTTTGGCTAAAACAATCAGCATAATGAGACAAATATTTTAAATGAACCAATACAAGAAATACCTTCTATTATAACCTAAACATCTAAGAAAAAATGAATTTCACCTTCCTGTGTTGCGTTCATTTAAAGAGTACAATTTGCCTTATTAGTCTCATTTCATCACTGATCCCTCTTGTGAGTATTAGATCATAATGAGAACATTAAACCTCCATCTAATAAAAACAAAGAACCTGGGAAATATTTAAGTTCAGTATATTGGGGGCACTGTAGTGAATTAGGTTAACATATTAACATTTGATCTCTAAATACAGGAGTTCAAATCTGGTTTAAATTAGAAAACCACCATACAATTTATCAGAGATTGCGGTATCTACTCAGAAAAGGACAATGTCTAAAAGTGCCATAGTTTCAGAGTTAGAAAGTGTAGTATATTGAATGAGATCTGTAAGACAATAGAAGGATTTTTATGACCTTGTTTTACATCAATTTGCATTAAGTATAGAGCTAATATTATACCCAAAAGATAAAAATTATTCATGCTTACTTATACATATAGAAAATCACAGATTCTGCCCTCATTGGGTCAAATTCTGATTTCCTTTACTAGTATGAATTTGTAGTAAATTCAGCAAAATCAATACTTTTCCAGTATAATGGAAAAAACCCTCTAGTCGTCAATGAATAATACTAATAAATCATCCCACTATAGAAACACAATGACTAGAGGCTTTTTTTCTGAAAACAGAAAGAGTTCAGTTCAAATACTCAAGATGTGTCTGATCTACATACCACAGTGTAACTAGTTCGCCTATCTCCATGTCTAGCTGTAGTGTACAGAACAAACATACCTGTAAATTCCTTGTTCTGCTTCAGAGCTATCACCATGTAGTTGAAGTTGCTAAGATGGCCTTTAGGAAACGGACCTGGACAGTCTAGAGGTCTGAGCTGCCTTGGAAATCATCATTACACTTAACATAGGCTGCCAAGCTTGAGTATTCAAGATGGAAGTTTGTTTCATTCTGCTGATTTAAGATTGTTTTTTAGATTTGTCTCTACTTTACCCTAAGAGGCAAAGGAAAAAAAGAAAGTTACATTACAGTAACTTTCAGATATGCTCACCTCAGAACAGAAGAGCGGTAAAATGTCTTTTCCTTAACACTAAAGACCAACCTAAGATATTGATTTCCTTCTTTATTTCTTCATTCATTCATTTTCCTCCCCTTTATTCATCACTGCTGAGGCCACACCTGGAGTACTGCATACAATTCTGAGCTCCCCAGTACAAGAGAGACATGGGCAGACTGGAGAAAATCCAGTAAGGGCCACAAAGATTATGAAGGGACTGAAGCATTTCTCTTATGAAGAAAGGCTGAGAGAGCTGAGACTGTTCAGGCTGGAGAAGAGAAGCCTCGGGGGGGGATCTTATTTAATGTATGTATATACCTAAAGGGAAGGGGCATAGAGGACAGAGTCAGGATCTTTCCAGTGGTGCCCAGTGGCAGGAACAGAGGCAATGGACACAAACTGAAACTCAGGAGGTTCCCTCTGAACATCAGGAAACACTTTTTTACTGTTAAGTGTGATCAAGCAGTGTCACAGGTTGCCCAGAAATGTAGTGGAGTCTCCGTTCTTGGACACTGGACATTGTCCTGGGCAACTGGTTCTAGATGGCCCTGTTGAGCAGGGGAGGTTGGACCAGATGACCTACAGAGATCCCTTCCAACCTCAGCCATTCTGTGATTCTGTATTTTGCAAATAGTTCTGCTACTGGTAAAAGAACTAATACAAGTTATCTTAAAAGTGACTGAAGCTGACTCTTCCTTCAGTGTCACTAACGAGGATTTCGCTTGATCTGAATAGGCAGAGAAAGGGTGCATCTGCACTGGGATGTAACTTCCAGTCAGAAGTATGATGAAGCACATCTCCCTGTTGTCCCCAGTCCATGGTGTGAACAGTTTTGGTTCACATCACAGAGCAGTCTGAGAGCAGTTGACCTAGATTCCTTTCAGATGAAACTAAATAGGATGACTCTTTTCTTCTAATCTTTTCCAATTATTTCAGGAGCTGCTAACTGAGGTAGCAAATTAAGTATGTGAGTTTTAAACCAAAGAAAGAATGTAAATAGGATGTGTGCTCCTAATTCACTTTAATGCTTTGAAAGTCCAAATACGGTTTTCATCCCTTTACCCAAAATTCTTTCTCCCTTTTTTTAAAAGTCCTTACTTTTCTTACTTTTGTTTGCTGATATTCTTTAGCTGTCAGCTTTGTCTTTACATATCTAATGAGCTTTTGTCCATTCAGAAACTTTAAATTACAGAATCTGCTGACTTGCAGTTTCCAGTCTGCAGATTAATGATCCAGAGAGAAATCTCAGTTGTACAGTCACAAAGCTTGGAAAAGGGAAAGATGTGGACTTGAAGAGTAGTGTTTGATGTTTTTAAAGGACTACAGTTCAGTGCTGTGTTAGTCTGCATTTACTGTGAACCAAGTTGCACTGGCCTACTATTCAGCATGCTTGCATTCTGATTCCAGTCATGCTTCTGATCTACTTTTTCAGGAAAACAACAACAAATATGTGTCTCGGTTTTCTTATTTGCAAAATAGATATGAAATCTTAAAGTACTTTAAGATTTATAAATGAAGAACATAAAGGTAAATAGTATTATTTCAATTAGATTGTAGCACTTCTCACCAGTATTTCCCTTATGGAAGTATGTCTTGCATTGTTTTACAGCATTAAAATGTGTATTTGCTTCTAATACTCTCCTGAGTGGAGGCTGAGAATTGCCTCAAGGCAATCATGGTGCTGGTGCTTTCCCTATTCCTGTTTAGGACTTCACAGGCCACAAATATTTTCAGTACTTTTTCAGTATACAGAAATCCAATTTATAATGCACCTAATAGTTTATGCCCAACAGATTACTTTGAATCCTTTGAATATGATATACAAGGAGCAAGCTATATAGTGTTCTTTTTTTCTAATATCTACTTTTGCACAAAATACTGCATGTAACTTAAGTTAGGTGTTGTCTGTATATTGGCAGGATACGTTCTTCAAACAGAATCCATCACTCACAGTTTTATAATATGCATATGGTTCACTCTGAGTGGACAAGACAAAACATCATTTATTTATAACAAGGCTTTGAGTGTCCAAGCTTTGATATACTTTGAAATATAATAAAGCACATACTACTCTGAACTGTGTAATTTTCAACAAAGATATGGCATATAATTTGCCTTGATTCTCTGCTTAGGGCAAGAACAAGACAATTAAAGAGCTTTTTAAAACTCCTCATTCTCTATTAGAGGGTGCCTGGAAATATTAAATAAAAACATTGTCAGAAATTAGTTTGGTTTTGGCAGAAGACTGTCAGCTTTACCATCAATAATCTGCCTGGTTTCTCGCCAGCTTGCCTGTCTGGCTTCCTCAAATCCTGAGCTCTCCAGCAGCCCAAGAAGCAGAAAGGCAGATGATATTCTGGGAATGCCAAATACTGGTCTCTTAGATCTGAGAGAGCTCAGCATCTCTGAGTTCTGAGGTCTGTGTAATCAAGTACACAGACTGTCCCCCACATCAAACTGTGAGTCTGCCTAGGGACTCTGGAAGAGTATTCAGGAATTGCAGAACCCAGTTTTTCATTTTGTGGAGACTATTTCTGAGACTACCTCTCCATGCTCTGTATGAAATGCCTCTTTGCCCTTGGATTATACCGAATACATTACTCCTAAAAGGGGGAATACACTTTGGGGTGAAGAAATGCAGAATAATATTATTTTTCTTACAGTACAGATATAGTTACAACTGTAAAATCTGGATTATGATGTGTGTTCCATACATACCTCGTGGATTTGAAAGGTGAACTTTGCCAGTGGTGATTACTATGGATTTTTCCTTGTCACTATGCTTGCTTAATTGCATCCATTAGTGAGAAGAATAATTAAATGAAAGACACTTGGTACTTGAAATAACATATTTTTGTAGAAATATGTGTATTCCATTACTTCGCATTGAATATCACAGTGCATTAGGGCAATTTTTAAAGGTGTTTTTTTTTAGAACTCATTTGTAATCATACATTATTGATAGAATTAAAGAAGTTAATTTCTGCATCTGTTCTTATATTTGGTACATGTAAAACATAGAGTTCTAGACATTTTTTTGCCAGGTATAAAATATTTCAGGGGAAATGATTACTTTAAACATAAGAACACTGAAAGGACCAGTCTAAGAAAAAAAATCAGAATAAACTAAGCCTATTTATTTTGATATTAAGATAAAATAAGATGATTTTATTTAGATCTGTCAATACAAATTTTTGGCTCGTGCAAATTTCATGAAATTTCATTTTATTCTGCTAGAGTTTCCCACCTAATGGGTACTGAGGCAGCTGCATGAAAAAGTACACATGTTCAAAAAGGGACTCTAGTAACAGAACAACAAAAGAATGAACTGGTCATCACAAGTTAGTGACATTTTCTGTCCTCTAAGCTGCCTTTTTCTAACTTGAAAAACACTGGTGCATAAACTGAAGATGCCTCCAGATGATAGCTTTCAGTTTGCAAAAATCCCTATTCCATAGATCATATGCCTGGCCAGCTTTGACATCTTTCTAGACTCATAATTTCATAGGTGACTGAGCTTGAAAAATGTCTTCAGTTCAACGGGGACAAATAAGCTTTTGTTCCACAGCAGGCATGTGTGTCTTTTCTTTGCTCCTATTCACAACACTTTCAATAAGCATATTTATTCTGGTCAGTATCAAGAAAATCTAATATATGTTAAAACATCTGTTAAAATTTCAGTTCCTCTATGATCTCTTCACTTTGCTGTCACCAATTTTTTTATACATAATATTTTAACATGAGATATTTAGCACTTACAAAGCATTCCAGGATGGGTATAATCAACAAATCTCCTAATTGCTGACTGTTTTGAGAGATAAGTTGCAGGGGCTGGGAGAACAGAATTTTACAGATGCCGTTGAAGTATATGGCTGGCTGCAAAGGAACATTTTACAATTAATAATTTATGTGCCCTAGATATACTAGATTCTTGACTGAACAGAAATAATCATTATCCCAAATGCCTCCAATCTAGATCTCAGAAAAGAAACAAAAAATAAAGAATGGTAGAGACAGATCTATTTAAACATTGTGGTCACTTTTGTGAGTGATCACACTCTTATAATGTCTATGAGATAAAGAAGAGACAGTTGTGTATGTCTGGATTGCTTATTTTGGGCCTTGAGAAAAAAGGAGACTTTTCAAGGAGATTTGAGAGAGTAGCGGGAGAGTCAGATATTATATACATAGGACTAAAGGGGACCTCTCCTGCGATTACATACCACCATGCCATATGCTCTCTTTTATAAATTATCATCTTCATATGAAAAATTACTCCCACTGGGAGACTGTTCCAGAATTTAATTTCTGCAAAATCTAGAACTTTAAATTTCCAGCCTAAATGTATTCAGCCAGCTTACGTATTTATTTTTGTGCAGACTCTCATTTTGTTTAAATGCTTCTTTCTTTACTGCTTACTGTCTTACCAGGCTACTCAACAGGAATGGTAATCCAGCTGCTTTTTTTAGATATTTCTGTTATCATTATATATTTATTACTTCATTCAAAATCTGTTGTAAAGTAGATGTAGGCAAATCTTTTGGATAATTGCACAGGTACGATTTCAAAAAGCTGAAATACAGGCAGAACAACTTCAGATTGCTTGAAATGAATGGTTTTACTATGCCACCCGCTAGACTCTGGGAAGAGATGGAGAAGTCAATGTGACATGAGAAAGAGAACAGAGCACCGAACTGACACAGAAAAAAAACAATGATGCAAATGGAGCAAACCATGGAGAGGTTTTTAACGGGTTGTCAAAGTGAATAAGGAACCATTAGTTTTGTTCACTAATGTGGCCACTTTAATCTGTGCTTTTTAAAATTAAGAGCAGTTAAGAACGCAACAGAATTCTGATTGTGCCAGATGCCTTAAAGTGAAAACTGTGTGAAC
This sequence comes from Rhinoptilus africanus, assembly GCA_013400135.1. Taxonomy (NCBI): domain Eukaryota; kingdom Metazoa; phylum Chordata; class Aves; order Charadriiformes; family Glareolidae; genus Rhinoptilus; species Rhinoptilus africanus. The sequence continues at coordinate 12,584 of VXBO01010619.1, forward strand.
CAACAGGGAAAGGTGTTGCAATCATCGCTACCATCATGAATCCACTTTTGGGAGAGACCTAGACAAATTCAGAGGTCTAGAGAACTAGGGGAAAACTAGTCCAACTCAGTGCATATGCAGATGGCACCCTTTATCATACCCCTCACATCTTTCAACCCATTAATTGGTGCTGCTTACTCATGCTCCATCTTTTGTTGTCCATTGGAACCCTATTTGTCAGAAAGGCCTATTCCTCCCATTGCCCTGATGCTCTATTGCTGTTTACTTATCTAGCAGCTCAAAAAATATTAAGTGCCCTTCATAAATGCTTTGGTGGAACATACAGAGCTGAGTGATTCTGCATGAGAAGTGCAGAATCCAGTTGTTATCCTTCCACAAAAGCTTTGTGCAGTTTTAGCCTGGTAGGGAGCTTACTGACGGAAAAAATGTTTACCCAGGGAGTGACTGGCAATACACTTTGCCTTCTGACGGCATGACACCTGGTTGGAGTGCCCCGACGTCTGCTGTATTGCTGACCTCCTGGAGCTGCCAGCTTGTTAAAATTCAGAGTGGGCTTCTCAAGACGGAGGCAGTCCAACACTCCTCTATTAATAGCCATGTTGACTTGGATTGGATTTTAAATGGATAATTATTTAGGCCAGCACTTCCCCTTTCACAATCTGTGGTTATAATATTTGGTTTTGCTCTCCAAAAACAGTGCTATGTCCTACACTGGACCATAAACTACCTCAAATGAAGTAACATGTAGCTGTACATAGATGTGTCAACAAATGTCTCAGCTTCCTCAGCCTTGGCACTTCAGCCGCTGATCTTTTGAGTGACTGCATAATTCGGACTTTATGGAAAATCTTATGACAGCTCATTAGCATGCAAGTCTGAGTGAGCCAGCAGAGTCTGAACACTCCACTTCTGGTTAGGCAGAAGCTAGTTACCCTCATCATTATTATCAAGCCAGCCTCAGTGTCACAGATGTGACTCAAAACATTACATACTACTCTTCATTGTTGGCATCATTAGAAAAGGTTTTGGCAGCAGCCAGAGCAACAACCATACACAGCTTGTTAGAGTTCTTGTGTTCCTTTGCGTCTAACCTCAGCTGCCAAAGAACCGTGATGCGCATCAAGGGATAACTTCAAAGAAAGCTTTTAAATAATCATATGGGGTTTGGTCTAGCAGTTATCACCACATATTGCATACCCTGATATTTCTTGATTCTGTAAGGCACATAACGAGATGTTATTTAGTTAGCCATCCTGTAAGAGCAATGGAGGTTGCTCAAGAACTTTTGTTCTGGGACTGCCTGGTATTCCTATTTCACTTTCAGTAGCTAAAATTCATCCATGGAATGTCTCTTTGATTTTTATTAGAACCATATTGTGTTGAAGCAGCAGTCTTTGTCAAGCAAAACACTAATTGGCATGACCAAGGATGACAAATCTGGTCCCAAATGATTGATTTGGAATAATTATAGATGCATTTTCACAGTAATAGTGAGCATAGTGTTACGACATGATGAGTTGTTAAGTTACGTAAATCATACTGAAGTTAATTGTTTAGATTCTTGATAGCTCCACTATCCCACAGGGAAGATTTTTTTCTAAATTTGGCCCTGGTGTTTTTACTTTGAAGAGTAAGATATTTTAGACAGTTTAGACTTCTAGTATTTTTTTTCTAGCCTTTTTTTCAGATAGAGTTTTACAGCTGCATGAGAAAATTAAAATGTATAAAATGTCATCAAGCACAGAGTTAAGAGCACTGAACTTGAAAGCTGATAAATACAGCACTCAGACATGCTGTACCTCTATGTAAAATATATTAGTGCTGTAATTCTGTATTTATGGGATATGTAAGTTAAGTAATTATCCAAATTTCACCTAAAATTCAATTTAAAATAAGGACTTGAGCCTTCCACAAGAAATAAAATTTAACTTAAAAAAAAAGAAAAAATTGTAAATGGTTAAAATTTTTTTTATGTAGAAATGCAAATATTGTATAACACAATATAAAGCATGTGATTATTTTTTTTTCTATATAACAATTCTACCATGGAAAACAAAGATGTAATTTTTCAAATTTACCTTACAGTACTGGTGAAAAGAACAATGGAGTCCCTGTAGCAAACCACGGCCTTGGAAGTGCCACTAAAGGTAGGGACAGTTCTGAATTTCCATTACCATTTCAGCCGCACTTAGCTTTGTATGTTATTGTCATGATATTAAGAATCTAGAAACAAGTATTTTGCCTTTCACTTCAATAGCATCATTTTCATATTTGCAGGTAATTGCTTTTTTAAATTACTATAAAAATTCTAAAGAAACTCAACCTCCATTTTGGAAAGTGTGATTATCATCTACTCTTTGTTTTAGCAATGCAGTATGGTAATTTCAAAATCTATTTTGTTCATTGCGATGAAATTTCTGTTGGGTGTGGTAGAGTGAGAAAAATGTGCCTTTAATAGGCTTTCTAAATGTGCCAGGCATTCATTACTGCTGAAAAATTATTGCAAAAGATCTTTCTTTAGTAATTTTCACTTAGAAAATTGGTCTTTTTAACATTTCTGTGTGGATGCCTAACATATAAAGCAGACAAAATCATTGGTCATTGTTTAAAGTGTAGTACATCATCTACCAGAACAACAGCTGTAAAAACTGAGTAGCTAGCTCCACAGCTATTGTATCTATCTGTATATTGGACCTAATTGTAATTATTTTATAAAATAATTATATTTTTCTCTCTACAAGTCTGGTACCCTTCACTCTAGCCTGCTGCTCAGCTTTTGTTGCTTAACAAAGGACTATAGTTCCTCAGAATCCCTAAACTAAGTGAGCAACAGTCCAAAGGTTTCCACTTTCTTGAGAAACAGAGTACTTGGTGTTAGCACATCACTCATTCAGCAGTATTACTGAATAAGATTTGGGGGCAGAAAAAAGTTTATCCTATTTACTTCAGAAATGGTTACAACATACAGACTTGCACTAATGGCAATCGTTGAAAAAGAAAACTAGTAGATCAGTTTAAGCTTGTGTTTCTTCCTCCAGATCTTCTGTATCTGTTTCAGCATCTCAGCTGCTTCAGGAGCCTTTCTCTGGAGGTCTTGCAGTTACATATTTCTGGGTCCTTATGGAGCCCATCTTTCCCATAAAAGCTGAGAGGAGAGAGTGAGGGGTATCTGAGAGCTAAATTACTCTTTCTCCTTCCCATGCTGAACCCCTCCCCATTGCTGTTCACTTAACCCTTGTAAGAACTTGCAGTTCTGTTTACCTGGTGTGGTAATGTGAGACCTTTTGGCCATACTGGGATTATATGTTTCTTGCACTGACACTCCCAAGCTTTATAAGCTGCATTTCTATAGGTTGCTTACATTGTACATGTGTTCTTGCCTAGCTTCTTTTGTACAAATTCCTGGAAAAAAGAACCAAGATGTTTTTTCAAGGTATACTACATCTAAATATTTTTAATGACAGTATTAGACACCTGGCACTTGTGCTGCTGTAGTGTTCATTAAAATGATCAAATACGGTATTATTGACAGCAAATAAAGTTAATAGCAACACTGTAGTCCTTCCTTGATACTTTTAGATTCTTTTTGATGACTTTGTCAGAGACAACATCATTCATACTTTGCCTGAGGAAGTCATTGCCATGAAATAGAACATGAACAATTTAATAAGTTTCTGAGACAGACAAATGTTTACATCGTTAATAGTGTTGTAGTTACATGGGCAGAATATCATTTTAGTGATACATATTTCAGACTAACCACTAACTAGCAGGAGGTTTTAATGTCCTGTGGACAAAATGGGACACATCTTAGTGTGAAACACACACATTTCTTTCACGTCTGTCTAGGGTGTCTACTGTCATACCCTGACAAATTCATCTCGATGCATTAGCAAATGGATTCAATATGTCGTTCCTATGAGAACAGCAATTCTCTGTTAAATGACAGCTACATTTTATTAGGTGAAAAGAAACACATTCTTGGACCATAGGTAGTTTTCTGGGTGTTCCAAAGATTAGGTCATTTTGATAGGCAATAGAAGTATTTGTAGATATATGGTTTTTTACTCTTGTTTTGGTGTCCTTTTCCTGGGCAAGTCATGACATACTTTTACTCCTATTGCACATTAGACTACACGCATCATGAAGGTACTTCATATTCCTCTGAAGCCTCATGAATGAATCGATGGCAGACGCCAAATAGAAAACATAAACTACCAACAGCTTGATCTCAGAGAAGAAATTGAGCGATCTTTTAAAAAAAGATCTGTATTTTTATTCATGTTGTTTACCCTTCTGTACAGTAAGAATATGTCTTTTAGGATTAAAGATGTTGAAGATTAAAAGATTTTTGTGAAATGCTCCTCCTGTTCTTCACACACTTGCTTCAACTAAATATGTATTATGTGCTCTGTTTATATGAATATTATTTTTCAATATGGAGGGAAAATGTCACAAAAGTAGAGCACACATATAGTCTTAATGGGGAGAGATTTCCTTCTCCTCTTTGAGGAAAAGCATGCTTCGTCTTTGAAGTAGCTTCTTTTCCAAAATATAGTCCTTGCTAATGAGGCAGCTTTCATGTCAGAAAATCTACTGTGTAACAGAGCACCAGTGACTGCAAAGCAAACTGAAATAAAACCAAAGCAACAACAAAAATAACCCAAAACTGGAAAAGTGGATGGTAAAATAAACCTAGTATCTTTGTGCATTGCTGTCAAAGTTGCTGGTTATAAACACTCTGATTTTGTAGCTCTTTTGAAAAGTGTAAGAAGATGAATTTTTTTTATCATGTTCCTTGCAGTTCAGTAACATGCATTTGCAATTTCAAAACTGAAGACTGGTCTTAATTATTACAGTATTTTAATAACAATTAAAGTGATAATTAAGTACCAATAGACATGAAGAACATTTCCTATTGGATAGGTATGCAATCTAGAGCAGTATCAACATCCAAAGGGAAAAGCAAAAATAGTAATCTTGCTATATGTGATGTGTTTGTTTGTTTAAATTTTCATTTTTTTTCCTGACAGGTTCCCTTGAAAGTGATTCTTACCACTGGGAAATCATGGGGGTGTATGACAGAATTGCATGAGATGTAAAGCAGTCATCGGGGATGTTATTCAGTACCCGTACACCTCATTGGCCTATGCTGATTCCTCACTGAATCACTAGGCAACAGCGCTGCTGGATCTTTCATAAGCACCTAATACTCTGCATGTGAATTTTTTTACTTCATTTTGTCTGTAGCCCTAGGCAACAGCAGTGAGATAAAACTGGTTTTTACCAGTTCATTGTGTTTCCTTTAGCCAAGGTAACCAGCAGGGAGCTGCTTTTGTTCAGAGCTAAATTACTACATGTAAGAAATGAAGCAAGACAATGTTAACCCTTTGGGAACATGACAAATATGTTTGAGTTATACGAATGTTTAGACCTTACTGTTAAATATTTTGTGAAGTGCTTGTGTAAAAATACTTCTGATCTGGCACTATTTGAACTGTATCAGCAAGTTGCGTTCAGATGCTTTTATATTTTGTGAGTAGAAGGTGTCTGCTTGTTTTGCATCACGTATTAAATGTCACGTTCCACAGACTTAGAAAAAAAGTTCTTTGGAAGTAAAGACTCTCCACCTTAATTTATATTTAGGATTTTGGAACAAAACAGATAAACAAAATTGGATGCCTTAATGCATTAAAAATAACCAGATTGTTGTCAATTCAATTAATTTCAAACTCAGTTTGTACGCTGTAGCCTTAGCGTACTTTTGAGGAAGTATTATAGTTTTGCCTTATCTATTTTCTTTATTACTGATGTATTGCTAAATATTGTTTAGATAAATTTTAGGATTCAGCCTTATACTTTTTAGGACTCAAGTTTCTGCTTTAATGTTTGGATTTGTTATTGATATTTTGTTTTTCTGTAGAGTTTATTCTTTAAATGAGTTTGCTTCATAACATTACTGTTGCCAAACTCTGCCTTCGTGCTTGTGGAATATGAAACTGTCCTCAAAGACTATTAATTATTTAGAAGTTGAAGTCAAGCACAAAACTTTTAAGAGGTGTTCAGTATCTTTCAGAATTAGACCTCAAATGATCAAAGTAATATAATTTAAATTTTAAAAGTGTATAGTTACAGAGATTTTGCAGCAGTTTTAATTTGTATCATTAAACAATTTTGATTTTTACTTAAAGGCATTAAACTATTAAACATCTTTTTCCTATGTTGCATATTAATCGTATGTAACCTGTGAGCTGAAGTGAGTCAGTCATTTCTAAAAATTGATTCTTATAGTTATAAAATTAGCAGTGGTCATGTAAGCAATGTCAGAACCTTGTGCATATTAATTGAGGGTCAGCTCTTTGATCGGAGGGCAGTCCAGCCTGCGGGGCTGTGACACTGCACCAGGTCGTGTGAGTAGAGGGTCTGATTCCACCTTTCCAACAGAGAAGAGGTTGTGCAAATTTTCTGCTGCTTTTTGCCATTTTCAACGTGTTTGCAATGATGTTGAATAAGTGTGAAATGTTCTACTGTCTTATCCGTTTAAGTCCTCTTGAAGACCTACTCTTTTCAGGAGGCCTGTGCTAATTAAGCCTTGCTTCTCTAAGGCTACATTGCTAACCTCACTACTATATGAAAGAAGTCAGCATTTTTTGTACATTTCCCAACTGATTTCCACCTTGTGTATGATTCTTAGGATGCATACTTTTAAACTAGATACATAGTGTATTTTTTCAAGTCCTGAACAATCCTACGCATACCCTTCAGCCTAACAAAAAACAAATACACATTTAAGAACATAAAGAACCTTGACCCTGTCCTGTGAATTGACATCAGTTCAAATATGAAGCTACAGAAATGCAGAGGTCATCATACAGAACAAATTTTCAAACAGCCCTTCACAAAGGACTGTCAGTCAAAGTTCCCCAGACGCATGTACTTTTTTGGTTGTCATACATTGGGCAAAGTTAATATTTCTTTCTCTGTGTGTCCCAGAGAGGTACTGTGAGCTCCTCTGGGCACCAGGTTTGCCCCTTCTGCTTTTACAATTTTTCTTCCTAGTTTTAAATTTCCAAAGTCAGCTCATGAAAGGAAGAGAACCAAGCAATAAGAGCACTGCTTTACCACACATGTCCAAGGGCATAATTTTGTGTGATTGTTGATGACCAAGATCTCAAGACTTCGTGCAGTTTGTGTGTTCACAACTTGCAAGATGCAGACCATGAACTCAGGGTATCTTTCCAGTGCTCCAGATTCTCCAGTAACGAAACTGTGTTTTCTTCTAGTTGCAGCCTGTGAGTGAATTATCATATATAGATTTATGACATAGCTAGGTGAAGAGAAGAGCTCTTTGATGTGCATGTAACCAGCATCTGCCATACTATGAATTACAAATACTGGGACGTGTTCTCCAATCTTTTGGTTCTGTTCTCCTTGGATAGCCAGGTGGGTATCTAGTCTTCACTATCTGCCCTGTGCTACCGTGTTAAGGTATAGATTTGTGGATTATTAGATTTCTCAGACCTCACTGAAGTGCTTTAGCTTCAATGTTCCTCAGTTTTTAACTAAAAAGTTCCCAGATATTGAGAAGAGTGCTGTCTTTGGGACAGTTTCTTTTACTTTGCCTTTCCACTGCCTTCCATCCTGTATGGCAATGTAGGTTTTGGAAACAGTTATATTTTTCAAATTGTGGAACTGCAGAAGTATATATCTCTTTAGCATGGCAGTAATTTCCTTGAACAAGCTGCTTGAGATAGCGTAGTGTTTGCAATTCATTTCCCAAAAAGGTCCTCTGGACAAGGCATCAGTTTCACCACACTTGTGTGCTGATCTGTGTATAACTATAAAATCAGGGCAGTGCAGTTTTTCCAAACCCTAGGCGAGCTCCCCTGCAGCATGCCTGAATCTAAAGAGCCATTATAGGGAAGCAAGGCCAGTCCTGACCACAGATTTCCTCCCAAATAAATACAGGTGAAAATATTCTCGGTTTGATGACTGCCAGGAATTCCTTTTGGGTGGCACAATAATTTCATACCAGAGAACTCAAGACCCTTATTATAATAAATGACCCCCTTTTCAGGTTATTTTGGTTCTCCCTGAAAGGGACTGTAAAACATGGATAGACTGGAGCAGGAGCAATCATAAGAGCCCTTTTCAATCCTTAAAACTCTCAATTGCATCTCTAAAATGATTCCTTTTTCCTCACAACCTATGAAGAGGTATTGGAAGAACAAGAAACAAAACTTCTGTTTGAAGTGCAGAACCCTACAAAAGTGCTGATCAGTGAGCGTGGGAGATCACAGACTATATGGGGAGAGTGGAACAGCAGGCTCTGCTTAGCTTCAGTTATCTTCCGTGGGCAGAAATTTCATTAATTGATTCTCTGAACACAATTATAACCCCTTTTGAACTGATTTGTGTCCTTGGGTTCAATTTCGGTTGTGTCTTTGGTGTCCTGAATCTTCACTGAGATCACCTGTAAAACTTTTCATTTGCCACGTGGCGTAGTGGGGAAGGAACACTATTCAAAACTACTTTAACTCAGTGTCTGTGAGAAATGGAACAGCACATCTATTTGCTGGCATTTGCATGGCCGTGGCATGACCAACACATATCTGCTCAGGACTTGTGTCTTTTAATGCCCACACACCACTGTGGAACAGCGGGGCTCTGATCTTGATAAAAACCATAGTTCAAACATTGGTCTCAGATTTTACTAGCAAAGCATTTTAAATGTCAGGGGAGAAAAAAACCCTCAGTTTTTGAAAACTGAGAATGAATCTGCTAGAGCATCCAGGACACAATTTGCTCTTGGAAATTATTTGTAAAAAGCCCTTAAAAGTAAACTCATTCAATTTTGGGGAGTTCACAGAACCTGATGTCTCATTTTCCTGTTTAATCTGATTTGAAAAGCAGGCCAAAGAATGGGTTGAAGGTTGCATCATACCTTCCTGTTACATTTCCTCAGTGGCCTAAAACATCTCTTCTCGCCTTGCCATTAGACCAGACTGGATAAATCCCTGAGTAACCTGGTCTTGACCTCATAGCGCACCCTACTTGGAGCAGGAGGTTGGCCTAGACAACTGCTGAAGCCCTATCCAGCCTGAATTTTCCTACGAGCCTATGTCAGTCTTCAGTTGGACAACAGCAGTCATCTGGTTGCTATATAAACCAGAAATTCCTGTCAAATATTCTGCTGTACTGCATTAAAATATGCAGTGCCATACCAGAAGCCCCAGAAATGTTTTGGGATTTCATTCCTCCTTCCCACCTGTGTTGCCTCATTCTGTGCCAGCATTTACTATATTCCCTGGCTCACGGGCTCACTTTTGGCTGGCATACTTCCTTTCGGTATTAGCAGGTTGTCAGAAACATTCAGGGAGTGGAAAGGAATCAGTTCTTATTTCTGCCGTGCTGCAATAGTTTTAGTAGGCAGGGTGTCTCTGGGATTTAAAATAAGTTTCAATCATGTCCTGTCTTTGCCTTCCTGGGAACCTTCCCCAGCCTGATCGACTCATCTCTACTGAGTAGCCTAGAATCAGCTGGTTCTCTTGAGACGCCTTTGAAGTGCACTTCTCCACCCATTTTTGTAAGACCCTCTCATGTATCAAGTGTGTCTTTATTATCCATAGTAAGTCCAGGCACTTTGTTATCCTCTCTGCTTTTGTTTTGAATTATAGAGGTCCAACTTCCAGATACATTTTTGGTGCATTTTCCATGTCACCTTCTCCATTCAAGGCTAATTAGTTGGACAATTTTTAGAGTCTTTCTTTCTCAGCTTTTTCTCTCTATGCTGATAATTTAACCCATTGCCAATCTTTCCCCTGCACTTCATAGATACTGTTATTATTGGTAGTAAAACTCTCACTATTAATTGCCCACAAGTCAAAAACAAAAGTTGCTTATCTTTCTGCCTCTAACCTTTGTGCCTCAGCTTGCTTCCCTCTACCATTTGGCATGGCATTTATGCATTTAAGGCATTTTGGAGACTATTTTCTGGCTAACAGTATTTTTACTGTAGTTGAATGTAGTAATTCACTCTTTTTTTTTTCACCCTTCATTTTTTGGCAGATTCATCTGCTGTGCACACTGAATTTCTCACTTCTAATTATTCAGAAGTGTCATGCATCAGATTACAATCCCATTTTCCAATTTGTGTGTTAAGCACAGAACTATACTTACAGGCTCCTGAGAATCAACCTCCATCCTCCCCACAAGTGGCTGCTGCCTGTTAGACTGCATTTCTGTACAGAATTGGCTGAGGCAAAATTAAATATATCCCTGGATTACCTTGGCCTCTTTGCACTGATCCGTTAGTCCACATCCAGCTGAGTCCAGAAATTAGTTCGTTGCTGATTTATCCTAAATGTCTTGTTGGTATCTGGTTAGGTGAAGACGACAAGTTCCCTCAGGATTTCTGCCAGAATTTTTTTTTCCGTCTCTTTTTAACTCTAAGCTGTGCCCCAAAGACATCTCAGACTGATGATTGACTCCAAACTGCATGTGATAAACACCTATAAGTTGTTCATTTCTTCACAATGAATAAATTCTGCAGCAGTTTGAAAGCTGGGCCACCCTACTTGCCTGCCAGCAATCCCCATCTCTGTTTATCTTCCCATTCATTCACTTGAACTGTGATGTTAAATTAAATAAGCTTCCCAGGGAGGTTTTCTTTTAAATATAATGATCTTTTGTAACAAATGAGCTGGGAGAAGTCAACATCTTCCCTTGGGGTCTCTGTGGGTCACAGATGAGGTTAAAAAAGTGTTGTAAATGTTGGTCTTTAGTCAATTGCTCTGGCCATGTTGTGCTGTTTCTCATAGTATGGCTTGTGATACATTTGATTTTTCTTTTGGAGCTGAATGTTTTTTCATCCTTTCCTTTCTTCTCATGTGTGACCTAAACCTTAACCTTCTCCTGGCATTCTCCATACCGCTTAACACCTTCCATTCGCTGGTAATCAGGTTAGTAGTCACCTCTTACCCCTCCAGTCTGGGCTATTCATTGTTCAGGTGTTCATAATTGCACAATAAAACAAATATCTTTCTGATAATGAGTCATCTCTTTCTTTTCTGGGAAGCTTCTGAGTCCTGTTTATATTGCTTTTGTAGAATTTAAATCTTGCTTTAAATCCTTCTGGACAACAGTTTTATAATTCAAAAGGATTTTAACACAGTGGAATGATAGTATAAAATGAATAAAAAGAAGCGATTCAGTGAGGATGAGTGCAAAGCTTCACACAGAAGCAAAAACAGTTAGCTACCCAAATGTAGGCAACGTATTTCCCAAAATGTAGGCAACAGCCAGTTAGGTATCAATTTCAGGAAAAGACCCGGCGATTTGTAGGCATAGTGATCAAGAATATATCGAGTGTAATCCATCCCTTCACTCCCTTCAGCTCCAACAAGGGCTCAGTTGAGTGCTCTGCCCAATTTTCAGAACTGCATTTCAGAAAAGATGTGGAACAACAGGAATGCATAGGAGAGCAACAAGAATGACCAGTGCTATAGACAATATCACCTGTGAGGAAAGACTGAAAGAATTTAAGTCATTTAACCTTGAGAAAACTGAGGAGAGATCTAAAAGCAGTCACCCAGTATGAAATGGACTGTCATAAAGATGGCAATTAACTGCTCTATGAGTCCCCTGGAGATAGAATGAGAAGACAGAGGCTTAAATTTCATCAAGGTGTAACTAGGGAAGATGTTAAGCAAGCCTTTCTAAAGAATGCTAGTGATAATTAAGCATTTGGATGGACTTGAGCAGAGCTTTTGGATCATTAGTACTATACATTTCTAGAACAGGATAGACAAATATTTGTACCAACCTCAATTATTCTGTGAGTCTAAGTGGCCACCAGTAGCAGATCTGAAGCACCCTGTTTTCCTGCTGAGTTATTCCCAGCTAGAAACCCAGCCGGTCCAGCTCTGCAGTCTACCTGGATGACAGTGTTGGGTTCTAATCTGCATCAGGGGAAGAATCCATAACGACATTTTTTAATCACTGGAGTTTTCTGGTGGAGTCTGTCTCACCTAGTGCAGGTGGATTTTTTTTAATTCATGCTGAAAAAAAAAATGGTTAGGGGTTTTCTTCTGCCCCGCCATTGATCTTTAAAGGAAATGGACACATCTTGATCAAAAAGCTCTTGGACAGGATGGGTGGTCACTGGCTGAGGGATGGTCACCGGGGTCCCTTCCACAAGTCTCAAGGAGGCATCTTCAGCGGGGTAAGGTGAAGGCGCCTGCACTGGGAACTTGTATCTGCATCTTTGTACCTGACTTGCTGTTCAGCTGGTCGAGGTTTTGACTTGTTCCCTTACACAGTGTTACCCCTTTTACATGTAACATCAAACTATATAATTATTTAAACACATTTAAGTACAAATTAGGGTCTTTTCCCTAGAAACAAGTGACCAGGTCAGTAAGTCATAAAGACAGAAAACATCATTCCCAGGCTGACTTGCAGACAGCTTCTTAAAACTGGGCAGGGAGTAAAGTTTGTGATCATCAGTCTTCCATTAGAAATTGCTGGGTTTCTTTCTATGTTAGACAACACCAAAGTTCTTAAAATATTATTTCCATGTATCCTAATATGTTTAAGGTACATAATTATGACTTCAGAGGTATTTTTTTTCCCTTGCTCCAATTTTGATAAAAATATGCCTCTGCAACCTGCAAGCTCAAATCACAAAATGGGCATAAAGGCTCATTGTAGTAAATACTGCGCATGGTACCTCTAGTAGAGCTCATAACATCACCATGAGGCATCTACATGCTGATATTTTTTTCTCTTTTCAGCCAGAAACATTGAACTTCTTCTGTTTGTAGACTCCACTCAGAACCATTGCTGTCACTTCGTTTGGGGGAGCATGGAAATAGCGAAACTACACAGCTGTGACCCATTCAAAGGTGAGCACGAGGATGGATCCTTTGAAAGCCACCAGGACCTGAGAAGCACAATCTGAAATGTATTACCTTTTGCTTCCCCTGTGTGCAATACAGTGCACCTTACACTTCTAGTTAGCCATAAACTGCGTTTGTGTGTCCTATCTCAGACGCAGCACTCCATTTCCTGCTCATGCATTTGATGTGTCCATCTTTGCCACACAGGGAGTTATTCCAGTTTGTAAATGACCTACTGAGCTCGGCAGTCTATCTTTGCTTATCTAGAAGTACAGCTTGGGTGGAATGAACTACTGACCCCTCTTTTTATCAGCTGTTAATATCAGGATTACTCAGCAGTACTCGGCCTGGCAGGAGTAGCAGGAGCTGGCAGACCTGTTAGTGTCACGTAGCATTTTTAGGATCAGATATACACTTAGCACTCCATAAAATACCTAAGACCTATTCCGTGTTTGCCAGCCCTCTGAATACCTAAGCAGCCTGTGCAAAAAGTCTCTGCACAGGGAAGTGTGATTGATTCTGCCCCTCTGGGATTTAAGTGCTGCCTTCTGGGATTCACCGCCTTACCACTGATGTTCATGGCTTTTCGTTCTAACAGGGAGGAGGCAGTTTCTTGATTCAAAAGGCAGCCAGAGCAATGGATGTTGCTGCTGCTCCTGTCCTTTTATCTACAAAGTGTAGGGAACCTTTCCTCCTGAATGGCTTTCAACATCCATCATCCATGGGAATGCATGAACCACTGGATTACAGGATGTACTGCTGAGGAGCTTTCTGTGCTCCCTCTTGGGGCTGGCCACTGCATGTGAACTAATCAATATTCACTCTGCCAGAGAGAGCTCAAAAAAAAAAAAAAA
>VXBO01010619.1:26377-70426 GCA_013400135.1 Rhinoptilus africanus
AAGGAGCACAACTGTCCAGCCTCCAAATCCCACAGAAGACATTTTCCTTTTAACACCACTCCTGCATTATGCATCCTCCATGTCCTTCTTCGTGCTCCAACCTAATGCTACAGAGATAGGGGTGCACCTTCTCGTCCCTGCTTTCCCTCTATTCTCTTATGACTGAAGAGTGAGCATTTAAGCTGGTTTTGTGTGATTTCTTGGCCTTGAAACTCATTTCTAGTTTCCTTATATTTTGGTTCTTTTAATAAATTATCTTAGCAGTAGGTGTTACTCACTTCCTGTCCCAATCCTCTTCCTGCTCTTTTTTGCTCATTGATACTTCTGTACCTAAGAACTGCCAATGACTTTTTTTTTTTTTAAATTATTTGTTAGCCCAAGGACATTCTTTCCCCAGCAACAGCAAAGTCTGTTTTTATACTTGTTTTTTTTTTCCAAATCTGCCAGCTTAAAGTATCGTCCTGTTTGCGATGCAGTTAAACACATTAGTAACAGTGACGAAACTGTGGAACTGAAATTCTTTTACTATGTACATGAACCTTGCATTATAGACTAAATGTTTACTTTCCAAATATTTCCTTTCCCTGCCTTGCAGAAAAGGGGAAACAAACCAACATGTTGCCTGGTTCATAAAGCTATTGGACTAAAAGTCAATTTTGAAAACCCTTCTTGATATGCAATTGAAAAATGTGAGTTCCATTCCCCAAAGACTAGTGATATGAGAGAATCCAGCTGGTAAAACAGAGGATAAAGGAAACCCGCATGGAAAAGGCTGAACTCGGAAAGCATGAAGATGCTATAAAGAAGCCTATGTCTTTCTGCTTCCGATAATTAAGCAATAGGAAGGTTTTTAACCCTTTGGTACCGATAACTTCAAACTTGGACATCAGTGCAGGGATCCAAAGTCTCAAGATTGCTTTGTAGCTTTAGCATCTGCAAGAGGTTTAGAGAAGAACTGCAATGTACAATTTACAGCAGCTCTCCCACTGTGTATCTTGAAGTGCATCACAATTTCTTGACTGAGGTTGTTTGAAATTTCATCTGAGCCACCAGGTCTGTGTACTACTATTCCTCCTCACAGTGTACGTTGAGATAGATCTTGATTTTTTTCTTACCGAGAAATGAGATTTTCAGATCAGTTCCTTGTGTAACAATAGAGTGGTCCTGTCATTCCATCAAGGCATGGCACAGGACTGTGAAAGTGCAGCCTCTGGCAGTGGTGGTAGTCAGTGCACAAGCATGAAGCTATTACTGAGGCAGGATGTATAAAATAGATTTTAGGGGAAATTGTCTCGCATTTCTAGTTTTCCTTAGACTCTGACATGCCTTGTCTCTATAGACTGTTTTGGAGTCACCTGCACTGAATGTGACCTTTGATGGTCCACCCCAAAGGACTCCAGTGCTAAAGCCAAACAGATTCTTCCTCTAAGTGAGGGCTGGAAATTGAGTTGACCCATTTGAAGATCTGGACTTGTAATAATTGGGATAGATTTTAGGTAGAAGTCATAAATAGGTTTTATTAGACTGAGCAGGACAGACAAAATGCTTGGCATTCACAAGTTAAATGTCTAACTCTGGTATCACTTCCAGAAATAATAATTAAGTAGGAGCTAAATGGCTTGCTTTAATTAAAACATTTTACCAGGAAAATAACACTGAGAGGTATCTCACTTCCAAGAACTCCAAGTCCCAGTAAACTAACCAAGAGGTTTCTATATTGAATTTCAACAGGTGCCGTCATGCTCATAACAAGAATTCATTCTTCATACAGTGTTGTTAGCTCAGTGGTACTGCAGCAGCAGGGAGAACAGCGTGGGCTGCAAAAGCCGTTCATGAAGGTAAGTACTCCAGAGAAGGTCCTGTAGGCAGCTGCGTGCCATGTTACCTCCCCGCTCTAACACCTCCTCGGGATTCATAGACCCAGAGGAACCCCTTTAGAGCATCACTCCGTGGGTATTCCTGAAGGAAAGTTGGGAAGAGAGGCAAAGATACTCTGGCACTCTTAAATGCATGCAATTGGAATGCAACTGGAATTAACCTCACCATGTGTTGGTGAATGTCACTCTTCAGAGTGCATCGCAGCTATGACCACTCTAGTTTAGACCATCTCGTTCAGAGCTAGATGCACTAGAGTGAAAGTGGCTTGAACTTCTCTTTATCACATCTATAACATGTAAATCACGCAACCTTTATTAAATTTATTAGCAGTAAAGTGAACTTTAACAGTTGTGTGTAACATTCTCTAATTTAGTGGAAGTGGAACAAAGAAACGATCTTGAACGTTGATCCTTACCTTGACCTCATTCTTCACCTAGCACAGATTTTATACAGTAATATACAACACCACAAACCACAGCTCTGCCGTCTCTGGCCAGTCACATGGACACATACAGAATGAGCTTTATAGCCCGCACCTAAACATGTAGTGGTTTAAATACAAAGAGTATTAGGCTATTGCACAGCGATGAAAAAATATTTCTTCAGTTTAATCATACAGCTTTTAAAAATAGTTTTCTAAGACTGAGTTTTCAAGTACAGGAGGGAAAATAAGACAGAGTTAGATATATTATTCTATATTAGTATGTGTGAAGTATGTTTAATTTACAGCTTTTACACATCTGACACGGCCTTTTATAGGGCCTGAGCTTCTGTGTTTTTTTCCCTTAAGACTTCTTTACATATGCAAAAAATACTGAAAATCTGTACGGAAGCTCTGGTGACAAATCCTTTGACACTATGACATGATGAAGGAACAAACCATCTCAATGAATAATTTTGCAGTTTATTAGCATACTGAAGTGTTTTGATAAATTTTGCCTAAGTGACTGACAAAGAGACTGTTTTATCATGTACCCTGCTCATTTCACTATGATTTGTCCTATTAAAATCTATCTTTATTTTTAATTATGCGTAGGCATAATCCTAGGGCACCTAGGACCAGAGGTGTCATGACACTGATATTAATTAAAAGGCTATTGTAGAAATAGGAGATAATCATGTGATTGAGTTGTGCTTTTCAGACTTACTCAGAGTCTAGGAAGACAAACAATCCCTTAGGGGGAAAGGATATTTATTTTTTAGCGTGCATAACTTGCAAGTGCTCAAGCTCTCTGTGTGACTTGTTACATTTGCTATGCAAACATAGCATATAATAAACCTAAATGACTCAGTGTGAGAGTGAGGGAGAAGACAACAGTATTGCTTGCCTCTCCTGCTTATTAGCTCTCCCAAAGCAACGCACACAGTCTGGTTGGGCTCACTTCAGGTCGTCTAAACATAGGGTGTCTCAAATCATACGAGATCCTTGTTTCGCCAGCCAAATCACGTCTTTTGTATTTCTAGAGAGCATTACTATTCATATCAAAATCTATTGTGTTTCTGTTAGAAAGACAGTGAAAAACCAGCATCTGCTTTCACTAAATGCAGTACTTCTGCAAGTCACAGTGAGAGATTCTTGCCAGGATGCCCAAAATCTCAAGGACAGGTTTTAGACACTGCACAGACCTGAAGCGCAAAGGGGAACTGCAGTCCTCCTCCCAATGGCCAGACAGAAGAAGTTTGTGTGTGATAATCATAGGTATGATCTGGCATTTAGGAGACTAATTTTGCAATGATAAAAAGGTTCAGATCTAGCATGAGTGAGAAAGGCCTCAGCCTTGTGAAAATTTAATGGCATATCAAGGACATTTTTGCTGCAGTTTAATGGGCCCAAGTGCCAGCCCTGCAAGTTTTTGCTGCCTGGGAACCAAAGTAGCACATCAGCTACTGGAAAGTTTTCACAATGTTGCATTTGTATAAATTAGTTTTTATTTTTAGTATGATTTTCTTTTCTTTTCTTTTCTTTTTTTTTTTTTTTGCAAGGCTTTTCATCTTTTCATTTGCTCATCCTTTTTTCAGCTCCCCACCCTTCCCAGGACACTGACGCCCCACTTAACGTTATCTGAAATAGAATCTGATGAACAGAGCTAATTTTTTTCTTCTGTGTATAACACCTACAAAACTTAATGGGAATGGAGGTAGTGGCAGGTAAGGATAATTTTCCCTGTTATTTGAACCCCATTCATCACAGTTCACAATGCAAAAGGAGTGTCTCCAGTTGGGTTCTTTCTTTCAGTGGACTCGATGGGAGAGGTATATGTATAATATACATTCATAAAAGAATGTACATTTGTGAGAGAAAATGGTAGCTTTGTTATAGAAATACATATATTTTTATGAGTTGTCAAATGAATTGACATATATACACAAGTTAATAATAATAATGAAAAGCCTGTTTTAGGCCTCATTCTCACATTAGAGAATATTTTGAACAGGAAGCTAATCTTTGCAATGTGAGGCAGAATCGCATAAAATGTAATGTGGTTTCTTTTCCCTGTGGTTAACCTCAAAGTTATTTTAGGTGATGTTTTGCTGGATATACTGCACTAAAATGAAAAGATGAACTGCTTCTCTGTCATGCGTTTGTCTGCGTATACTCATGATGGGATTTACCTACAGTGTTAGCTGGAGAACCTTCGCCTTAGGGCATCCACAGTGGCAGACATAACCCTGCTGCCCCAGCATATGCCATGCAATCCAGCTTCAAGAGGCTTGGCACACAGTCTCCTGGATTTGGGTCCTCTCACCTACCTTCTGAGCTGGACCAAAAATTAAGCTATGTATGCAGTTTTTACATGTAGCACAAGGTCACTTTTCAAGGCAAGGGGCATTTGTCAGACCAAAGGATTCCAAGCAGGACTAACTACCCTGCAAGCACCTCTTGGATTGCTCAGCTCCTCTATATCCATGAGAAAAAAAAAGAAGAAAGAAAGAAAATCCATATATGAGGAGAACATGCAATCCTAAATTCATTTTCTGGGGTGATCTTTTTGGGTTTGAAGGTTTGACCTTCCCCTTCTAACGACCGCAGTAGCTCTGAGACCTCACAGGCCTTTAAGAGTGGGAGGAGAAACTCGTCACTGTTGGGACACCAGAACAGACAGTTCTCCACCGTACACACTAGGCAAAGGCCAAGAACAAGCATTTGTAACCATTTGCTTATCCCTCCTTCAAACACTCTTTGATGCTGCTAGTGAGAACAGCCTTCCCTGAGACCCACTTGGTGGGTCCTGGTTCAGTACTGAACCTTCTTCCTCTTACCCTTGATGCTCTGCCAAAATGTCTTCCTAGTGCACAATACTTAAGGGTTTTTAATGGGCCACTGGCTTCTAGCTTTTTCTTCTGTTCCTTAAAATGTTCCTAAAGAAGTCATAACCTGTAAGACTAAGTATCTACTTTTTTCTTTGTTTTCTTTACAATTCCACAAGAAAGAGGGCACAAAAGATTAATCTTGGGCATGCATCTCATCATACAGACCATTCTCTCCTGTACTTGAGAAACAAGGTCTCTTCAGCTTAGAACACTTCTTAGAAGCTTCTGGGTTTTACAAATAAGCCCACCAGATGTAAACCCAAGTTGTCCCAAACCAGCTGAATTGAAAGAATGATCCTGATTGTTTAATGGCTACTACTCAGAGTTGCTGCAAGATAAAATATGAGTCACAACATATAGCAATTAAAGGAGTCAAAGGTCATTCAGTTTGCTGTAGTGTTCCTTTCTTCCATCCCACCTACCTCTCTGCCAAAAAACACAAAGCAGCTGTTTATTCCTCTTTTCCTACTCTATCAGTTCTTTCCTGCTTAGGAAAAAAGACGTAAGTAATTAGATTGTAATATTAGAGGTGAGCAGTTGATTTTTCACTTCTCTCTAGTAGATGAGACCACAATGCAGCTAACCAATGCAGTAGGAGCTGGACCAGACTAATGATCAACTGAATTTTTGCAAGTAATTTGTCTTTACCACAGCGCCAAACCTTTGATTCTTTAACAACCAGGAGCATAGTTAAGCACTGTTAAGGCTTTAAGCTTTGCTGAGTGAATACAATCAGTTAGTCACCTTTAAAGCCCCAGTGAATATTTGCTGAAAAAAATGATACTGTGTGTGTCCATCAGCTTCCCTGAGCTCTCCGGTACAATTAAGCTTTTCTACAGAGAGAGCACGTTAGGATTTATCTCACCCTAGGCGTTTCTAGGACAGACATCTACTGCTGGGCTGGTCTAGACTCACCTTGGACTGGCCATTAACGGAGAGAAATGAGCCCTTCTAGAGCATGATTCATCTGACCCTGCCTTTGACATCCATATGAGAAGATTCATCTCTCTGCAATGCTCATTCCTCTTCTATTATAACTGACCTCAGCTGCTGAATTTACTGTATTGATTTTCGCAAATGCAGTCAAGCACAGAAAAAACCCAAAAATGCAGCTCAAAGAAATTAACAGGTTAATCTCTTCACAAATTTGAGAAATTTTATAAGCAATTGTATTAGCACAAATGACCAAAACCATGGTCCAGCTTCCTCCCATACCAGTAGTTGATATTCCAACATTTTATATGTAATTGCTGTTGACAGAGCTGATAGCTCTACAGGTTCCAACTCGTAGGAAGATCAACCTGGAAAACTTTGTTGGCAAGAACTGCCAGGGCCTGAATGCAGCCTGGCAATAGGACATAACAACCATGCCAAAATGTGGGCTATGAGGACTTCGGGGAGCCAAACAAACATCCTGCGGTGCCTTAGCCTGCTTGATGAGGAGTCCATTTCAAGAGGAAGGTTTCTCCAAGGTCTTTGCTTCCCAGAGGAGTGTGACCATCCCTTCAGAGGACAGGTCAGTAAAAATAAGCTGTTTTGCTTTGCTTCTTTGGCCAGTAGTGTTGCAAATAACTGCAATAAAAAATAATCTTTGGGATGAGATACCTTCACCCTTGCTGGAATACATGAGTTTTTCCTGCTTATTAAAACAGAAGAACTGGTAATTGTGGTACTTATGTTAGTATAATGGAGGTGGGGGTGTTGTGAACCAGGGAGATGCATAAGGGAGTGGAGCTAGAAATCTAGCAGCAAGCTGAGTGGAAGACTCCAAACAAGTGAAGTAAATGGCAGGTTGATGCCTGCATGCCCTCAGGAGCACTCCAAGCAGACTCTGGGTACTGCTAGATTAAGCAGTGGCTCTTTGGCTGAAGCCAAGTAGACCTGTGAGAGCTTTCTGTGAGACTGGCAGGTGGTGGTGGGATGGCTTGTAAAGGGGAGCTGCTGATGGAGCTGAAACACAGCCTGTGGACGTCCTGACACATGACCAGACCACGCGTCCCACCATGGTGAGCCCACTCACCACGTTCACTGCTGCAAGTGCATCGGATCCCAAAAATACCCTATCCAGTGTACTCAGAATACACACAGGCCTGTACTAAAAGAAGCACAACCATAAGGTGTAGGGGTGCAAGATCTTCCTTGCTGCTCGTCAGCCCATGCTGCTGAGATAAGGATAAGGAGATACAGTTTATGACTCCTGGTGAAGCCTAGATATGAAATGACTCCGACTCCGCAGCCACGGGGACACAGAGGAGCCTGGAGGAAAGTCAGAGACCTGCAGAGCTTGCCACCGCACCAATTGCTCAGCCTACCTGGTAGACAAAACAC
The DNA here is from genome assembly GCA_013400135.1 of Rhinoptilus africanus. Classification (NCBI taxonomy): domain Eukaryota; kingdom Metazoa; phylum Chordata; class Aves; order Charadriiformes; family Glareolidae; genus Rhinoptilus; species Rhinoptilus africanus. The sequence continues at coordinate 33,896 of VXBO01010619.1, forward strand.
AGCCAGCAGTAAGGAGCTGCCTGGGCGAGCAGTGGGCTTGTGGCGGAGCGTGGCTGGGAACCCAGGGGTGGGGACTTAACAGCTCTGTCTCTTGGCGCAAGGTGGGCCAGGATGGATGGATGGATGGATGGTAGACAGATGGAACATTCTGGGGCTGTTTGGCCAAGTTACAAGCAGCTTTGTGGGCTGGATGTGCTCAACTGTTAGTCCCGGGCCACCCCTGCCCAGCTCCAGCCTCAGCCTCCCTCCCCTTCTCGGGAGAGCACCAAGCCACCCAGGGGAGGCCACGGTTACAGCAGTGGGGAGAGCTTGGGGTGGGCTTGTGTTGCTTTGCCTTCTTAGGAGGCACTGAGGCATATATAGGTGGTGGGAGTCCTGGGGAACAGGGGAAGGGATCATGAGGTCCTGTCTCATCTAGAGTATGAGCCACGAGCCTGGGAACGCAGGGCATGGGGGCAAAATCCTTGTCCCCATGAATTTTATTTTTTGATCTGAAGCTAGCCACCCTGAAGGGGAAGAAAAGGAAACCAGGACAGACATGTGTGCCCGTTAGTGCAGAGTTAGAGACCAATTAGCAGTTAATTGAGATGCTTTAAGGCACACCCACAATACGCCTTCTAAAACTAATAGAGCTTTTGTTGCCACTTTCCTGCTGTTTCACTAAAGCAGTTTTGGAGAGGGGGGTGTGTGTGTGTTTTTTTGGTAGCTTTGGTATAAAATAAAGCCCGTGCACATGCATGAGCTTGCAGCTGTTTCCCCCCAGACCCCCTCCCCCCCAAATCCCACAGCACATCATTACCCATCCCAGCGGTGGATTATATACCCCTCCTCCAAGCGAGATACTGCTGTGGGGTGGCTGCGCATCTGGATAAGGCAGACAAGTGTCAGGGGCCGGATCCATATGGCAGAGGCATTAACCTCCACATCGCCCCAAAGCCGCAGCCCGTGCCACTGGGGGGGTCAGCACCCGCTGCCTTTGCTGGGGGGCCGCCTGGGCCACCTCCAGAGAGTTTGTCGGGGGGGTTGTGTCTTGCCTGGGTGCCCCTGGGCCACCGGCTGGCAGGGCTCTCCCGGCAGCACTTACAACTGCCACCAAAAGCTGCTTTTCAGGAATAAACATCCCCAGAGGCCATTTCAGCAGCCATCAGTTTATTCCAACTGTATCTAATTGGAGCGAAGGCTGGAGCCTCTTCTCCCCTCCCCACCCCGGCGACCAGCGCTCCCCTGCCTCACAGAGACGGCCAGGAGTCGTTCAGAAACGCCTCGTGTAGGTCTAACACCAGACGGGGGGGAACAGCCCCGCTGTGCTGGTTTTTACCTGGGGAAAGGCAGAGGTGTAGGGAAGAGAAAGGGGCTTGTGTGGCTCCGGGAAGCCCCACAGCTGCATCTCCATCACGAAAGCCTCCTCACCAACAACGCCAACTCTATCGCTTCATGTCCTTGGTGGCAGAAAAAAGAGATGGCATGGTTTTATTTTGTCCTCTGCTCCAATGGGATGTTTCTCAGGGCTATCTCCCATCTCAGGCGGGACTTTGGGTGCAAAGGGAGGCACACGGCCCCAGGCAGAGCCATGCCAGGGCTGGGCAGGGTCCCACCGCAGGGCAACAGCCAGGCATGGCCCCACATTTACTATGGGCAGCACCAAGAACACTGACGCTTCCAAAGGCGTTGGCATTAGGCTGTGAGCTGGAACAGCGTGGAAATATAATCCAAGGGCATGCCTGACACAGAGAGAGAGATATCCCTATTTATCAATGAAAACAGGTACGAGTGGTGGTTGCCCCTGCTGGATTGGGAGCTGGAAAAGATGGATGCACCATCTGCACTGCGGTGTCAGTAACTCGACAGCAATACAGTTTAGGAAAAAACTGACATAAGTTTTAGATTTTATTCATTCGTACATTATTTACAGCAGTTGCTTTCATATTACAATTCTCTTTCATCTTTTCAGTTTTCACTTATAAAAAATTAACCAAATAAACCTTATATAACCAAATTTATCACAGCAGGTCTGGTTAATTTTCACAGTTACAGCGGCCATCAGGAACAGAACTTAAGTACCTACAAGTCATTCACCCAGAGCACCCCACCCGACCCTGCCCGAGGACACCCTGCTGCCCCGACGGAGGATGGAGAGACCGCGCCGCGCCGGGATAACGCTGGGCAGGCTGGAGCTCAAATGCCTAAAGCACACGGAAGGGCTAACGCGCACACCTCCTCACACCCCCTGCCCCACTACGGGAACTGGTTTGCATCCACAGGCTGTGGCGGTACACAAACAGCTTTCCAGCAGAGCGGACCGCTGCTTCCCTCCATCAGAAAATGATGTTGGTTGCTCTATTTCCTGCTATTGCTGAGCCCCAGCAGCGCAGCAGCAGAGCACACCAGGGTACGGGACTGCGGCAATGAGCACCTACCCTCCTGTGTGTGGCTCTGACAGCTCTTCCTTCCGTCTGTCTCTCCCACCAGGAGCGGCATCTGCGATAACTCACCCCTAAAACCACGGTGAAAAACCTGCGCGGCGTAAGGGCCTACAACACCGAAGGAATGATTGAGGCGGAGGGATGCTACACGGGCAAGTTCTCTGCCAAGGGCCAGTCCCACAGACCGGTGGCCTTTTCCTAGTACTTAATCCTGCTCCCCAGGTGCAACAGCAGCACTGACGCCAGTGTGTTCCTAACGGTACCATCTTCCTTAACTGTCTCCCCGTGCTCTCCCCCACGTGCTCATTTGCTTTACAGTGGTAATTATTGCTGTTTTAAAATATGTTCATTTTTTTCTTTGAGGACTTGTAGCCACTTCCCGTTACGAAGTACAGTACATACTATGCTGAACATAGAAAACACAAGACTCATTTCACATCGGTCTTGTACAGCGGTGAAGAGATGCAGAGTAAGAGGCTGTTCGGGGGAATCTGAGTTTCTGTTTAGGCAGGAGTTTAGACTGTAACCCATGAACTAAAAAGCCACTGCCATAAACACAAGCAGTTCTGGTAAGCAATTTAGCCCCAGTTTTGGTTTTGGTTTTTTTTTTCCAACTGACACTGGACATTTTCCAAATGCATACCATACATCTGCTTAACACTACCAAAAAAATATTATTTTTTTTTCCTTTACCTTTACCGTATTTGTCTCAAGAAGACTTTTGCTTTAATAAAATAACACAAGCACACAAACTGCTTAAAGCTAACGGCCCAGCACAATCATAAGTACAACTCACAAAGCAACGGATGCTTTGTTTAACCTAATTATATTTTTAAAAAAGCAAATATACATATTACAAGTCAAAAGGACTAAGCTTTGGAGGAAAAGAAATTGAAAACAACGTTAGCTATTATGTTCATTATGCTTACATAGCAGTAGCTGCTTCTGCATTCAAACGTGTTACTTGTAAATAAATTTACAGTTGCATTATGTACTTGTTATGCTCTTGGTCTCAGTAAGTCCATCTTCTACTACTCAGATGTTAAAAGCATGTTCTCTCCCGCAGCTGACCGTCGTGTGACACAGAGACAGCTCCGACCAGCGATTTCACACACTGGTCAAACTCCACATGCTGACTTCAAGCTTGTTGTTTTAAATGATACTGTGTTTTAATTAAACTCTCTGTTGTTGAAATTATTCCCTTATTTTATTTACAACGAAAGGTACTCCAAGTGACCACTCGGGAAGCAGTTTTTGGGTGGGAGATAAGCATAATCTCTGTGCATAGTGTCTATTACTGAGGGATGCAAGAGCACACTTTTGCTCAACATTTTGTGTAGATCCATTTTGAGGAAGAAAAAAAAGGGAAAATTATCCTCTTGTAGTTTAAAGCTTATTTAACAGTTTGCATCCCTTCGTTTTCTTTACGTGGTACAGTATATTCCACTGCATGACGCCAGTTAGTGTGGAATTAAAATGCCTTTATTAAGCTTAAATAGAGTGCATCACACCAGTGCTAATGCAACACAGGCTCCCAGCACACTGAAAATGAGATTGTTAATTCAGAGGCAACTGGAGCTGGTTCCTGCCTTTGTGTGTTTGGCAACTCGGAAATCCCTGCGGCCAGTCCCTCTCCATTTGCACCTCAGCCAGCAAATCTGGCAAATTAAAAGGCAGCAGACCCGCACCGCGGAGGGGCACGGTTCAGCGAGCGACGGGCAGCAGCAAGGACCATGAGGAGGTTTTGTAAAGCCACAGTTCCCTTGGGAATTCTGACCCTGGGACTGCCTAGTCTTGCAGTTGGCCACGGCGAGGAGGGGCCTGACCCCCCCCAGGCACCAACACCTTCTGCTCCCACTGCAGGTCTGCAGCACCAGGACCCAACAGCCACATCCCAAACCCAACAGCCACCTGCCCACCCACGGTCCTGCTTCTCCTATGCAGGGACTATCAAATTCAGATATCATGACCTAAACTATCATCCTCATTTCCCACGGGGACAAACGAAGGTGGGGGGAAATGACTGTCCAGGTCCCAGCCTTGGGGCAGACGTCCCCCGGGTCATTTACTCTCTGCATTCGCTGAAACAAGACACAGAGCTGTCCCTTGGGATTTTAGGAATTTAGGTGCATTCACCTCACACGTAGCACAAGACCGATCTGTGCCTCGCGAGCGGTGACACTGGCTTTGGGGGCGCAACTACCTCCGCAGCATCACGAACGTCGGTCCTGCTTCTGTGCCCCGCGACACCCCCATCGCGCCCTGCCACCAGCCCGACCCTGCAGCGCTCCCGCACCTCAGAGCCGAAGGGCACGGGGCATCCCCACACGGCTCCCTTAAACTCATCCTGCTCCCAACTATTAAACAGCCTGCTTCTCCCTGACGGCCTTGACTGCGCTGCCAGCCATCTCCTGCCACAATGGCCGGCCTGAGAAGCCCCGCAGCCAAGGTGCCCCACGGCCGTGCACCCCTCCTCCCCGAGCGGGAGCGAGCAGTGCCCCGCAGCAGCCCTGACTTCCCCGGCTGCTCCCCGAGCCGTACGGGCCGCAGAGACGGGAGGGGATGGACTGTGCAGGAGAAAGCTCAGCTCCCAACGTGGGTACGGCGTTCTGTGCCTGGGGACAGCCCAGAGCACACGCGGGGAGAGGTGAGGGCTTGCTCCAAAATGCTGTCCCACGCACCACTCGGGAACAGGGAGGTAAGGGAAAAGAATGACTTTCAGCTGGTGGCAATGCCCCAGAGTACTCCATCCCCCAGCAGAGGCGAATTAGGGGTGCCATTTCTAAGCATCCTGCAGGTGCTGCCTGCTTCACGGAGGGAAAACACGGCACGAATTTACGACAAAGACCAGTTTGAGGGTTTCAAGCAAGGTTAGAAACCACCTTCTTTGTGGGTTTGATCGCTCAGCATTATTGGCCTGGATCCCGTCAGGGGCCAAGCTGCCCACAGAGCTCATTGCCAAATATCACATGTGCTTGAGATGCCCCTTCGCTCAGGACGTGCAGGGGGTTCCCAATCCTGAGGAAATGGCCAAGAATGTCCCGGAGGGCTGGGGCAGGCCTGAGGCTGTGGACCTCAGCCACAGCAATGCAAAGATGCAGTTTCTGCCCCCTCCCTTTTCTTTAAAAAATTTTTGGGCATCACACCTGACGCCTTCCCCCCATGAGCAAAGGCTCGTCCCCAGCCCCTCCGAGCAGCGGACACTCCGGCAGCGCCCAGCGCACAGGGGCTGGCAGAGAAAGCCGCGCCGCAAAGGAGAGAGCTGCCAGGGGAGGAAGCTGCACCCTGCGAGCCACCCCAGGGCCCGCAGCGCGGGGGCAGGGGGCTGCGACGACCCACGGGCACAGCAAAGGAAACGCAGGCACCTGGCACAGCTGGGGGAAGTTCCTTCACATCTCCAACACATCCTACACCGAAATCCAAAGCAGTCTTGCCAGCCATTATGTTCTCTCCAGCTGAGGCTAAAACCCCAGATGCTCCACTCTTCCCCGCACTCCAGCTAGAAGCGTCCTTGGGAAGGAGAAACCACCAAAATAAATCAGTAGCATCCCCTCCCATCTCACACCGACGTGAGCCTCTGCTGGAATTAAGGCTCAACAACTGGCAATAGGCTCTCAAGTGGGTAGGTCCAGATCACGAGCGCTTCTGCTCGGGACCAAACCCACAAACGTCTCGTGCTGCCCTGCACCTACCCAGCCGCCGAAATGGGGCGGGACGTGTCAGGAGGTGCCGCTCAAGCCCAGAGAAAAGGGGGATACCCCGAGGCAGGGCTGTGCAGACCATGGCAGGAGAAAGAAGCAGCTCCCCAAGGGGGGCTGCAAAGCCAGTACAGGGGTGGGGGGGCACAAGCAAGGAGCTGCGGGATCTTTTCCAGGCAGCGCTGTTCAAACCAGAGCACCCTGGCAGAGGCAGAGCAGACGGATGGATCCACCAAAGGCAGCTCAACCCCAGGACGTCACCCTGTGAGCTGCACCCTGGTACCAGCCGGCTGGCCCGGGAAACAGGGGGGATCACGGCAGGCTGGACCCTGGGTGCAGCGGGTGAGCCTGGGGTGGTGCAGAGCCCTGGGGCTGGGCAGAGCAGCGACCTTCTGCCTCCAGAGCTCAGCCTGAGCTACCACGTTTAGGGAAACTTGCCCTGAATGCAGACGAAATAACAGTGTCACTCCATGCTTTTAGGCCCAACCTTGTCTGATCCCACTCAGAGCAGCCCTGGGTGGGAGAGCAGCGACAGCGCCGGAGGTCCCGTACCCCCATCCCACTGCTGCTACCAGGGATGCGGCTCCGGCAGCCACGTGGGCTTCCCAATAAAAACCAGGGCTGGGATCAGCCGTGTTTCACCCACCATCCTTCTCCATCTTCCGAGGAAAGCAAAACGCAGCCTGTCTGGCAGCCAGCCCTTTTCTTCAGAAACGAGCTGTCCCGCCTGGGAGAGCTGGGAGCAACCAGCTGGATTTTTTCCAGCCAGCCCGGTCACAAAGCAACTGGCAGAGAAGCCTTAAGGGAAGAAATTTCTCATCAGCTACTGGCCAAGTGGCAACGACTCAATCCTTATCGGTGCATCTCTGGCACCCAGTGTGCCCCGGGAAGGAACGCACACAGCACCCCGAAAGCTGCACCTTTCCAAAGCACCTCTTTCCCAGGCCACTCCACAGGAATTACGATCAGACACTGTAATATCATCAGTTAAGGTTTACATGTTTTAAAAGAAAATCCTGGTAACCTGGTGGTACTTCTGCGTCTGTGGGATCTGGTGGGATTTATTCCAGGTTTGGCTTTTCTGACAGGATGTGGAGTTTTATTACAAAGGCACAGGTATCAAATAAAACCAGCGACATTCTTTTAATTAAATATCCCAATAATAAAAAAAATCAATGCTCAATTTAGGCTTTACGTATTCCTCCCTTATTAAGAGACTAGTTTGTTTTTTTTCCCCTCTGGAAAGGTTTTAGTGCAGTGATTATATAGCAACAGAAAAATAAACTAAAAAAGGCACAAACTGTTTCGTGGTTTTTTTTTTTTTTCTTTCAACTTTTGCTAACACTTTATATTTGTCTATTTTACTTCGGTTAATAAATCACTGAATGCAGCAAGAAAATATTCTGCCAATTTCTGTACACTATACAAAAACCCCTACCAACAGTACATTATTTCAGCTTCAGGAGAAATGTACAGCATAGAAAGACTTTTAAAAATATAGTGCCCCGTACAGAAACTTTTGTTAATTAAACTTACGGTCTCTTGCTACAGTGCCCTTCACCATCACCATTTCCCCCCCACCTCCCCCCCCTTATTGCTGGGACACACACTGGGACTCTGCCCCTCCGGCTCCGTACAAGCTGGGCTGAGCCCCAGCCCAGCACTGGGCGCTACTGGGCTTGTGCCAAAGGGCTCCTCCATCCCCGGCATCACTGCCTGGACCGTGACCCCAGCAGGGATGGGGGCGCGCTCTCGTTCAGCATCGCCGGCCACGTCTCAGCGCTGGCAAAGCTTTGGGCCGGGGAGGAAAGGGCAGCTCCGGGAAGGAGCGAGGGGCAGGCAGCATCCCACGCGTGGGTCCATGGCGCCTGCCCCCCGCCCGCCCCACGGCTCCCCTCCTCTCCCCACGCCGCCTGCGTGCCGGGGCTCTCCCAGTGATGCTTCCATTGCGTTGGCAAGTGCAAGCGTGGGTAACACGCGCTCTACCCCTTCGTCATCACAATAGGCGGTGGGTCCCGTCCTTCCCCTCCCCTGCGCATAATACTTCATAAAATAGTAATTTTTTTTTTCCCCCCAGGAACATTTAAAGGTTTCCCCTTTAAATGTATTAACAGAGCCAAACCCCTCCACCCACCCTAAATTAAGTGCAGCCAGAAATGGTTTTCTTTATACTTCTGATACCACATTTTAAAAATTAAAACCTACCGATCCTCTTTTTCCCCAAGACGTAATTCATGCAAGTTGCTATTTGTTTAAATAAGTTATAAAAGTTGATATCTCAGGCTAGAAGAAGCTGTAGTCTTGGTTATTCTTTAGTTGGCAGGCACTGTACATACATACCGGGTACAGACACATGCCGAATCTGCTTTGCATTGCTTTTTGCATTGTACAATTCACAAATCTGACATCATTAAAGCAGTTAATTACCTTTGATGGAAGGCTGCAGTGAGGCCATCTACATTTATCAAACAAGCAGCTGGTTAAGATAATAAGTACGTTCCCCGGCCCCCCCAACCCCGGCGCTCCCCAAAAATGCTATTATCTGTCACACGTTGCTTCTCTGAAGTGGTTCGATTTGGTGCGCACATTAATGTGCAAATGTGTTGCCATAGGAACTGCAGCCTCCATTACGCCTCAATGACACCATTCAGCAAAAGCCAAAACTGAAAATAATAACAACAACAACAAAAAAAAACCCTTAAAAATGAAATTAAAAACAAACAAACAAAACAAAAAAAAACCCACCCAAAAGGCAGCAAAGAGAAAGTCCAACGCACATGCGGAGTCTGGCCCAGGACTGCAGGTTACGCGTGGCTACAGAACAGCGCAGGAGATATTTAGGTTTGATCTTAACTTCACACTATGGTACAACGGGGCTCAGAGTTCAGCCGGTCCGAGTCTGTGCTGGCTTAGGAAGGAGGGGGGGGTCGGGGGGGGTGGAACGGAGCGGAGTCGTGGTTACCGGATGCACCCGGGGTCTCTCAGACATTTGGCAGAATGAGGCACATCCAAAAAAAAAAAGTGCAACACCAGTGCCGTGGTGGCAGTGCCGTGTGTTGGAGTGCGTGCACGCGCTTTCCTCTTCATGCATTGTAGCAAGCGGGTCGGGGAGCCGGGGGAGCTGGCCCCCAGCCTTAGGGGGGTTTTGTTGGGTTTTCTTTTTTTTTTTTTAAAACTATTAACCAGTAAATAACAGTAAGACGAATGCATATTCTACTTACTGGTGCATGAAATACTGAAAACTGCATTCAAGTAATATTCCTGCGCTATTACGAATGCGTCGCTATGTTATCTTACACTCGGAAAGGAGGAGGCTATGTACACCGGAGCAGTGGGACTATTTCGCAGTTGAAAGTTTCTGTGCTTTACGGAGGTACCTGGGAAGGAGAGGCCGCCGGTCGGGTCGGGTCGGGTCCGCAGGACTCCCAGCGCCACCACCTACAGCATGCGAGGAAGGAGCGCGGCTCGGCTGGGCGATCGAGCTGCACGGAGCAAACCAAAAGATGGCATGAGGGAACCAAAACTCAACCCGAAACTGGCAAATCGACAGTGACGAGAAATAGAAGGGCAATTTATTATTTCTGAAGGGGAAGGGGGGAGGAGGAGGAGGGGAAAAAAAAAGAAAAAAAATAATATTTTTTTTTTCTTTTGGTTGGTTGGAGCTTTTTTTTATTCTTCCCGCAGCTGCAGGCGGTAGCGGTGGTAGCGGAGCTGGAAAAACATTCTCTCCAGTAAGGAGCGCGTCATCCCCGGCAGGGCGTAATGTTCGACAACACCCACGTGCTTGAAGCCCAAGGACTCGTAGAGCTTGTGGGCTGCCATCTTCACGGCCGTGGTCCCCAGCACGACAGAGGAGTAGTTGTTGAGCATGGCAAACTCCAGCACTTTCCGGCCCAGGGCCTTGGCGATCCCCTTCCCGCGGTAGTTGGAGTCGACAGACATGCGGAGCAGCTCCACCGTGTTGTCCTCCTCGTTGCCCCGTGCTGCCACGATCCCCACCACGTTGCCGTCCAGGACGGCGACCCAGAAGCAGGAGCCTGCGGGAGATAAAGCAGCACATGTAGCTGCCGTCCACCTCGGACAAGCAAAACAGGCACGGCACCCGCTCATGAACCGATGGGAGCTGGGCTTGGAGTCAGAAATCACCTCTCTGCCACATGTGGGGACCAACGGCCTCCATAAATAAGGACCAAATTGTCTTTTTCCTTGACACCATGAAGGGAAACGTGTGCCTGCCGTGGGCCAGACACCTCTTGTGTCCCAGCCTCTTGTTGGGACTCAAAGATGTTGCTTTTTGGGTGCAATGCAAGAGCAGCCCTAATGGCTCAGGACTCCCAGGGAAGGGGGCAATGACCCTTCCCCAACCCGCCAGCCCTGGCTTATTTCTGACCTACCCCCCCAAGCACGTCTGGAGACGCGAGCGCATCCTCCTCTTGTGGACTTGAGGGGCTCAGCGCAGCACTTGACTAAGTTTCAAATAAAATATCTAAACTGGGCAGCAAGATGAGAAACTAGGATCACAAAAGCCAAGGAAGCACGAACAGGAGAAAATGCCATATACACCTCCCAGAAAGAGCATCTCCTGCGCACAGCCAAGATGGGGCTCACCCACCCCTTTTTCTCCGCAGTTTGAGATGCCCATGGCCAGGCCATCCTTGCTTTGGAGCTGCTGCTGCTCCTCTGCTGGCGTGTGCCAGGTGAGAGCATCTAAGTTGGAAACATGGCGAGGACGTGCTTTTGTGGGTGCAGGGGGTCACCTCTGCTGCTCTGCAACGGGGCTGAAGGCTCTGCGGGGCAGATACTGCCTTCAAGAGGCCACAGCAAAACCCTCCAAATCAAAGCCCAGCAACCTGAAGGGCACCCAGTCGGGCTCGGGGCAAACACCCCAGGGTCCCAAGAGCTCTGACTGCAGCCCCGGTTATGAAGCTCAAATAAAACTGGACCTCGCTGGAGGGAGGCACTGATATCATCCCATCCCACTGCTCCTAACAGCCGACAAACGTTCAAGTCGATGCAATTAGAAACTGCCACAACCCCGCAGTGTTACAGCATCACTCGGCCCCACCAGCAAGCGGACTTAAAAAAAAGAACCAAACCCAAATAAAACCCAAGTAACTAATTACTCAGGTCTTAACTAATAATCTTCACAGAAAACCCTGGTGAAGTAAAAGTGTCTTGAATGGAACTGAAAAGACCAGTGTTCTCAGGGCAGGGCAACTGCGACCTTGGCTTGGATATTACTTAATTAACACCCAAGAAAGCCATTATTCAATTACAGCAGCTAACGAGGGACACTGATGGGCTTCTTGCCAAGAAGGACCTTCAGCGCTGAGGAGGAACATGGCTTCACCCAGAGGCAGAGGATCCCATCACAGGAGACACCCCTGGGGCGCTGCGACCTGCCACAGGCGGTGGCCTTCTCCTTGCCCAGTGCAAAGCAGAAGGAAACCTGACCTAGGCAGCAGCTCCATCTTTAGCATCAACCTTGCCAACAGCCCCGACCCAAACACTCGGGCACATCTCCGTAAGCGCCGGCATTAAACAGCCCCGGTGGGTGCTCAGGGGTGCACGGCACTGCACAACCCTGCAAAACTTGGAGGGGACAATGACAATTCAGAGAGTCCTTCATTGCCGGAGGAGAACAAAGCATGGGGTGGTGGGAGGTGCCTCCCCGGCTGCTGCCTGGGGGACAAACGCAGGGGGGACCTCGGCCATCTCTTTCTGACGGCTTCGCTGTGTCACGAGGTGCATTTGTCCCTCAGAAGCCATCAGAAAGACACGGCCGAGGTCCCCTGTGCTTGCCCCTGGCACTGCCCAGCCGCCGGGTACGAGCGGAGCGTGGGGAACCATCCCCGGTTCAGCCCAGCACACCCGGCGCATCCCCAGCTCTGGAGCGACACGCAGCTCCAGCCACGCTCACTGCTGTTCCCACTGCCAGCAAGCCACGACGCTGTCGCTATCTAGGTCAACTGCTCATTTTTAAAACACTGGGACCCATCCTGACCCATTTATCATGAGCAGTTAAGACGCCTCTCCTCCGCTGCCGCGTTGACAGTGTGGCTTGATCCCCTGCATCCGCCTGGATCTCAAAACACGATTTATTCAGACACGACCCCAGACAAAGACCTACAAGCGCTGAAACCCGGCAGCCTCTCTCCCTCCGAATACAAATCGCGGAGCTGCAAGAGCTCTCCGCTCTCTGCTCCGCAGCCTTGTTCCTGAACCATTCCGCAGGTGGTGGCTCTGCCCAGTGTCCCCCCTGCCCCAGCCCACCCATCACACCTCTGGCCGCACCACAAGCACACCATGAAATTGGGGCCACGGTGATGCTCGCCCCAAATGCACAGCCACCAACGTCACCTCCCGTGGCGGTGCCCAAAAAGGGGGCTCATGAGTCTCCCTCCACGTTCAGGGAGCAGAGGTGGGACGCTCCCCCAGGGACACACCACGTTGCCCCCAGCACCCACCTCGTCCTGAGGCGGCCCCAAGAAGTGCCACAAAGTGACCGGTGACCAGTGCCTGCCTGCTGAGCGGCAGCTGGTGCCCCAGCCAGCATGTCCCTGTCACCCAGCCGTGCCTACGGCAGCACCTCCTGCAGCTGTCAGTCAGAGACATCAATCTCCGTTTCCCTCAGCCCGAGGTTACGCGAGTGCTTCCCCCATTGCTTCCCCATTTTTTTCATGATTTCCCCTTCTTCGGAAGCACCGCTCCTCTGTGCCCACTGAGCTCAAGAGGCTGCTAAAGCTCACTCAGCAACACTTCCCACATTTGTAAAATGGCACGTTTCTGGTATTTTTGGTACTTCTGCCTATTTAAACCCAAACCTGGACATGCCCACCACAGCAGAGCCCACAAGGCCCTTCACTCTCCCAAGCCCCCTCTGACGACCCTCCAGGATGGAGGCCGTACCCTCACACCCATCCATCCCGGCGGGGACCGGCTCGGTTGCAAGCAACATGATGGCAAACCTGCACTCTATGTTAGTTTTTACTTACAACTTTAAAGCTTAATTATAATGATCTTGAGTTCAACGTGAAAAGAAATAGTATCTGGCGCATCTCCCAGTGTGTGTTGTGCATGCAAAGCTTATAATTAGCAGCAGACAGGACACATCTGCTCAAACAATGCCAGTTGTATTCGGCTCTTGTTTACACCAGCGTCATCCATCCCCAAGACCTTTACGCTGATGCCCACCCCATGTCTGCATCTGTGCTGAAGATCACCAGTGGCCAGATCCTTCAGCCTGCTAAAGACAACTCAAGTTTCCAAAGATGGCTACAAGCCCAGGAGCAGCCTTCACCCATGGGGTTGTCAAATCCCTCCCTCCAGGGAGCTGCACCTCACTCAGATGGTGACCTGCTACTGAAAACTGTTCTGGGGTCCCACCAGCTGACCCTGGGCTGAGACCTTCTCTCCTCCTGGCAAAGCCTCCAGTTTCAAAGCAGGAACCCTGAAAGTCTTTGGTTTGCTTTTTACCTAAACTCAACATGTTTTCAGCAGTCCCAGCCAGCTGCAGCTCCTCGCCGTATCTTTCTATCCACTCTTTCAGCAGCACTTACTCTGGAGCAGGATGGAAGCACCCTGAAAAAAAACATCCCCAGGGATGGTGGGGAGGGGGGTGTCTCTCCTTTTTTTCTGGACCAAAGGGATTGACTCAGAGCCTGTCTTGTTTTCGCACCTAGGATGAAATAAAATTAACTTCATCTCACCTGCCAGTAATGAGCAACAGCCTCGTTGTTCGCAGAGCTAATAATAGCAGGAGCTGACGATTTACTCTCTCACACTGCTATCTGAAAATAATCACTGCTGCAAAGATAAACACAAACCCTGACGGCTACAACTCTCCCTGCCCTTCACATACTCATCTCATGGCAGCGTCTCTGTCTCTGCCTTCACTGTCATCTCCCTCCATCTTCAGGGGTCCCCTGGTCACTCATCACTACAGCCATCCAAAGCCCTTCCAGCTTGCCCTGCCCTAAGCTCCTCTCTTGGTTTTCGATCCTGCAAGGAAAGTCACTCCAAGGTCTGCTCTTCATGAGCACCCTGTATTTAACTCCAGCTGCCCTGTGAACACCACTCTGGAGTACCAGAGGTGCCTACTAGAGGCATTAGCTGTTTCCAGCCAAACACCAAGCCTCTTTGCAGCACTGTCCCTTGCCTTCTGATCCAACCTGGCCCCTCTGGGCTGCCAACAGGTGAAGGTGAGGAGAAGCAGCCATGGAAAGCCCACCAGCACCTTGGCTTAGCTCTCTTCACTCCCCAGCCTCTGCATCACCACACACAGCCTCGACTTCAGGAACTCAAAGGCAAAAGCCATAATAAGAGAAGAAATTTTTTACAATAAGGGGGGGGTGAGACACTGGAACAGGTTTCCCAGAGAAGCTCTGAGTGCCCCATCTTTGGAAGTGTTCAAGGTCAGGCTGGACAGGGCTTTGAGCAACCTGGTCTACTGAAAAATGTTCCTGCCCATGGCAGGTGGCTGCGACTAGATGATCTATAAAAGTCTCTTCTAACCCAAACCATTCTATGAAAACAAAAGCTTGGGATGCACACGTTTATGAAAAAGGCACAAAACAGCTGTGATGTGCGTAACAAGGAAGGTGACTTTAGGTTGTTCATGCTTCACAGATTTGGTGAAGTTACCCTGGTTCCTCCAGCACCTCGACAGCAGTCAGCCTGAGAGCCCACAGAACCATCACAGAATGGTTCAGGTTGGCAGGGACCTTAAAGATCATCTAGTTCCAACCCCCCGCCACGGGCAGGGACAATGCCCGGGTCAGCAGTGGACAGGTTTCAATACAAGACAGTTGAGTTCCAGTGGGTAACGCCTTTCCCCAGAAAGGCCCACCCAAGGTAGGTCCCCATGCCTTAACATGCCATGAGGATTCCACTGTGTTTAAGTCCATGAGTCACAGGACAAAACTGGAGAGGATGTCCATGCACTGGTGCGAGCTGTTCATGAGGCAGGTTGCTTTTCTTGTGAGTGGGAGTGTCTAGGAGAGATGTCACGGTGGGATAAACAAGACCTACAAGATGCGCTGTAAGACAAAGCAAAGCCAGGGCTCCTGTATCTCTTGCCTCCTTGAAATTAAATACCTGCCAGAGCAAGATGCAAGTGGTGCTGCCTTATCCTTCTCTCCTTGTACACGTGTTGTCTGCGTCTCAGCAACAACATCTTTCCATATTCTGGGCAACAAACTAGATCAACTTACCAGTGAGTAACTCAAACCACGTACCTGTCTCCTAATCCAGACTTCACCAATGCAAAGCCTCCTGCTCCTACAGCACCATCATTTAAGATACATTTTGTTTACCGGGCACAGAAGAACTGCTGCAATAATGAAACTACTAAAAGAAACAGAATAACCCAGCAGCAGGGTCAGATGTGGTTCCTCAGCTGATGGCACTCAGGGTCTGAGAGCACACACCATGGCTGTGTCTCTCTGCTTGAAATTTAAGGATGGTTCCCAGCTTTTGAGGACCAAAAGAGAGCATTCTGCTAATCCACCCACCTCTCTCCTGCAGCACAGGCTGCCCTCAGACTCCACACACTGCTGCTGGCCCCAGGGCCCGACAGACCCGTGTCACCACACTGGCCACTCATCCTCCCCCCCGAGCACCCCCGGCTCCCACCCAAGGAGGACGCGCTGTGTGACCCCCGAGCTGTGCCCACAGGCCTCCTCTCCCGCGCTCCTCCGCCGTCATGAGCTGCACAGCTCTCCCCCACGCAGCCGACGAGGATGGCGGGTGAAAATAAATTCATTTATTTTTGCTGCAAATTCTTCTACACCCTTCGGTGAACAAAAGGCCAGTGGGCGGATGGGTGGAAAGATTGGAGCCAAAAGCACTAGCGGAGTGCTGCTAGAGGAGAGGGGGGGAATGAGGCATCAGCCTTCCCCACCAGCACGAATCCTGCGTGACTGACTATAGCAAGTTCCCTCAGCTTTCCCAAGTCCCTGAGTGCTCGAGGATCGCTATCCCAAAACCCAGAATTTAACAGCACGCATTGCCCTGACAAAGCAAAGCTCTGTCTGCCAGGTGCTTTTAAAATCCATTCTTTTCTAGTAAATTCTAGCATTTCCACAGGAGCAAGCAAAGCTCTGCCACCCCAAAATGTCCTGAACTCACGCTTGGGTCCTCTCCTGTGCCAGCAGCCACACACTGGAGCAGTGAGGGGCTGAGCCAGGTAAAACACATCCTTGTTTTCCACTGGGATGGAGAGAGGACAGAGCAGCTTCTGCGGCCACCACCAACTGATGGTGCTAATTTTGTGGGGTTGCATCCCTACGGGAAGGATTTTTCCTTGAAAGCTCAGCAAAGGGCAAGTGTGGAAACCTTGCCCAGAGGCAGGCCAGTCGTCTCCCTCTTTCTTCAAGGGTGGCATTGCCATCTCCAGCAGCAGAGCTCTTATTAACTCTTTGAGGGTTATTCATGGAACATAATTTCCAGACAGACAGGCAACTTCTCAAGGTAACGACCCTTCGAGCACAGACTGTGATTTCAGTTCTGCTTTAGCATGTTACAGCCGTGCAAATGTGAGCAATTCCCACCCCAGCTCAAAGCTGTGCTTGGTGACATCTTCAGAGCATCGTCCAGATGAGGGGACCAGCAGAGACAAACAGCAGCCAGGAACCTGCCAAGAGAACGCCAGCTCCCCTGTGTGCTTACAGCAGAGCCAGGAAAGCATCCAAGGACTGGCCACCGTGAGAAAAGGAAGCTGGTATTGAGACACTCTGGCCAGGCCAGGTGTGAGCACTGGGAGGGGATGGAGGCTGCCCACAGGCCCAGTGTGTGTCTTCAGGGCTTTGCTGGCAGCAGCAGCATACTGCCCAGGACAAACCTCCCTCTCCAGCTGGGATTCTCCTCCAAGCTGTTAGGAAGGGGCAAAAAGAAGAAACACCCAACAACTAGCCCCCCTATAATCGGCCCTGTGCTTCCCATAGCACAGAACCTGTGCCCCTCGCTCTTAATATAACCTACACAAAAGCTTGCCAGAAGTGACAGGCTTGCTAATCCTAGAGATCCGAATGACCCCAAACTCCTCCCTGCGACCCGCTGACATGCTGCGGCACAGCCCGGTGCAATACCACCACACGGAAATACCAGGAGAGAGGAAACACAACACGCTGTCACATCATGAAGCTTTAAATATTTGCCCTTGGAGTCACTCGTTCAGCATCCAGTGCCATCTTTTGGTGTGATTTTGGCCAGGGCAGCAGCCCTTTCTGCCAAGCAGGGGTGGTCCCAGCAAGGTGGTACAGAGGGAGCCAGAGGGTGTCCTGCGCCGGACACAGCGCTGTGCAATTATTGCTTATTTATAGATAACAGAGTAAAAAGCCCCAAAGTTCAATGTCTTGCCTCTCCTCCTGCCAGTGCTATTTATATACATCCCTTTAAGCGAGACAGGCTGTGTGCAGCAGTGAGTGGACAGAGTCCCCAGCCCAAAGCTGGCTGTGCCGTGTCTGCGTACGGCTGATGTCATTTAAATCCCTGCCCTTTTATCCTGTCTGGGTTTTGAAGAGGGAGCAGAGGGACTCAGCACTGGAGGCAACACTCTCCCTCTTCCTTCCCCTGCACCCTCGGCGAAACGCAGGGCAGACCAGGCAAGTCACATCCGTGTCACGGCACAAAGGAGCCTCTTCTGGGGAGAGGGCGGCTGCTGTGATGTGAAAGCTGCCGGCGGGAGGGATTTGGGGCACAGACGTGGCACATCGGCTGCTGCCCGGCCACAGACATGGGCAGCTCGGGCACAGCGACTAACCAAGGACAGTTGCTCTACCTGCTACTGACTGCAACTGCTCAGCTAGCCGGGATGGGGAGGGATTTATTTCTGTGTTTATGAAACACATCATTATCCTATTATCTCTCCTTACCTCCATCTTTCCTGTGTCTTGAATTTCTCTCTCTTCCACCTTTCTACTTCCCCTTGGCTTCAAGTAGGGCTGCCTAACAGCTCCCACAACTTCTGCTAATGACTCTACACTTGACTTCAGTTAAAAGGCATTCCTGGAGGGCTCCTACAAAATGATGGCATTTCAGAGTAGTTTATGGCCACGGAAACCAGGTGAGATGTGAGAGACCCTGACTCCGACACTCCTGACACCTGCGAGCATCCCTCTACACCAGCTCGGGGCACGGGGGGAGGGAGGATGGCAAAAATGTCAGGGGCACACAAGAATAATTCATGCATGAAATTAGAAATGCTGTGGGACCCCTTCCTTCCATAAATAACTCCACATAAGCTACCACCACAGGATTCATTGCCCTGTTATAAATAATTCCCTGCTGGAAGAGCAGAGGGCAGCGCATCTATATGCCGAGGGTGGGTGACAGCCCGTGATTCATGGGGCATCTGGGCAGCAGGCAATGAGATCACCTACGCAGCCTGAAGAGAAATGGATGATTTGGTCTGCAGCAACCAGTTCCGCTACTTCCTCATCTACCTTCTTTTCCACCCCTGCTACCTTTCACCTTTCTTGTTGTTAGCAAGGGCTGAAGCTACTTCAAACCACCTCAAAGCTCAGGCAAAGCCTCCAAAGCTGCAATCAGCAGGGGATCGGTGGGATGACAGTGACATCCAGCATTTGACCTGCAGCGTGGTCACAGTGCAGTTCCACGCATGTTCACTACCAGAAACACCTTGACCATGACCCACAACAGCAATGGGTCTCAAACCGCCTCAGGGGACAGGAATTCAGAGGTGGCCTCTGCAGCCGATAAACCTAGGCACAAAATGAAACACAGGGGCTGGAGGGGTTTTGGACTGCAGGCAACAGCTGGCCTAAACATCTCTGCAAACCCAAAAGCGTATTTGGATTCATACTGGTATATGCCGGGATGTGTCCCTGCTGATAAACCTGGAGCAGCAGCCCGTGCTGCCCAGGTGCCGGTCCCACAGGGAGGTGTGTTGCTGCAGCCTGGCTTTACCTTCACCTGGGGATGGAAAGGTTGGTGGGGCTGCAATTTAGAATAACAGCACGAGAAATGACTTTCATCAATGCCTGCTCGCGCTTCCTGATGGTCAAGAGCACCCACTTTATCAGAGGTGTATAGTTTACTTTCACTCTAATATTTTGGCTGGAGAAGAGAAAAAACACATTCTGCAGGAAACGGATCTCAAAGTGGCCAGGTTTGGTTCTGAACAGCATCTCCTGCTGTCACCACTGGGGATGTAACCCAGCAGGCGTTTCTAATCTTCTTAAAACCTTTGCTTCAAACCTCACCCTGTTCCTCTGAAACACCAGTGTGACAGCTCCTACGCACACACCTTACTCCTGTAAAGCTTCAGGAGGACCCAGCCTGCATCAACACAAGCTGTTAGTGGCCATTCCCCATGTCAGCACTTCACAGGTTGATTTTTCAGACAGGCTTCAGTCCCACAGGGACCGGAGTGTCTCTGTGCATGACAGCACCAGGGGAGCTCAGCAAAGCCCCGGGAAGCGCTTGACACATCTCAGGAACAGGCTTTTGATGAGACAGCTAGAAATCCAGGCGATGCCGCAGACAGGACAAAGGCATCCAGCACATCTCTGAGGGTGCTATATTAAGAAGTGCAACAGCAGGAATTTAAAAAGCTTGTACCTGGCTCTTTTTGCTGGCCGTGATGCACCTTGAAAAGCAAAGACTGTAATAAAGTCAACGTATAACAGCTGTTCAAGAAAAAGCTGCAGAAGCAGTTATGTGGGATTAGAAGTCCCCTGGTTATCAGGGCATATTTAGCCTGATCCATCCCTCTGCTCTCTGCTATTGAAAAGAAGGACACACTACAGAGAAAGGAGAGACAAAACCACCGATTTAGCAATTGGGGTCTACCTGCTGGGTCATCAAGAGAAAGCACAGTTTGAGAAACCAGGCATTGTCTGCGGGTTTTGCGTGTGAGCAATTGTTATCGATAAGCAAAGAATTAAATAGCTTAAAGGAGCGGATAAAGACTAGAATATGTGATTTTGGCCCGGCATTGTCCTCAGGGCTAACTGGATGGTCAGTCCCAGGGCCATGGAGCTGGCTCAGCAGAATGGGCTGGTCTGCACAAATTAACAAAGCCAGAATAAAGTATTTAAAGTACTTTCAGAGTAGATATTCCCTATCCATCCAAAATCCACACTAAGCCTATCAACTGCAGAGTCAGACCTTAAGCAAACCAACGCTTTAGAATTTAGACTGGTTTTTAATTAGAAGTTTAAAGGAAAAAAAGAAATCATGCCTTTCTGCCAGCTTTGCTAGCCTGCACCCTCCCAGCAACTGCTCCAAAAGACTGATGTTACAATTAGCTCCTCCTGAGTGAAATTAGTTTACAAGATAAAACGTGTTGCTGGTTGTGTTTTAAGCCAGCTCCTTAAAAGGACATTGTTAAGGCTCAGTCTCCATCTTCTGCACCAATCTTTCGCTATATGGCTTTATTGCTTTCAGAAAGGTACTGAACTTGCATTACAGCACTTTCCACTTCCAAATACTGAAAAAAAAATGGAAAATCTACAATTATTGGACGTTTTAGAATTCATTATTTTCTGGCTGACTTTTACTTCATACGCATTACTGTAAAAAGGCACTGAGCAATAATTATCAAATGACTTTGCTTTAGCTTAGCAGTCGGCCGAGCCATAAATCATTCAGGGAAAATGGATAGAATCAATCTTATTTTCGCCATCCATCATTACTCCTCTGGTCTAAATTTAGCCAAGACTCTCTTTAGTTCAATGGAAGTGCCTGTATCTACACAGGTATTGCACCAAATGCTTCCAGCAAAGGGAGAAACTAATGCTACATTTACTTAAGGTTAAACAATAAATGCAATTCTGAGCTCTACAAGGACTTCCCTATGGAGTTTTATGCTGCTCTAACCGAGGTCAACAACCCTTAAGGTGAGTCACCCTCCGGGAGAGGCCCTCTTCTGCAAGTGACCGTAGCAAGAGTCTACACACAATTACTTTTAGCCAGGATCAAGGCGGGCAAGATGAACTGCACCCAACACGTAGGTTCAAACTTAGGGCGTGACGTAACGCCACGCTGGGAGAGAATAACTCATCTGTGTGTGCAAGCTCTTTAAATCAGAGTCAAAAACAAGGCCGAGAGGTGCTTGCCCTACCTTACAGCCAGATCACCTACCTATAGTGAAAAGGGAGGGACTAAAGACATTCTCATACTTAAAAAGCAACAAAAATCCCCCAAACAGGACTGCATTGCTTACTTTTCTTTCAGAGGTATCAAAGATGCCAGAGCTGGGAATAGGTCACCCCCAGCAGGTAACCAGCTGCATTTTACGACATATAACCCCATCGCACAGGATGGGGCTCCTCAAGTGCTGGTGCAGACACTGACTGGTTCTGCAAACACACCCAAACCTACATCTGTAAGGCAGAGAAGTGACAGAAAAGGGCAATGGCACAACATTCAATTGTAAATCATGTAAAAGATTAATATATTCAGCCAAAACATGCTGCACAGCATGTTTCAGTGGTTCTGAACATGAGGTTTTTTTTTTAGTCCCTTGGCACATTCCTGCTGTCCTCAAAAACCTCTGAATGAGGACTTCACTACCACAGCAGCCGATGAGCAATAATGACGAATAGTAGTTTGCAATTTTTAAGGTGCAGAAACACTGACCAGAAAAGTCTCAGACCCCAGGGTAACTCCCCTGCTTTCCTTCCTGGGGCATACCAGGAATTGATGGACAGGTACTGCATTTCACCGAATGCTGCATGGCAAAGAGAAGCTACCACAATACTCTCCTAAAACGTGCAATAAATACAACTCTGCTGCACTCAAAAACCTTTCTTTCTGCAGATGACTTGAGTTTCACAAGAATCCTACCTTGTTGCTAACACAATGAATCAAACCTCCCTAACCTCTAACTTTTCATTGTATTAATAATCTACAGGAGTGAAACAGGAGTCACAAGGAGTTGTATTTTCTCTGAAACCAAGGTGAAGAATTCATTACTCAACGTAGAGGGAGACAAGGGAAAAAAGAAAAGGTTCAGAGCGTAGATTTGGTACAAACTACAGGGTGAATTCAGTCAGTACATAGAATCATAGAATAGTTTGGGTTGGAAGGGACCTTTAAAGGTCATCTTGTCCAAGCCCCCTGCGATGAGCAGGGACATCTTCTGCTACATCAGGTTGCTCGGAGCCCCATCCAACCTGACCTTGAATGCTTCCAGGGATGGGGCATCTACTACCTCTCTGGGCAACCTGTTCCAGTGTTTCACCACCTTCACTGTAAAAATTTTATCTTGTCTGAATTTACCCTCTTTTAGTTTAAAACCATTACCCCTTGACCTATTGCAACAGGGCCTGCTAAAATGTTTGTCCCTATCTTTCTTATGACACCCCTTTAAGTACTGAAAGGCCACAAACATAGCAATACCCGGATTGATCTCCTTGAGCCTCTTGCAAGCAATAAATACTTCTATTCCTATTTCTAGCACAGCAGCTTGAAATGATGCTTACATAAACACACCCTTCCCAGAGCTTA
This sequence comes from Rhinoptilus africanus, assembly GCA_013400135.1. Classification (NCBI taxonomy): domain Eukaryota; kingdom Metazoa; phylum Chordata; class Aves; order Charadriiformes; family Glareolidae; genus Rhinoptilus; species Rhinoptilus africanus. The sequence continues at coordinate 56,490 of VXBO01010619.1, forward strand.
GGCGTCCAACAAGGATGCCAATTATAATCAGTCGTGACCAACTCACCCCATCGGTACCATAGCACACGAATAGTCACCATCTGCCACAATGAGACAAGCCCCTCAAATCCATTGCAATGGCCTGGGAGGAGCTCGAGAGGTGAGGAGTGAGGGTGGCACTGCAGCACAGCACCTCTGTCCTCCCCAGACGCTTGCCAAGGGCGCTTCTTTGGGCGCTTCTCACCAGCACCAACCCTTTCTGACTTGTTAGTATGAGCCCCCCAACCAACGGGTGAAACCTATTCCCCTACCTTCTGGGTAGAAAGTAGATGACCATAAATAACAGGGGAACTGAAATGCCAATAAAGCTGGTAAGGAGAATCAGGCTCGGGTCAACCACCAAACCCACAGCCTCTCTGCCCTGAGGCACAGTGTCTCTGGAGGTGCTCACTCTGGCATGGAAGGCGATTAAAAAAATTTTTGAAAAGCAATTTCCACCTGCAGCATGCCAAGAAACAAGGCCTTTCCCTTGGAAAGGGGATCTGCCATGCCTTTCTGACAGTCAAGGCTAGAGGTAGCGACAGGACTGACGCTTCAGTTTGTAGCAAACGCAACTCCTGACCCATATAAATAAATAAATAACTAGCAAACCTCTCCAGAAGGAAACCTTCCTAGTATTCCCTACGTGTTTTTAACACCACCACCTTTAAAACACCAGAGGCCTTCCTCCAGCAATGGCTTTTCCTCTGCACCATAGCAATCAGCCTGTCCTCTTCTGGAAGAGCAGGGAAAGAGGCGCACGCTCCACCACAAGGGATCGGCAGGAGAAGCCTGTGAAGGCAATCTACTGCTCTTCAGGTACCGCCTCCCCCACGGCCATCCCATCGCAGGCTCCCACTGTAAATCAACACTTTTCTTGCCTGCAGTTCTCTTTTCCAGATTTACTGTGAATATTTAATCCCTGAAGGGCTGTTATGCCTAACTGAGCCAAACTAAGCCCTGGTGCGAGGTTGCTCCAGCGTCCCCTGCCAGTGTATGCCAACTTCCTCCCACCCGCTCGCTCTGCTGGACCCCTACACAGCAAGGAGGGTGAGCACTGGGTCAAGACTTCACTTCCTTCTGTCACCTAAGTAATGAAAATTAAAGTCGCCTACAAAGCCTCGGTATTGTCTCCTTCCATCCAGCACGCTACAGACCCCACCAAGGCCTCTCGGGCAGTCCGAGCCTTCATCACCACACACCATTTCCAATTTTTAACTCTCAGCAAACCTGTGGCAAGGTCCCAGGTAAAGTTAGAGCACTGCCATGGCACAGAAACATGCCTCACTGTTGTTAAAAACAACGCATTTCTACATCTCTTTTCCAGTACATCAAGGCCAATGCGCCTTGGGTGTAATTCTACTGAATTCCACCACTCCAGACTGAAACTAGTACATTTATTTAATGTGGCAGCAAAAGAAAATTCTACATCCATAAATACATGAACATCTGTCAGGCTAGGCACAGACAATGGACCTGCTGTGGATAATGAATTAACAAAAAATGAAAATTACATGTGTCAATCTCTACATCTCTAAAATTAAGAAAGAAAAAAACCCCCTTTGTCTCTTACTCAGACTACCACGCCGGACCAGTCTGGCCAAAGAGTCCCTAGAAAAACCTAATCCAGTTATTCTCAGATCTCTTGTGATGACCCTCTATCAACATCTTGCATCCTACATCCACATGACTGGGGTTCCTTTGAGCCCCAGCCTCAATGCCAGGCAATGAGAGCCAGGGGTTTGAAAGGAATTTGCAAAATAAATCAACGGAGTGAGTAGGTGACAGGCCAACTTTCACTCAGTTGGGGAGGCACATGGGAAAGCAAGGGCAGTCTGCTGAGGGTCTGTGAAAGCAGACACTTCCGTGCCCTGTACTGTCAGCCTGTGGCATGCTCATTCACCGAGTACCTGCGGAAAGGGGATCAACTTACAAATATGAACAGCACCTACAGCAACCAGAGCCAGGAGAGATTGAAATCCACGCAAACCTGGGTAGAAATGTAGTATTTTGAGGGTTTGTTGGATTTTCCCAGCTACGATGGCAACACTAACACTAAACCCCCATACCCAATGCTAAGACAGGGCAGAAAGAATCTAACTAAGAGCAGGTTCACAGCTGCCACCACCCCTCCTTGCGATGCACCAGTTTTCCCTAAAACATCATAAATCTATCTTGCAGGCAGCTAGAGCACACACAGAGGAAACTCGATGGTTTACTCTGTCACTGCATTTCCTCTTTATGTCACAAGTCTCAAGTAAACATCAAAAGAGCACTTGGACCTGTACTGACGGATGCTCCTAAGCATAGGCTAAACTCACAACAAGAGACAAGGGATTTAAGCCCATGATTAAGCTAAAGGAAATGCTCCACTGAATCTTTAAGTCAAACTGCCCCAGAATTCAGTCTCAGTGAATGTGGGGAGTGTTTTTGTAAGGTGGTTTTTGGGTTTGTTTTTTTTTTTTTTTTTAGAACGTCACTGAAATCCTCTTTAGCTGTTTGAGTTATCCATGAAAAATGTTCCCACTTCTCAAGAATCCTTGCAGATGCTTTGATGCTTTTCAGGCTACCGATAGCTCAAAAAAAGCCCCGTAAAACCTGATGATGGCTTATTCCCAAATGAAAATCACTGCCCGAGAGGCACAGCTTGATGTTATCCTCTGAACATTTGCAGGTTCTGAAATCACACCAGATGTATATTTTCATAGCCATTAAGTGAATCTAATTGACTTTACAGACAGCAAAAGCTTGAAAAGGTGTTTTACAAATACCCCTTTTAAACAGTTTGGATTTTTTTAAAAAAATCTCTCATTAGCATCCCTTTCATACAGTAATTTCCTCCCTCCCCCCCACCTCCTTTTCTAACAAATCCCACCACTAATGAAACAATTCCAATAACAAGGACTTTACCAAGACTCTCACTGCTGTTAAGCGGAGTGTCTGCCGTGCTTTTATTGCTCCACCTCTAACTAACCATCATCCAAAATTGCTTAGCGCTTACAAATGGCAGGTGCTCCAAACCACGCTATTTTCAAGAGCTTCTCTATGCAGTTCTACTATTTAACATTATTTTAAATTGAAAGATTACAGATTTAGGTCTTCCCTGGATTCCCACTAGAAGTGTTACACAGTGTTTCTGATGCTGCTATCTCGTTCCAGGGAGGATGAACAGATTTGGCACCTCCAAAAAAAGAACAAAAAGCCCTGATCTCAGCAAATGAAATGGGTCTTTTTGCTGTACTCTGACTGTAATGACGATTTCGTACATCCTGTTAAACCGGTAAGAATGGGTTTTGTAGGAAAAATCATAGCGGAAAAGATCAATAGGCTGTGCCCAGATCCATCTGGGAGCCATGCGGGTCAGATGCTTTAAAGAAGGTGTAAGAAATCCTGTTGTTGGCAGCTCATTTGCCTTTAGGCAAAATGTTCTCTCCCCACCATCATCCACACGTGGGTTTGTGCACTGACGCACTCTGTTTTCAGCTTAGCAGACACAATATCCTCATGCTGCTGACTTCTATTTATTTTCTCATCTTTGTTATTCTGAGTATTATACCAATAAAAATAAATACTTGGGCTCACCATGCAAAATATCTGGATGACAAACTAAGGAGGAGAAGAAAGTACTTATAGAATGAAATTGAGCAAAGGGACATACATTTAAAAGCATAATGGGAGGAAGGGGAAGATCAGAGAGATACAGAGAGGGATGCTGGGTGGGGGACCACCACTCTTGGGAAATGCCAGAAGTGACAAACAAAGCAAGAACCAGACCAGACAAACCCACCAGAGAATTCCGCACAGGGATGGACAAGAGAACCAAGCAGAATTCAAAGGAGAAAAAGAAATGCAAATATCGCAATTTGATACAAGGCTGGAAAAGCGGGATACAGAACTGCTGTGGCAGGGGAAAGGAGGGGCGTGGAATAGAAAAAAAAAATTAACGGAACCGCTATTGGTTCCCAATAGTAGATGTTATTATGCGATAGCTGTTGAAATGAGTGTTGTATGTGAGGGGCACTGAGGCGCCATTCATGGCTGGACAGCTGGTCCATCACCCCCATTTCAATTAGCAGCGTTAGTGCAGAGACCAAGAGCTGCAACTGTAAAAAGCAAATAAACTTGCATCTCTGATGCCGATTTCCAAGTCAGGATTCAAGCACGCTGGCAAGAGAGTAGGAGCAGCTTGTATAGCAATTACTGGTGACAGAGGATATATCTAGGCAAGTAGCTTACTTAAAAATGCAGTTTTGTCAGTTCAAAACAATTCACACATTCGTCCTGAATTCACCAAAGATCTGTGAAGGAAAACACGGGCGAAAGCCAGGCTGGCACCAACCCTGCGAGCAGCTCATCCCCCAGCGCTGCTGGCAAAGACACCTACACACAGCTCAGTCCTCCCCGGGGTCGCAGGGGATGTCCCAGCTGCCAGGACCTCGGAGATGGTCCCCCTTGACACCACCTCTGGTATAAAATGCCTAAATATATAATTAAAACAGAGCCTGGGATTCAGGGGGTCCCAGCGCTGCCTCAGTATAGATTTAATAGTGTCATGCAAAGAAGAACAGAGGGACCTGCCTGGCAGGTGACAACCGTTAGCTGTACTGTGACTCCACCATAATGAGCATTTTTCAAATATATACTTCAGTCTGACCTTTACTTCTTAACGAAGCCTATAACAGAACCAACAATTTTGTTTCAGGCTTGAAAAAGTATTACATTCACCACTAAACACAGATTTTTTTGCTTCTTGAGAGTGAAAAAACAGAGGGGGAGTAGTAAACCAGCTTAATTTGGATGAAAACTATCCTCCCTTTTATTTTGCAGTTCCTGAACTGAAAAATCATTTTCTCATAAAACCTCTGGTTTCCAGTTTTGACACTTGGATAAACCCTGGAAGCAGCACATGAATTTTAAGTGACAAATATTACTTGCAAGTTATCATTTCAAGCAGTACACGCTAACGTGCGACTAATGCATTGTATTTTTCTATTAGTGTTTACACTGTTGTAAATCCAATTTTAAATAGCAATATCTCACACAGTCACTTAAAAATACACCTGTAATACTTGTTTGCTGTTAACTAATTCTGCAAAGCCTACTTTTGCTCACAGGATCCCAATTTTACATTTTAAAGCAGAAACCCAGCTTGTCACTAAACCATGGGAGTCCCAGGTCCAAATTTTAGAATTATGCTGTAAGAAATGACATTTCAAATTCTTGAAAGAAACACCTGTCAAACAGTTATAGAGGACAATAAATGATACCATATATGCTTTCATAAACAGTTAATTGATTGCTGGGTTCCAACGAGTCAATAGACGGCTTAAAAGAATGGCTCAAAGCCATCTGTAACTGATACCACAACTTGTACCTGTCTCTAACCAGACCACTATGAACTAATATTTGATGCACCCTTAATAAAAGGCATGAGGCTTCTCGGTGATTCTGCTTGGCCCTTAGCAAAAAAACCCCCAACACAACAAAACCAACCCAAAACAAACAAACAAAAACACCCCATCACCCAATTCCCACTTATTATTTGATTACAAGTAATAGATTTTTGAATAGAAACTAGGTAAGACATGCTGATATCTTTGGATTCCCTTTAAGACTGCTTTCATTAGCCACCTGTCAGGAAAAAAANCTAAGAATATACTTTGAATTTGTTTTGCTGATGCAGAAAGCAACAACAAAGGCCCATACATCCCTCAGCTCCATGCAGAATCAGATACTGCCAAGACACTCTGTGAAATCTCTCTTTTTGCTGCAGTCCGGAAGGGAGTAGCATCAAACATGCGATTATTTGTAACGGATCTCCAGCACCGCGTTATCAAAATAATAACGCGTGCTCTACAATCCTGATAAACAACTCCTCCAGCTTCTGGAGCCCACCAGGGGCTTGCGGCCGCTCCGAGCCCCACCAGCCGTTCCCATCCCAGGTAATTAAATATAACCTGCCTGAATAAAGATGAGCCTACAGAAGGAATATGCAATTTTCAGAAATCCACTCTGAAATTTGGAAACCTTTTGAATGGACGGTCTTCTTTAAAAATCAGGCCATGCATTCAAGCTTTTACGCTAAAAGCTGCTTTTTCAATATATTTAGAGGACTTAAGATAGAGAGCAACACCAACCGTAATTTCTGAAGTATTGGGGTCACTGGTCACACACACTGGGAGGAAGTAACCTGACCACAGACACTCCTGAATAATCCTAAAAGGCTAAATATAATACTAAATATAACATAATAATGGGCTTGGGAATTTTTCAGTTCTTGTTCCTACATCCAAAATTCAGTGTCAAGAGGAGCTCAAAGCTTTGTACTTTTAAAACACTCACCAGTTAGGCACCTGACATGGAGCCTAAATTTAGGCTACTATGAAAATGTAAACCTGAATGACTTTTGGGTAATTGTTTTAAATCTTGGCCATTCATAAGGAAGTGAGAGAGAAGAAAGACCCACTAAAAATCCTTTGTGAGGGTAATTAGTCTGCATTTAAGCTCTTGGAGATAACTCTGCAGTCCTTTTTAGGTTTATTCACTAAGGCAGTTGTGAGAAATAGCACGCAACCACGCCAGAAAACATCCAACACCAGAGAAAACATTAAAAAAATTACTCAGAGACAGAAAACACCCAGAAAGCCTGCTGTTCCTGCCCTCTTCACGTTCATAAGTCCCAGCATGGCTTGTGTTTGACAGTCTTGAGAAGTTAACTGTGCCTAAAAAAAACTACTGATCTTCAATTTACACAACTTATTACTTCTTGTATTGAAGATTAATGAACAGCACTTGCACGTACTGGAGTTTTTAAATATCTGCAGGCACGGCCTACGTTGAGAAGCATCATATCTACCCAGTCATGGCTACAACTTAAATACTGCTGCATTAACTGACGGTCATGGCAATTAGGGACTACCTTTACAAAGAATTTTTGAATGCATGGAGGAAAAAAAATAGGTTATACTGCTCTGCAAAGTTTACTATCAAATTTGTTTTCATCTAATTTTGACATGGGACTGTGCCAAAGCTCATGGATCTGAAGTGAGAGCTATTTTTGTCTTACGGAAACACACGTTGGGTTTGTGCGTAGGTTCCTGCTCCAGGAATAAATAAATAGGGAGGGGGGAAGGTGGCAGCCACTTGCCCATGAACGTGCTTATCCCATTTGCGTGCATGGCACAGCCCGGAATCCCCCAGGCAGCTCTGCTTTCAGACAATTTCAGTTTCCCATGTGCTAGCCCTTGTCTGACAGCACCACTCTTCCACTTGGCACTACCTGAACCCCCCAAAAGTGGAAATAACTCTGAAGAATGATAGTTCTGTGGGGCAGAAAGACCTTGCAGGCCGGTGGGTGTTTCAGGCCATTACTGATGCTGGACCAAGCATATCTCTAACATTTAGAAACATGTGGGAGTTGGAACTGGATGATCTTTAGGGTCCCTTCCAACCTAAACCATTCTATGATTCTATGAGTTTGTTCTCCTGTCCTAGGCTCAAGACAGACACTGGAGATGAGAAATGCCAAACCAGGCAGCTCCATCGCCACAAAGCTGTAGAAACCCAAAAGCGACACTGAGTATCCCTAAGCATCAGCATCATCCGACTGTCCCTCTCGCAGGAGGCCATCTCAGAAATACTTCCAGACATAATACCTCCCACTATAAAAAACATTAAAGGTCTCTAATCCTAATCCTGCAGGATCTCTCTGATGTGCAGATTGCATCCCTTGAAGCGCCTTCACTGAACTCCAGGGAGATGCCAGCACGTAAAACACTCATGGGACCGTAGCCTGAGGAGAAGACCTGACCTCAGTTCCCAGCAGTGGTGGAGGGCAGAGCTGGGAAACACCGAGGCGGAGATAAGGACATAGCCTCTCCCCAGGGCTTTCCAGCTCCAAGCCCCAGGCTGGGCTCCTCGAGGCCCCATGTGGTGCGTGAGGAGAGGCACGCGTGAAAACTGCGGTGCAGGACAGCCAGCTCTGGGGTTTGGCAGATACATGAGGTCAGGGAGCTACATAAGCCAGGAAGAAATGCTGAAGATAGGGATGCTTCAGATTCCAGATGCCTCTCGGGCACCACGAGTGGGGCAGGGCTCTCGGAAAACACATTCCTCCACTGGGAAGCAGCAGCCTGATCCCTCTTCCAGCATCAGGTAACTAAGCCCTTTCTTTGCAAAGCAAGAGCTGCTCTATTCTTTCCAAACAATGTTATCAGCGGGCAGCGGAGCTCCTGCTTATCTGGCAGCTTAAGCACTACCCAGAATGTGGATGAACTGGGCTGAGGGCCACCCCTCTGCCCAGGGGCTCTGTAGTGGGGAGAAACCTCCCTCATCTCCAGCTTGCAAAGGGTCTGCAGAGCAACCACAGCTCCCAGGCTGAGGATCTCTTCCTAAGGCAGACACTATTTTCCCCACACCAGCCCAGCACCCCAAAACTCACTGCTGCTCACCCCCGCAGGCACCCCCTGAGCGGGGTCAGCAGGAACTACACCATTTCACATCCAGCTGCTCACCTTGCAAACACCTGGGTTCAACTCCATCCCTCTGGCATCAAACCCACAGCGAACGGGCCCAATCCAAGACGACAATTAAAACACCTGCTTGTTAGCCAGACAAACATCTCACTGAAGGTGAGGAATGCCTCAAAAAGAACGAGCAGCAAACAGGATCTCACCTCCTCACAATCTACCCCTAGCCCCACCTCAACTGGTGCCCTTCTGCAGAAGGATGTGATCCTAAAACCTTTTGCCAGCAAAGGCATGACATCCCTCCTCTGGGCTCAGTTGAGGAATGTGCCACCCTTAATGAGCCATGCCCCTGTTAGCCCCTCTTCCTTAGGGCACAGGGAGGCTGGGATATGAGGGCAGGCCCTTCATCTGCACCCTCATGCCCTGGGGGACCAGGGCTGTACTGGGGCACAGGGACACTCCGCTCACCGCTGGATGGAGGCAGGAGAAGAGACATGCATGTCCCCTCCCAGCACAAGGCAACCAGAGGCACTCTCCTGCACAAAGCTCAAGAGCCGCCGACGCGCAGCCACTGCAGAAAACCACAGCTCTCAGTGTGGCGTGTTTAATGCGACCCGACACCTCCTGCAGCAACCACTCCAGCTTCATCTGCTGCGTTACGCAAGGCAGATGCCCTCAAGACTCCACCAGGTCCTGCAGCCACAGCTCTCCAGGTTGGCCATCCACGCTGTCTGTCTGTCCTGCCCTGCAGCACTGGGCATTACGATGCAGCCACCCAGCTCAAAGCTGGTGCCCAAAGCCACTGGCAAAGGCCAGCTCCCACCACCACCAGGTCTTTACACCACCACACCACCTAAGCACACCCCTCAGCAGACCCCGTTAGGGCAGCCTGCAGCAGGAGATAACACTCTAAACCACCCCAGAAAGACGTGCTAGCTCATCAGCCAAAGCCCCAGCCCTGCTCGTTTTGGAGCACGGCGATTTTGCATTGGAGGCAAGGAGTCCTGGTTTCTATCAGGTCTCCAGCAGAGACCTCAGCCTTGCAAGAATCTCTCTAACACACCAACCACCGCATAAAATACACAACGCAACCGACCGGGACAGAAGCTTGAAGAGACACTGTAAAATTGATTAGTCGTCAAAATCATCAGACCATAAAAGAAGCTCCAGCTGCGCTCATCTTATTTGCGTAGAGAAATGCAGGAGGCAGGGCTCTATTTAAAATTAATTCCTTGGTTTTTTCTTTTTTTGTTCATTTTTTTTGTTTACTAGAGCCTAAGTTACTGTGGTTGACAATTAAGCCCATTATCCAACTCCTTTCTTCTCTGCCACACCAGTGCCTTTTTTCATAGCCTATGAAAAAGAAAAAAGTGGAAAAAGGAGGAAAATTCCAATATGTGCTATTTTAAAATGAAAAATGCAAGTTTACAAAGAGCTCAGGAAGGCGTTTCAACCATTCAACCTCCTGTTTTAAGACCCCAGCACAGGACTCAACACAAACAATTCCTTTCAAATCAACAGCAATTTCAGGTCACCCCGCTGTGTACGAGCTCGAAGTCAAGTGCTGGCCCAAAAGTTTTGCCAGACCCTTGGCGTAAGTGTAGGAAGGCAAGAGAAAAAGATTTAAATTTTGGCTAGTGTACTTCTGCAAAATCACTGTCAGCACATATTTTTCAGTTCATACAAAACCCAGCAGAGGAAATTTAAAACAATAACTAACTTGGAGGCAAGCAGTTCAGAAAAACTGCAGAAGAAAAGTCATAATACGATGTAACTCATGGGACTGTTCAATGCCCATCTCTAAGCTGGGTGCTTACGACATCCCATGGGAGACCTGGTCCTTTTGGCTCAGTTTTAAAACCGACCCACAGTTTTTACGGGTGCTTTGGCAAAGCTACCAAGAATGACCTGTTTCCATAGTTAAATTACTCCCTCACTGTAGACACCTGCCCTACTAGAGGCCATTTGCTGTAGGTGCTCTGTACAATGATACCCCAGCCCTGGGTATCACAAGGAACCCACTGTAAGCAACAGTTTTTCATGTCTGGGTACCATGGATGCCAAGAGCAAAACCTCAGCGAAGCCGTGAGCCATATCATGATGCAAGACCTTAAAACCAGGTCCCAGATACACCTTTGCATTCATTACCCTAAGGAACAAGAATTTATAAACCCACCACAGAAATACTCCCCTCCCCTATTTTCTATGCTGGAAATTCAAGCAGGTAAACAAGGATTTCTCCAAAGAAGGAATGAGAAGTTGCCTGCCCATACTCCTAGCCAAAGCCAGGCCAACTTTCACATAACCAGGGTTGGGGTTTTTTTAACTTGTCCGGTTGAGCTCTGGCCATCTCCAGCCTCTCTGGGCCCCTCCGCCTGGTTGCCCTGGCTGTGACCATTTTTTTTCCTCACTGAGAAAGCTTTCACTAACAATATGCAGGAGAGCGAGCCCTTCTCATTCCCCCTGCAATCACTTTTGCCCGCGTGCTGATTTGTAAACTAGCCGAATAAAAGACAAACTTGGGGCTGGAAGTTGTTTTATTGTCATCTTTCTGTCCTTTGGGCGTGATGAGCAGTACCAACATGGCACATCACTGCCTTTCTCCCTACGGTCAGACAGGCAACGCAGTTCAGACAGACGCCTTCCAAAGCGTACAAACCTCCGGGGCTTTTCCAAGACGACTGTATTTATACTGCTCTTACAGGGAAGAAATTCCAGCAACTGTATTTTTGGGGGGAAACAGGAGCGAAACACTGAATTCATGCCTCATGCGCAGCTACACCAAACCGCACCATGTGGCTCCGTGGCACATGGACAGGCGTCACTGGTGGTGCCAGTCCCAAACCACAGACATCCTTGTCCTCCCCAACCCCTGAAGCCTCTTTAGTCTTTACTTTGTTACGACTTCAGTCAACTTGCTTAACACCACTATCATCAAGAACCTTTAGCAAGCAGCAATGAGCCCATAAATCTGCTTTTTATGGCATGGCAGAAGCCTAATTACACACGATTAAATTCTGTCAAAAATTAAAGCCCACACACTTGCTCTAAAATTGAAATCAGCCCTTCTAGGTACCAAACAAAAGCAATGCTAAGGTTTCAAAGACCTGTTGGCAACACAGCCGAGCCGGATTACATTCCTGACCCTAAACAAATCGAGGGCATTCCTTGCTCTTCCATTAAGTCCCTTTCCTTCTATTTTCTATATATGCTGGTGTTATAAATACAAGCGCTTATACCATGCCCTGAATCGTGACCGTACAAGTCTCAAGCATTAATGAGCGATGCAGCTCAAACACCTATTAACTCCATATGACATGTTCTTATTCTCCTGGAGTCTCCTCCTATTTTTTCCAACATAATACGTTGTTAAGCCTCACTACAGAGGTTCGGAAATGTTCTGCTATGAGCCCTTTTATTTTTGTGACATCACCTTTAATGAAGATTGAGCTTTTTAAGTACAAGTCACGCATCACTTCATTTTTACAAAACCAAGCACTGTAAATGAAACACAACCCGTGTGCAAGATGGGACAAGATCTGTGCAAGATGCGCACTGTGATGGCAAATGAAATCTAAACCAAGCACATTTAAGATATTTTTGGATTTTTATTACAGGAGCATAATATTAGAAAAGTGTAATATTTCACATCAGAAGTGAAGGAAAGGGAAGTTTGTGGCTATGGTACTTCCTATGCGCCCACTAAAAGTGCCCAGGAAGAGGTTTGTCACACCTGGGGAACAGCAATGATACAGCGAAAACACAGTCATGCACAAAAACAACGGAGCGGATACCCCGAGAAGATGGAAATAGCTCCGGTGGGTTACCGGCATCGCCTTTGCTCCCCCGGCTCACCACTAGCACTATGTGACCACCAAAAGCAAACCTGAAACCCCAAACGGTCTCCCAGACATCTCCTTGCTGTGGTTCTCAACATGGACGCACACCTACAGAGAGGGAAACAGCACCTTCCCTGCCTGACAAGTTCTGAAGGGACGACTTTTTTTTTTTTAACAGTCACCCAGGAGATCTTTTACAGCTTGACAAGCAAATATTACAGTTAGATACTATATTTTAATTATATGCTATATGTAACAAATGGCTGAACACATATTATGTCAAACGCAGGCAGCATCCCTTTACATACCTGATCTGCGCCTCTTCCAAAACACTTGCATTAAGGAAGGCTCTTCTTGAATAATATGGGAAAATGGGCGCAATAACTAAAAACAGTTCCTCTACGCATTTGGGCTAAAGGAGCTTTCATCTCCCCCTTCTCCCACTCTCAGAGCTAATACCAAGCACAAGGAGCAAAGAAATACTGCGCCCAGGAAGCAAGGGCTGGGGTGGACCTGCCAGCAGTAAATAACCGCATCATCCACCCTCCGTGTTCCCGATCACCCAGGTCCAGGTCCCCGGACCAGCCGCAGGATTCAAGAGCACTGCACTCAGGGGGGTGGATGGAGGCTGCCTTGGATGACTAGACATCTTGGAGGGGGAAAAAAAAGGAAAAGAAAAACCCTCAAATCCAACCCACCCCAAACCCAGAGATGGCTTTGTGCCTGGTATGGCTCAAGAGCTGCATTCTGGTGACTTTTTGAGTTTGCTCAGTGCTGCTGACAGGAGGAAAAGGCACCAGCAGCAGGGAGCAGCCATGTTCCCCGAGCAGGGTTCGGGGGGAAGGCTCCCTCCAGGGAATTCATACTCACCTGGCGGTTTCATGTAATATTGCTCAATATCAGACATGTCCGTATGCAGCGCACAATCGAGATAGTGGAGGATAACTTTTCTACTGAAGTAGTACCTCATGCCCATCAGAAAGATGGGCAAACAGCAGGTCAGCAGGAAGGACTTGGTCACAACAAAGCATATTACTATGGAGATAAGGAAGAGAAATAAACGATACCTGTCAGAAAAGAGAATTTAGTGTTGATTTCGGAATACAAACTCATTATTTAAAAAAAACCCAAAAAACAACCAACCAAACAAAACCCCCATACAAACAAGGACAGACAAAATACACATTTTCAGTACACACACAATTCACGCTCTCAAGATTATCACGTTAAGTGACAGCGATATGTGAAGATAACCCAGGAGAAGTTTATGGGGTGCCTGGAGCAAGCCGGTGGGGAGGATGCTGCCAAGCCATGGAAGGTCACACCGAACCCCCCCGGGAGAGGGGCTGGTGGGGGACACTGGGGGCCAGGCACACCCCAGGCCCCGCTTTGCTTTCCCTGGCACAGCCAAAACGCATCCAGGGCGGAAAAGCCACGCTGCGGGCACGCCGCTCCGCAGCCATGTGTTTGTCACTGCGGCATTACTATTTCCATCACAGGAAGCACCGACTCCCGGGGAAGACACCCTGCCCGCCTCGATGCCGCTGAAGACCTGGGGGTCTCCTGCGGACACCCCTGAAACGCGGCTCCCCGGGCATGGAGACCACCAACT
>VXBO01010620.1:0-18109 GCA_013400135.1 Rhinoptilus africanus
TCTTCCTAATATTGAACCTAAATCTCCTCTCTTTCTTTAAACAGATTTTCTGAGCTTTGGTACCCAGCTTTACTAGCTGAATGAAAACTCTCATATCCTTTTGCTTTTATGTAAATTCACTGTTTATTACTGCACACTGTTTCTGAACGGTGTGCAGTAATCACAGGGCGCAAGTCCTTCAAATTTATTGTAGTCTGTAGAATTGAATGAAAAACTGGCATACCTATGAACTACTGAGTGACAGATATTTTAATTCTCCTCCTATCTGTTATCACTTGGATAATTCAGGTGCTCTGTCACAACTTCTTAAGAAAAGGATGCACAGAGGGTGGAAGGTGAAATATAAAGCGAATAAGCACCTCACCCTACAAATATCAGAGGTGGTTTCCAAGTTAATAACCATTTGCTTCATTAATTAACGTAGATCTTTAAGCTCACAGAATACCAAAATGCTGAGCTGAAAGGATACTTGTGAGCTTGATAGTAGATGCCTGAGTTCTTCATCTGCCTCCCTGCATAAAACAGTGCACAAGCAGTATTCAAGGAGCTCCTAAAATGAGGTGCAGGCAGAACTGCTGTGGCTGCTGTGCAGATGGATGGGTTGTACTTACCAGGAGAAATTAAATTATTTATTTTGAGCTTCTGGCAGACAAACCACTCAATGCTACTGCACCATTTCTGGCAAGAGCACTTGATGATGCATGCAAACAAGGTCTGTTTTAATGAGCTGCTGGCCAAGAGGAGGCAGCAGAATTTAATCTTAAGACTTATGTCTTCTTGAACATATGGTGCTAAACGAGCATCTTTCACAACCCAACTAGTAATGAGAACTAATCTTTATTGGGCTAGCAATAATTTGCAATAGAAAAAATAGGAGAATAATATTTCTTATTTTCAGTGAAGAGTTAATTGCATCTTTTAAATTTAAAGTACATAATTTTATTGACATAGAAATTAATTTCAAGAGGTGGATATGAACCAATGAAATTTTAAGTCCTCAGAGTGTCATAAAAATAACACAGAGTCGAGAGGCGGCAACCAGTAGAAACTTCTGGTATAATAAACGTTACCATAATACTTTTGTTTATATAATGCTTCACATGTGCTCATCCATATCATGACACCACAGCAGAATCAAAAATCTGTTTCTGATACATTCTGGAAGCCCTTACAACTTTTGCATCTTGCATACAGCCTCCCATTCAGACTGAAATGCAAAGGCTAAACGGAATGAAATCAGTTAATATCACAGTTCTTTGATGAATATTTAAAACCATGCACATAAAGAAAGATAGGAATAATGAAGGAAAGGAGGAAAGGAAAGAGGGAGGAAAGGAAGAATTAATTGGTATACACACTAAAGCCAAGCAAATTCCACACCCTTGAAGCTGCTTCAAAAAAGTAGGAGTACCTGACACCTAAAAGGCATGGATACAGTATTTTACCCAAGTGTTTTTTGTAAACACAGATACTTGTCAAAATATTGTTCAAACGGAGAACCTGGAATATAGTCAAAATTTACACTCTAAAGGTCTGGAAAATTAAGTAAAGCCATCTTGACATTAAATCAAGTATTTTGTAGACAGCCAGTGTAAAATACCAAATATTTGGATGGAACATATGCCTGATCATTGTGTTGCAGTTGCAGACCAAGTGTGTTACTGCTTTCTGCACTGACTGCAAACAGCAGCTAAGTGATGAGAGTCCTGCTCTTAAAATATTTTATCTTGGTGGTTATGAGGAATGGAAGTATTTGTGCTATGACTTGATTGCAAGAACATCATAGAACCAATAAAGGCATAACTAGGCAAATTGCAGCGGTTCCAACATGCATATAAATATACAACGATATTCCAGATGTGTTGGAACGACAAGTATCTAATGTCTTGGGGTAGGGGAAGAAATACATACACACATTTTTTTATATGTATCTCTTTCTCTCTACTTTTTGGTCCATATAGGTTCCACTATTTGTAAAATTTCTGTCTTACTGCTTGAAATTAAATCAGTTCTAGATGAATTGCTGGGTATTATCTGACTTATTTCAACTCTTTATTTATATCTTTAACAGACTTTGAAAAAAAGATCAGGACATTCATTTTACATTTTCTGTACTTGCATGGTGAAACAAAGGAAAAAGCATTCTCAACAACTTGGTTTCTAAAATGCAAGCCCAATTATGCAATTATAATTGTATTTCATAGTGCTGGGGTAAAATAGAAAATAAGAAAAGATTAATACTGGTGCTAGATGTTAGAACAAAGTGAAAGGGATGCCAGAAACATGGATGAATTAGGTGTGTATTATGACCATATTATCTCTTTCTCCATAGAAATCCTGTGTGCTTGCTATTTAAAATATATACACACATAATTTGTGTAAGATATTTCTCAATTAACTACTTTAAAAGTGTAGCATTTAGATAGACAAGATTTCTTATTTGCCTTGGTTTTTTATTACTATCTGGCTTAGAATCCTTGGATCGAGTTGGCCAATAGAAAATACCACAATTTTTAAAGTAAAGTATAGTGTCATTCAAAGTATATGAATATTCTTGCTCATGTAAGTAGCTGAACTGGACTTATAATGCCTAAATATGGTGAAATTCATTCAGTAAGAAATTCATAAGCATAGTAGATCTACATTAGAAAAAAGTAATTTTCTACCACAGTCTTTTGGCCCTCCAATCTATGCTCATCTCTTCTTTTCATAAGTTAATTTCTGCATTGAAAGGTATTTACAGATCAGCATATACAAGAATTATCAAGCTGTTTGTCACATTGATTCCTACATAAGTGCAGGGAAGGAAAATGGGGTGCACCTGTGTATGCATTTGTAAATACTATATGGATTTTTTTTATCATTAACAATATGTTGAGATACAATTAAGTGATAAGCAGTGTTATCTTGTCCCAATAGGACCAGGTCCTGTGACCTTATCCAAATAGCACAAGGGCTGTGCTGATTGTCCCTTGGAGGATTGCTATATCCTTTTTATCCAGTCAAATGTATTTTAATTTGGATGCATTCCAAGAAGACAATTAAAGAACTGCATAACTTTTGGTGTATTTTAATTTGTTCTTCAAAGCAGCACTTGCTCATGTGGACTAATCATCTTTTATGTGCCAGTGAAAGCACAGAACATAATGACAGATGGTAAGCCAGAAAAAATCTTGTAGCTAAATACCCACTGTCATTGTTAACCTAAAGAGTGACAACTTCGGTGTAATTTCGTGCAGGATGTGAGTGCTTTCTTTTAGCTATAGCTAAGTGCTCAAAATATCATGGACTTCCTGTAGCATAGTGTATTTGAACATGAAAACATCCAACTGACATACCAATGAGATAACCCCAATGAATGCTGCAAGTTCAGTCAGGCAAGGTGTGTTTATGGCAATGTCATCATGCAATATCTAGCTGCCTAATCAGCGCATCTGTCTTTTCTTATACTCTCATAATGTCCATCAGTAGCCACTTAATCAGATTAATTTTAGGGGAGATATCTCAACTGTTTAATTAACAGTGAAGGGGGAAAAAATTTCAAACAGCAAACAGAATTTCTGACGATATTTCTCCCCAATATTTGAATGGATATACAATAGGTATGCTATGTTTCATTTCAGCTAAGAGATACGAATTTAAGAACCTTTTGAAACAATCATGATCTTAGTATCAGGACCATCAAAGGAGAAATGCATTTCATGTTCCTCCATAAAAACAGAATTTAATGCAACTGCACATGTTCTAAATTAAGACCTCTGCAGTACAAAGAGAATGCTATTCTAAGAATTAAAATATTCACAGTTTCATTTTTAAAAGACTTTTTCCATTGCGATGTTCAAATTTTATAGATTATATAATTTATCATATAAGTGATGGGTAAAACTGACTTGTCGATATTTTCTAGAAAAAACATTAAGAATTAGGGTAGGAGAGTGGGAAAGAGGAAGGTAGTATAATTTCAAAAGAAAAGACAGTCTGAACATTCATCTTTCACTCAGAGTACCTGAGTTATATACCACACTTAGATACCTGGTGCCTGAACACACATTATCACATTTGGAACGTTGGGACTGGGTGGCAGCTCTTTCTGGTAACTCTGATGATAAATTCGGAGAATGAAGTTTTTTCCTCTTGCAAGAGTAAAGATTTCATAGGGTGGTGGAGACACCCTCTTAGCTTCACTGAATGTGTTGTGATTTTTTTATTATTAGAGAACATTTGATCTTTTTGGAACTTTTTGACCAGCTCTTTCTCTCAGGCACTGTTTTCCCAAATGCTTCCTTGCCTCAACCCACAAAAGACAAAAAACTTCCCAAAGAAATCACGTATGTATAAAAAGCTAGTTAAATATATGAACAGTTTATCATTGTTATGAGGTGAAAAGTTTCAAAGGAAAATAAATTTATATGTTCTAAGACCTTTGAAATTCAAAAAAATTAAGCTTGATACCTAAAGCATAGATTCAGTCCATATTGAGGAAAATAGGGAATGCAAACAGCAGCTTGATCTTCTCGCCTTATTCTGTGCACCTGGTGAAAGTAGAAGCAAGAACAATAGCAGCTAAAATCCCCTGCAATTAATCCCAACTGGTTTTCTGATTTTCTCATTGACTGAATTCTGTGCAGCAGGCGAGGGAAAACATACTTTATCACAGAATCACAGGTTGATAGGGACTGTAAGGGACCTCTAGAGATCATCTAGTCCAATTCCCGTGCTAAAGCAGGTTCACCTGCAGCAGGTTGGACAGGATCACTTCCAGGTGGGTTTTGAATGTCTCCAGAGACAGAGACTCCACCACCTCCCTGGGCAGCCTGTTCCAGTGCTCTGCCACCCTCAAGGTAAAGAAGCTCCTTCTCATATTTAGGTGGAACTTCCTATACTCAAGTTTGTGCCCATTACCTCGTGTCCTGTCACTGGGCACTAGTGAAAAGAGCGTGGCCCCATCCTCCTGACACCCAGCATCAGCAAACTTGCTGAGGGTACATTCTGTCCCCTCATCCAGGTTGTTGATGAATATATTGAACAAGACTGGACCCAGCACTGATTCCTGGGGAACACTACTTGTTTCAGGCCTCCTACTAGGCTCTGTATCACTGATTCTGCCATTCAGCTAGTTCTCAACCCAGCTCACTGTCCATCATCTACCTCATGTTGCCTAAGCTTACCTATGGGGACGTTAAGAGAGACAGTGTCAAAAGCCTTGCTAAAGTTGAGGCTGACAACATCCACTGCTCTCCCCTCATCTACGCAGCCAGTCATGCCATCACAGAAGACCATCAATCAGATTGGTCAAGCATGATGTGCCCTTGGTGAATCCATGTTGACCACTCCCAATAACCTTCTTTTCTTCCACGTGCTTAGAGATGGCATCCAGAATGAGCTACTCCTTTACTTTTCCGGGTGACGTGAGGCTGACTGAGCTGTAGTTTCCTGGGTCCTCCTTCTTGCCCTTCTTGAAAACTGGAGTGACACTAGCTGTCCTCCAGCTCTCATACACCTCTTCTGTTCTCCGAGACCTTTCAAAGACGATGGAGGGTGGCTTAGCAATAGCATCTACCATTAGCACTTGTGAGTGCATCCCGTTGGGGCCATGGATTTGTGGGTGTCAAGTTTGCCTAAACGATCTCTAATACAACCCTCCTGAACCAAGGGAAATTCTTCCTTTCTCCAGACTTTTTCTCTTTCCTCCAAGGTCTGGGATTCCTGAGAGCTGGCCTTAGCAGTAAAAACTGAAGCAAAGAAGGCTCATCTACTCCTGATCAGGTAGCCTATAGTAAACATGCAAATCAGTGTCACCCATATTAGCCTGCCCCTTAATTCTTACCCACATGTTCCTTATATGTGCTTCTTAATTGCAGAGTATGCTAAGTGGGAAAAGACAAAAGGAGCATGTGGCAGGCTTTGCTTATAAACTGTGCTCTTCCAGCTTAAGCCTCCAAAGTAAGGTTTCTTTCATTTTCATACATAAAATATGTTCATGCATTCTTCATGGAGATACTGTTGACATTTCTTTCAGTAGGGTTTGTATTGTCTCATCACTTTTGTAGGGCTGAGATGGCAACTGTATATTCAATAATTTCACGTCAGAAAATTTCCTAGATGGAAGATTTCCATCACTTGCATGTTGACCTAGGGACATCTGACATATTCCCTACCACCTAGCTTACACTATGTCTTTTTATTAAGCTCCAGCTGAGTACTGTACTTCTGCATGTTCAGCTATTTCTGGAAAATAAGTATTAGCAACTCAAATTCTCACATTTCGGAGATCCCAATCCCTAGACATTGCTGGGTTGCCACAGCACTTTCTATGCTTTGCTTAATGCATGTTTTGTTTGTTTGTTTTTAAATATGCGCAATTGCCTGGAGGGTTCTTTTTTACAGTTCATAGTACAGTTCACACACGGTTCACACACACAAACCCAATGTAGTCAGCCAAGAGTAAAAAGAGGTAAGCTGCAAGAAACCAGGTAATTACAAAGTAAAATATAAAAAAGGATTTCAAAACATTTCAAACAGATCATCTGTATGTGTAATATACTCTCCTTTAATTCTTCTTCATTCTGTGACGTATTACAGGTCCATCCAAAATACTACATTGAGCAGGAAAGAGAAGCCATTCAAAGACATGTAGAAATGTCACACTGAATAATTTCATTCTACCACTTTAAGAGTCTTCATGTTTTCATGATAAAACAGTCCCAAACAATGCCCTACTTTTACTATGTGGACCATTTTGTATCTCCAAAATGGCCAGGCTTGCGTGAAGGAGGAAGTTACAGAAATCAGCAAAAGAGAGGAAGAGTCTGTAATGAGCAGAGCTGGAGGGAGAGGAAAGGAACAGAGAAGCAATATTGCCTGTATATTGCAAATGAAGACTGATTTGGTATTTTAAATGAGATCTAGAGCTGGACATTTTGTCACGTGTTTGGCCTGCTGGCATGCTTACCAGCATGCTGTTTTCTGAGAAGGATCATATCCAGGTTTGCAGCTTGACAGTCTGATGCCTCTTTCTTTGGAAGTGGCAGTTCATTTGAGCTGCCAGCCCAGGAAACATTGCCAATAGTCTCTTTAAAAAGCTTGATAATATGATACTGTATGAGCATGGATATTTGATCCTAGTGAGCTTGTGTTTTTATTACACTAGATTACCTTACTGATTAGTCTGGATTCTCAGCAAGATTCTAGGTTGTGCGTCGGTTCCTTGAATCCATGGGCCTGACCCTGGCTTTGTGTCCTGATCCTCATTTCTGCCTCCCTTCACCCTCAGTTAATTAACTTTAGCTCCTCCTCATCTTAGATCCTTTTGCATGGTGCAGGACTCTTGACTGTCAGCCCAACTCCAACTTTATTTTTGCTTTGATTTTGCAGCGAGTACAATCCTCAGCTGGATCATTTTCATCTCAAACTGAGTGTGATTGTAATCTGCTGTCATCAGCCTCCACATTTCTCCCTCTCAATTTACCTTCTACAGTCATATAATACAAAACACACCTCTGAAAATACGATCTACTGACTTCAGAGATCTCCATATTGTGTTTAACCTTCCAAGATGTGAAAGTTGCAACAAGTTTTCATTAAAATCTCGAACACAAGTTCAAGTTTCATAGACATAAGTAGGTTTTCATACAAGAAATATCCTTTGTTTTCCTCATTATTGTGGTTTAATCCCAACCAGCAGCCAAGCACCGCACAGCTGCTTGATCACTCTTCCCAGCTGGGATGGATGAGAGAATCGGAAAAGTAAGAAAACTGGTGGGTTCATAAAGACAGTTTAATAAGTAAAGCAAAAGCCACACACGTAAGCAAAGCAAAACAAGGAATTCACCCATTGCTTCCCATTGGCAGGCAGGTGTTCAACCATCTCCAGGAAAGTATGACTCCATCGCGTGTAATGGTTACTTGGGAAGACAAACAATATAAACTTGAATGTCCCCCACTTCCTTCTTCTTCCCCCAGCTTTATATGCCAAGCGTGATGTCATATGGAATGGACTATTGCTTTGATCAGTTGAGGTCAGCTGTTCCAGTTGCATCCTCTCCCAGTTTCTTGTACACCCTCAGCCTACTCGCTGGGGAGGTTGAGTGAGAAGCAGAAGAGGCCTTGACTCTGTATAAGCACTGCTCAGCAATAACTAAAACATCCCTGTATTATCAGTACTGTTTTCAACACAAATTCAAAACATAGCCCCATACTAGCTACTATGAAGAAATTTAACTCTATCCTAGCCAAAACCAGCACACCCACAGATGATTTTAGAATTACATAGCTGTAAGAAGCAAAAGGTAAGGACATCCAAGGAACAAGATTTACGATATATATCAAAAATTTCAAGTGTCTTTTCTATTTTTACTCAACTTATTGAGCAGTGATATGCCAGTTTGGTTTAATCAAAGGCTGTTTTTCTAAGTTCATTAACCTAAGTTTATGGGTCTTTTTTCCTTCATTCTGATGGCAATCACCTTCTGGATCTTCTAATTCATTTCTGCTCAAGGTTGGTCTTTAAAATGAAAAGCCACATAACACAAGAACATCATCCTGGAGGTGACTTTCTGAATCATCTGTAACCATTTCCCTGCTATTGCTAACTAACTTCTTTTGGTATGAAAGTGCAACAACGGCAAAACTTCTTTGTCCCTGTGGTGGCAGAGAATTCAGTTTTCCCTCTGTTTTGAAAGGAATAAGGACTGAGCATACCTAAGGAACACCAGAAATATCAAACCCAGTGATTTTTATCAATAGTCACTTTTTTTTAGTAATCATTTGAATATATGTGTTGAACATGTGAGTACTATATCCACACAAAGGAAAAGGTGACAGGCAGTTGCCTTTCTGTCTCTTGAAAAAGGTAACATGAGTCTTAGATTCAGTGGATCTTTTCCTATGTGTTTGATACAGTCCAGAAAAATGTACTTTATCAACTACTAGCTTTCTAGCTTTTAAAGAAAGGCAATAAATATACTGTTTCTGAAGGAATAAAAGTACTGTGTTCCAGGGTGTATATACGATTGCCACAATCTCAGGATCAACAAAATGACATCTGAATGTTTAAACTTACTTACTTTCAAGAATCTATCAATCAGGCTGTGATTTTAAGGGATGGAGGAACTTGTGTTCAACGCTACCACACAAAATATAATAACAGATGTGGGTATCTGAGGAATATCATGGATTATATCATTACATTATATTGCTATAGCTGTATTGCTATAAAGTGTATAAAGGACCAATAAAATCTACCAATGCTTTGTAGAAATAATTATTTAGGTTCATTTCCTATCATTTAGCTGAGCAATGTTCAAGGTGGGGACTGGATATAAGTCCAAATTATTTGTTTGTTACTTACTTTGCCAGTTTGTATAGAATCTACTAGTAGGACTGCTAAGTGATTTCCCAAAATTTTTTTAATTCTGCTGAATTTTATTTTTGTTCTCATCACTGCAGTAAATCTTTCGTTATTTTGAATAGCAATCAGACATCTGATCCAAACCATTTTTCCTGAAATGTGAGAGCTTTTTCATACCTTCACTATGTCTTTCTCAGCCTCTGTGATTTAGTTAATACAGATCTCCTCTTAGCAAATTAAGCACCTCTGAATAGTCAGTTTCAATCATAGGAATCACCATTTCTTCATGGATATGTAGATCTTATGCACAGTTCTCAATGTAGAAGCCTGAAGTTAAGGCCACACGTAACACAGAAGTTAAAGACATTCATGCTTGGTTATCTTAAGCTTAATATTCACTGAAAGATTTGTTAATGTTCAGCCCTTCTGAAAGCTGGTCATTCTTATTAATTGCCTGACTGTTGATTTCATTCACAATAAATTTATTATTGATTTTAGTTGAGGAAACACATCACCCCTGCGGTGGGTTATTTGTACCAACTGTTTTAAAGGTGACATGCCTACCTGTGGTCTTCTTATCTCTTCAAATTTGGCATTGCTGAAACTGCCTACCCCTTCAAATTTAATCCTGTAAATCTAGAGGTACTCATGTAAAAGATAATAATTCACAGTACTAATTTGGGCAAACAGCTACTGTTATTTTTCTTTCTGAGGCTTTTCTTTATTTTTCAAAATATTCAATATTTTAAATGCTTCAGTGAATATTCTAGGGAAATGATTGACTCTGTGTTGTTCCCATGTTAATCTATAGGTGTTGATAATTAGTATTCAGAATTTACAAAGCAGTTTTGTGGCAGGTAAGGGTGGGAAGAGTATTGGTTCCTTTGCTGGATATCCAAAGGTTTCTAGTAACTTCTAGATGAACTCTGTGCATATGATCACACTTAAAATATCCAGGTTTTATCATCCAGCTCCCATATGCAGTCTCATATCCACAAATAGTCACAAATTGGAATACAACTATAGTATTGTTTTGCTCTTCTTAATGTCTAGAAATTTTAAGTAGGATTTATCAAAATTACAAAATTAAAAATATTTCCTCTAATCTGTAGTACGTTCACAGATTGATAGCATATTTCAGAAAAAAAATACACTTATGTCACTAATCTTTAAAAATGTATCTCTGGAGAGAGTTTATTGCCTGTTAGCAACTGCTGACCTCTCCAAAAGATTTGTGCATAGGTATATTTTTATCTCTGTGTAGGTAGCAATCTTGAAAAATCCTACAAGATTGTACTCAGTAATTTTAGAAGCAATGGAGAAAAATAATATTATAAATATTTTTTAATCTTGTGAATCACAGCTACAATCAGTAGCTGTAACTCATTTACTGAGCAAAGTTTCTTTTTTAAAAAACATTAGGTATTTTCCTTCTATTTCTAATAAATTTTTAATCTCTAGCCTTTATACTCAAGTATCATGGCTTGGCTTTTTTCTGCATCCCCAAACTAAAACTAAAATCACCACCTTTGTGTTACAGCCAAGTGGAAGAGCTAAGAGCTTTATAGAATAAAGCTAAGAGCTTTATAGAATCATCCAACACTTGAAAACCTTGAAACATATTTTAAAAACCTTTCAGGTTATGTCATAAACCTGCTTTAACAACATATTGCTTTGTTAATACTTTTGCAAGGGATTGTTTTTCTTATCTAATTTTAGATGCAGCTCCACTTTATACAGATGCTACAATTTTGTGTTCCTCCAAAATGCAAGTTTGAGGGATCTTTACTTTTTAGGGTTTTTCCGTTTACTTTTTAAGGAAAAAATAACTTTTTCCTACCAAGCCACCAACAGGTGCTACCATGGAAATGCAGACAAATGAGGTTTCTGCTGTTTTAAATATAGTTTTACAGGTGTATTGTGTGTTTTCATGGCACAACCAATTATTCTAAATGACATTTTTGTAGCTATTTCTTTGGATTCCATATTTATATTTGTATAAACTTAATTTTTTTCCATATTTTGTTTTTCTGTTTCAATTTTAAATGATTACCATCTTAATATAATTTAAGACAGAAACATATCAAAATGTTAACACCTTTTATCTAATAATCTCAAACTGTTTTGTGAGTATTAATGAATGCTACTTTACAGCATTTTTCTGGTATCGATAATCCTTGTCATTTCAAAGCACTTAGCCGACTGGAAAATAGACGTATAGTAGGATTAAACAACTTGCTGAAGATTAAACAATGAGTTGCAAAGCTTCTTCTATGCGAGTAGGAGGAGCACAGCTAGATATACTTCCTCTGGGTGTGTGAAGGGAGCAATTTATATGTCAGGTAAGTACAGGATTGACAGTGTGCTTTTTTGTCTGTTGTCTTTAATGAGTATCTGCAAACCACAGGTGTCTGTTAGACTGCGGCCTGGAATCCATGAACTCAGGTTAAGTTTACACCACAGGTAGTGGAATGACTGAAGCTTGCATTTGCAGATGTAAATTGGAATTACCTGGCTGGGATACTAAACAGCAGTACAGCCATGGCAACAAGGAGCTCAGCACGGTTGACTATGGAGATGCTGAGCAGGTTTATAGCTGGTGCTGAGCTCTGTCCTGTGGTGTGTACACAACTCGAAATGCGAGGACTTGACAAACACGACTGCATCTGTATCTTCATTGGGAACAGTCCTTTCCCAGACTGCAGAGAAAAGGGACCTTTGGGGACTGTCCTCCAGCTCTTAGACCTTCTCCTCTGGAAAGACCCAGAAGCTGCACCCTTCTGAAACTCCCACCCAGCTACAGTAAACTGTAACAAAACTACACAAAGTGTTGTGGTTTATCAGCACAATTTGCCCCCCCCCCCCCAACTTCCATATTTATANCACTTCCATATTTAGACATCACCATGGTCAATGTTATAAAGATACTCCAGTGAACAAGTGCTAACTATGCTGGCACTAAGTCAAGAAGAAACACCGCGGTGCATAAGCGTAGATATAAGTTACTTCTTAGATCCTTCTGTTTTCTTTCCTTCTACATGTAAATTTTTCTCTTTGACATCCCAATCATAATGCTAAAAAAGTATTCTTCTCTTGGTTTTAAGAGTATTTTAATCTAGCCTGGAGCTGAGAATAACTATTATTGTAATTTCAAAAAGAAATGCACTGAGATACAAATATAAGGAAATGGATGAGTGGACATCCATGATCTTCTTTATCTTTTATTATGACTTCTGATGTCTGGCATACTGTAATTGTGGATGACATGCTAATTATTTTGATAGGAGGAATTATCTCGCTTCTGTTTGTTATACATCTTTCCAGGGATCTGTGGTCTGACGTTCTCTTACAGGCTGAAATCAAGATATAACTTCGATACTTTCTTCTTTTGTGAAATCTAAATACTTGATTTTTTGCCATTAGTTTTTACCATTGTTCTGAAGAGAGATACATACAAAAGTAACAAATGTGTTTATTCAGAAAGACTTAAAAGGGGATGCAGATAGTTAGAAAATACTGCCTTGTGATTCGGTACATAATTATGATGCTGTCCTGCAGAAAAGGATGGTGATGGAAGTGAAAAAGAAATTTTCCAGTGGCTGTAGGACAAAGTGGCCATTTAATGAAATGAAGGTTTCTGGCTTCCAGTCACCATCACTTATTTTCTGGCAGAACTCTCCTAGCTGCAGCATCCATTTGCCTACTACAGGTACACATTCAGGTGGAAGAGCATGCTACCTTCTCAAACTCTTCACTTTACACCACTTTCCTGCCTCTAAAATTTGTGCCTGTTGTTAAAGGGAAAAAAATAATCTTTTTGCACTAGGATCTTTCCTCTTAGCAGCATCTTTATACTAATTCTGACTTTTGCTCCTTATTGTCATGTAAAAAGCAGGTTAGTATGTCTCTCAGTACTTGATCAACAGCAGCTTCTATATATTTTATACTTTCAATAGATTGAAAATATGTATAAGCGTAATACCTCTGAAAGGATTTCATCATTACCTTTGTCTTAATTTTTGTGGTTTTACAGTTATTAGCATATTTATCTGTGAGAGACAGCAAGTCAAGTCGATAAAGAAATCTAACAACAGTGCCAAACTCAGAGCTTTTCTTGAAAGAAAAGTTGAATTATTTCTGCCCTCTGTTCCTGTAAATGGGATGCACAGAACTGAAAGGATGGATGACTAGACACAGGCATTGCAATGGACAGAATCTGTTATGTAAAGCAGGGAGACTTTGCTCCAGAAAGGTAAGAATTAATGTCAAGTTGCCATGAACACCTTGAGCATTATGCATTGTGAGAGTAGAGCTGTGAAAATAAGTTAATTCTTTATCTATGAATCATCAGAATATTCTAATGCTAGTCCAAAGGACTGCATAAATGTTGCAAATTTCTTAAATATACAGTGTATATTATATGAGTTGCTCAGTGAATTAAAACAGACCAAGCTGCTTCAGGCTTTAATATAAATTCTGTTTAAAACTTAAGCCTCAGATGCAGTCAATCTAACTTTATGTATTAAGTGAAGTACTTCACAAAGGACCCTCATCACCCTAGGCTATCCCTCTAATCAGTGCACTTCCACATGACAAGTGTGATGACCTGAATTACCTGGAGGAAGTGCTTTCTTCTCTCCACTGACTCTAGAGAGACCCTGTGGGAGCTAAGCATCTCAATTAAATGCCTACAGTTAGATGAGAGCAACTTAAACTTGAATGCACCAAAAATTTGCATATGTCTTGTATGCTTAGTGTATAACTGACTTCCACATTCTCCTCAGACATCCTTTTAAGATAGGGACAGGGTAGACTTCTCACCTTTATATACAGCAAAATGAGATGCCCCCTCAGGTTTCACAATGATAATCTATTTTTCTCCTAGAGACAGTCAGTATCAGGTAATGAAATTCTAAACGGTGGAGGTAGATGCCTTTTGCACTTCATAGTATGATTTAGTATTGATTAAAACTGCATTATATATGTCTTTTCATGAAGACCTTCACATGGCAGTATTTCTTCATTTTGTGTTTCTCAAGCTTTGCAGTTCCAGTATTTTTCTTCCAATACTTGCATTTCTTTGTTGGAAGGATTAGCAATCTACTTCTGCTACCAGTCTTTTCCACTCTACGAAGTAGTTTCTCACTTTGTCTTCAAGAGTTCAAAGAACAGTCAATATCTTATTTTGTGAGGGCTTATTTCATTTTGGACAGTTTCTTGATGGACTGTTACTCAGTGCATGTGTTACTGGCCAGAAATATATCAACTAATTTATTCTTTTTATTTTAATTATCTAATGTCAGCATTTTGAGCTTCAGTTCAACCCTAAAATTAGAAATTTTGGGGGAAATATCTTAATTGGATGATTCAAAACCTGATATATATATGTAGTTTGCCCTAATTCATTTCCAAAATTTGACAAAGCTTCAAGGTTCTTTCCATTCTAGTTGAAATTTCCTGTATTCTAGAGCCAAAAACTTTTCTTTATTCTACTTTTTAAATAATGTGTGTGTGTGTGTGCTTGCATGCGTGTGTGTGCACAGCTGTGTTCTCCTACAGCCAAGAAGCTCTGGCACTGCTTTCTGTATGATCTCTCCCACTTCTTGGGTCATTCTTTGACTATTTGTACCAAGCTTCACTCTGCTTCTGTTGGAAGCACGTCTGAATATATATGCATGTGCACTGAAAGCACTGCCAAAAACTCACTCAGAGTTCCATAAGAACAAGAGGAAAGCCAGGATGGAGTGCGTAATTCCACAGAAATGTCAACAATGAAACATAGTTTGTGGACAAAATGTCATAATATGATGCAGCTTCTATCTTGTTCGTTAAAATTCAACTCTGTGCTCTGTGTTCTTCTTGGAGATTTGGGTATCTGAAGAAATGATGATGGTACCCTTACTGCTGTAACTTTGCAAAGCTTAAAGCAAGTTTGTTTTAATGTGAAGAATGGACAATTTTTCAGCTAATTGCTGATTCACTAGAAGTATTTTTTTCATCTTTCACTAAAACTCTAATATAGGTTACTGAGCAACAGAAAGGAAATTAGAATTATGGAATTAGCATTAATTCTGTTTAGATTCAAGGGACTGTCTTCCATTGGAAATTAGAGGAAAATAGGAAATATATGAGTAACTGAGTAATTTCAAGAGTCCGTTTCAATTAAATTGATTAAAAGAGTAATTTTTAACACCTCCTAGGGCAGAGTGCGACGTGTTTGGAGTTCATCTAAATAAGCCTTAATCTGATAAACACGGTACATATTATTCCACTGAATTAAGTATTTATAAATGAGAAATTATTCTTGTCATCTAATTGAAGTTTGTAAAAAGGCACATCACTTTCTACCGAAATAATCTTGTGAAGGTTTTAATTTTTCTTCCTAGAAACACAGTTTCTAGGGTTTCTAACAAAATTAGAAAAATTTGGTCATTGTGTTATGTAGCAGAAGTAGAAATGAAAAGCAACAGAGAGAAGGAGAAATTAAATTCACTTAAATAGCTATTAAAATCAAAGAATGTCCCATTTGCTGTAGAAACACTCATGGGCCAGCAGTTTATCAAGGTGAATCAGATATTTGAACCCATACGTAAGAAGGCATATGTGAATGGGATAAACTTTGTTCAGACTTGCAACCAAGTCCTGATCCAGACTTCTCCTGCTCGTTGTGTTAAAACACCTGAGCAGATTTTGCAGCTCGAACACACGGATACACAAACTACTAATTTACAGTAAGTTCACGTTTAAATAATCATTAGAGATCAAGTCCCAGTCCATCTTCTAGCCATCATCAGAGGTATAAAGGGGCAAAAGGCACTTCTCTTGTCTCAAGGGAATAGATTTTCCCAGAATGCAGAAGAACCATGAAGGTTAGTCCTGGAAATAACTAAGCAATATGGAAAGCAAAATACAGTAAAATACCAAATCTCACAGGAGATGAAGAATTTTTCTTGTTTACTGCAGTTAAGTGCCCAGAGAGCGGGATGATAAATAAAAAATATAAACCTAAACAAGAGTCTGAATATACAGGTAATATCATTAAAATGTGATGGATTTAGTAAATAATATAACATATACTCTATTTATTTTTAATCATGTAGTAAAATTCTGAGTAAACAAATTTGAATAAAGCATACCATTTTGGCTCTGTGATTAATCAGCGTACTCAGTTTTGTATATTTGGTGAAAAATATATTAGTACAATATTCACAGCCAAAATGAAATCAAATATCTTTGGATTTTTTGTTTTGCTGATGTATTCTATAACAGAAAGCTCATGTAAAGTAGGAAGACAATCAATTTTAGGAACAGCTTGACACCTTTCAAAGGATGCTTAGATAAGGGAAATTAAATGTCATGTTTTGGAGGAACATAGTGATCAGTGCAGAAACACTGCATAGGGAGAAATCCTTATTTACCTTTATCTGTAAAGACTGCGAATATTTGCCAGAACCTGATTCTTGGGAGATAAGTACTCTCCCAGAGCTAAAATAACGTGCTTCGGACTTGATCAAAGCCTGACTGAAAATAACTGCTGTTGAATTTGTATGGAACTTGTAAATAAGGTACATGTTGAAGTGAAGGTGAATACAGTGATTATTCTTTCTTTATTCATTGACTGCCAGTCTTTCCACCCCTCACAGATGTAGATACTTGTTCTTTTCAGTGGCTAATATTCTGTCAAACGAGCGTATATACCAGAATTCCTGCTTCTTTTCCTCTACCAGAAAATATTAAGAATACTTTTAAAAGCAGTGGAAATGGGGTCTGAGCAGCCAGTGCTGGACAGCAGTTCACGTCTGAAGAAACCAGTCTCTGAGAGTGCTACCTACTGGATGTCTTGTTTGTGGTCTACTTATCCTTCTTGGAATATCACACTTCTGGTAGCACTAAAGGAGTTTAAGTGTACACCAACAGGAAGATAAGCTTTTTGTCTTTTAGTAGAAGGAAGAAGTTAATATGTCTCAGTGAGGAAAAAGTGTCTATCATGGTTGCCTGTCCTGTTATGTATCTCCCCAATGTGACTAAGCAACCTAATTAAATTATCAAAGTCAGATAAACCAATAGCTAACTGGGTTCCTGCATCAACTTTTAATGGTAAAACTAATCACCGTGCAAAAATTATATTTGTTTTGTGATTTGGTTGATGGTTAGGAGTATTGGTGGTATTTGGACAGCTTGTCAATAGTTCAGAGTTCAAGAAATTATTGGTTTAGCTATAAACTAGTAGCACAGAGGACAAGAATTTAAAAAGATAAGCATTTACCTGAGCTCTCCTGCAGCAATTAGTGGGTAAATACCTTAGAACATTTTAAAAAAGAAAATAATTATAAGATCTTAGTTTGATTGTTTTCTAGTGAAATGTTTTCCCTTAAAAAGAAGAGGAAATAATTTCACTGGAAAAATAAAGAGAGAGAAAGAGAAAAAAACCCTTTCGGTTTATACTGATCTTATTGAATCACTTTGGGCAGTTATTTTGTCTAGTCACAATGTTTCTTCTGGGTTTTGTTTTGGTTTGTTTTTNGCAAAACATGGAGGTAGATGATGAAAATGGGAGTGGAGACAGAGCAATAAAATCCAGGGAAGCCACTATTGGACTGTTTGTCTTCCAGATGCACATTAATTCTTTCAAGAGCTACTTTAAGCAACTTAAAATAAAATGCAAGTAGTTAAGTCCTAACAGTGAATGATTCTTAAATCTGTGTCCTATGTAATAGCACTATGGGACCATGGAGACATCTAACATAGGTATATTTGCTA